>OU612094.1:111729761-112329761 GCA_914767995.1 Thecocarcelia acutangulata
TTTTTTTGTAATAATTTTTCATTAATTTAATTCAACAAAAAACACGAAAAATTTTATTTTGGAAGAAAATTGCATGTTATTACCGCTTTGTTAACGAGTGTCGTATTTATGTGTACATAAGTTATTTTGTTGTAACTTTTATAATCGTCTCTTTCTATTGTTAGCTATTTCACTCTTTCAACCTTGGATTAAGAAAAGTTGAAAAAAGTGTTATTAGCACGTTACTGGGACTCTAAAAAGTCACTTCTATCAGTTTTCTCTCTTGAATTGATTAATGCTTCCAATCTAGATGGCGTACATGGAAAAGTAGTGATCAAAAACTTTATTATGCCTTAACAAATAAGTGTATTTAAATATAACATGCATTATATTCATCATTAAAATCACTATCCACATTTCGTTTTATTCATTTAACGCAAGAAGCCTAAAAGGCCAAGGCGCACTTATATTCAATTAATATCATTGTCCTTATAAATATTTTATTAAAACTATAATACTATTATAATTACAACATATTGCATATTGATTTGTGGCAAAAACAATAAGAGTTATGTACAAAGAAAACAAAAAAATGAAATGAAATTGCAATCTATCCCCGAAATGGCAGAGAGCACACAAAAGATAAAAAAGAGTTAACAAAAAGTTGTTAACAGGGGTCGGTACTATGGTTCAGGTTAATAATTTTGTATTACGATCGTTGCTCACTAAAGTAAACTAGTAGATTCTTTTTGAAGGTAGAAGGTGTAATCGAAAATGTGTTGAGCCGATTTGGCAGGCAATTCTAATTTCTTTATCACAAAAGATTTTTCGAAAACAGCACTGGAAATTAGGGTTTCTACAATATGTAGACTCGTGGGGTATAAAAATTCGGGGACTTTGTAATAAATGATCTTATAAAAAATGATTAGTGATCTTAATTTTATTCAACAGAAGACGCAGAAAATGCCATAAGAAACGCTATGAAGCTTTCTTCAATCAATTTGCCTCAAAAAAAAAAAAAAGAAAAAAAAAACTTAAAACTAAAATTAATAATAGCTGTATCGATGGGTGATTTTATAAGAACTATCGGAAATTAAAAAAAAAAAACACATAAAATTCAGAAAAATGCATGAAATATTTATTTGGATCGATAGTTGGGTCGATATAATTTAATGTTTGAAGATTAATTCATGCAAATATTGGCCGCGGCTGCGCCTCAAATGGTCCATCCGCTTAGTCCAATTTTGGCATACTCTTTCCAACATTTCGGCCGGTATCTCACGAATAATGTTGGCAATGTTGGCTTCCAGTGCGCCAATCGAAGCGGGCTTGTCGCTATAGACATTAGCCTTAACATAGCCCCACAAAAAATAGTCTAGAGGCGTTAAATCGCACGATCTGGGCGGCCAATTGACTGGTCCCAAGCGTGAAATAAACTGTTCACCGAACTCGCCTCTCAATTGGTCCATTGTTTCGCGTGCTGTGTGGCATGTGGCACCGTCTTGTTGAAACCACATGTCATGCAAGTCAAGCTCTTCCATTTTGGGCAAAAAAAAGTTTGTTATCATCGCAGGGTAGCGCTCACCATTCACAGTAACGTTGTGATTCGCATCATCTTTGAAGAAATACGGCCCAATGATGCCGCCAGCCCATAATCCGTACCAAACGGTTGTTTTTTGTGGATGCATTGGTAGCTCTTGCAATGCTTCTGGCTGCTCTTCACTCCAAATACGGCAGTTTTGCTTGTTCACGTATCCATTCAACCAGAAATGAGCCTCGTCGCTGAACACAATTCTTCGATAAAAAAGTGGATCTTCATCTAACTTTTCAAGAGCCCATTCACCAAAAATTTGGCGTTGTGGTAGGTCGTTTGGCTTCAATTCTTGCACCAGCTGTATCTTATAAGGCTTCACACTCAAATCCTTCCACAAAATTTTCCACGTAGTGGAGTAACAGAGGCCCAATTGCTGCGAACGGCGCCGAATCGATAATTCACGGTCATCACCAACACTGGCCGATACGGCTGCGATATTTTCTTCAGTTCGCACTCTACGTAAGCGTGTTGGTGGTTTAATGTCCAACAATGTAAACTTGGTGCGAAATTTTTTTACAATAGCCCGAATAGAAGCCTCAGTAGGTCGATTACTGACCATAAAATGGAAGAAGCGCGATGAACTTTCTTAACAGAGCACGCATTTTGGTAATAAAATTCAATAATTTTCAAGTGTTGTTCGTTTGTAAGACGATTCATGATTAAATTATAGACCAAACTGAAGATGATTGACAGTGACACAAGATACAAAACGTGCGTGAGCTGTCAAAACTAGTGTTGCCAAAAGGATAATAGCAAAAAATCACTCAAATTTTTTACTACATAAGTTACATAAGTGATGACCTGATGAATCATAACCTAAATCATAATTACCTAACTCATAATTGGTTAAAAACTGATAAGCTAATTCATAATTACCTAACTCATGATTGGTTAAAAATTGAGGCGCCAGGAGCTAACTCATGATTTAAAAACTTATGCAGAGATGAGCGAGTACTGAGTCATCCTGCGGTCACTCAATGCTAAAACTGAACACTTTTAACAAGCAAAATGAATCTAGATTTTAGTAACCTCTAACACATGTTTGGTTGATAATTCAATAGTTTTGAGTTAACTCTAATTCCGACTGGGTACTTATGTATACAACTACATGAGTATTATGGTATTTTCGGTTCTACAAAAATGTGTCATTTTATTTAAAATTCTTCTTTTCTTCAAGCGTTTTTTTGAATGAGAACTATCAGCTATTGAAAATATTGAAGTTTCTTCTTGTTTAGAAAAATTCTGTTTTATTGTGGGCAGACATCAAATTGCATTATTACAGTGATTGCAGAATATTTGTCGTTTTTACCTTTGAAAAAGGCGAATTTTTTTTTTAGAAACGAAAACACTATTAAATTTTATTAAAATGCAGTAGCATTTTCTATCGTCGAAGACTCTACTGGGAAACTCATGAAGAGTGTTTAATCGTCGACGAGCTCATTTTTTAAGTACAGACGATCCCTCGCACGGAAGTAAGTGTTACAAAAGCTGATCCTTCTATGAGGCTCTTACGCAACTCAACAAAAGGCTCTTACGTTAATCGTATAGGAAATCGTCTGAGACCCGTATAGATTTTATCTTGCAACTCATCAAGGAATCAGCCAAGTAATCCTTGTATGACTCATATAAGAAACAGCACAAATTCATTCGATATTTTCATACTATGCATATATAATTCGCACTGACTTACCACCATAATCCCCACCCGCACTTTTTATATTCAAAAATAAAGAAAAAACTATTGTACGCAGTTTATTTTTGTTTATCTATAATATAAAAATTAATTAAATATATGAAGAAAAAAAAAACAAAAAAATTTTCAATCGTCTAACAAACATTCCAAGTTTGTGTGACGAGCGTGTAACATAATTTATAAAAAAGTAGATGTTTTTGTTATAATCAACAGAAGATTCTTTTGGGGATCGTATATTAAACACAATCGTCTAACAAACAACGTATGCTAGCTGGGAAGTGATATAGGTACGTAAACATATTTTAGTTCCTTGTATATGGTTTTGTACAATACTCTCACGTATGTATATTAATATAAGTAATACACATACTTGCTGCAATTATAGTCATGTATGAATGGGTATTTTTTGCGTATATCCAATAAGAATATTTGAGGATAAATACTTAAGTATACTTTATGAGTATTCATTGTCAGTTTCTGATATATGCTAAAGCCCAGTTCAGACTATTATACTTTGTATTAATGCTTGTCTAAAATTCAAATAATACGAGCAAGTCTGATAGTCTGAATGCAATCCGTCATACTAGCGAAAAATAATACGATAAAAATTTGACATCCCATACGACTTTGTTGCTTTTTGAAACTTTTCAAAACGATAATACTTTTCATTGGATCAGGGTTGTGGTTTCTAGCAAACCCGCTGTTTAAAAGTTGATTAGTCGGCTATTTCGTAGCCAGTGGGGTGCCGTCACTGATAGTATTTTTTGTCGTTATAAAAAAGCTAAAATTTGGAATCTTGCTGTCGTTTATAAATGCATTTTGCTCATGTTATATGTAGAACATAAAATATTTTTGTGCTATTGAATATGGATCTGTTTGAAATAATTATTATTTTAACTGTTGAAGAATTTCAAGCGCCGTCCCGTCTATCGCCTACGACGAATACCGCACCTGACGCCGTGAAAAGTTTTATGTTGGCACATCTATTTGCTGAAAAACGTTGAAATATTTTACACATTCAAAATACTTAAAATCCAAAAATGAGTGAAGATATTGATATTAAGGTAAATAATTGTAAATAAAATTACACAAGTAGGCACATGCATATGTAAGTATATACATAGATATGTAAGTATATAAATAGATATGCATGTGATTGCCGTAACTCCTAAAAACATATTTTTTTTCTGCTTATCATTTTTCAAATTTGTTAGTTTTATTATTTCATTTCTTCTTTAAAAATGTTCATCACTACATTTTTATCACGAACAAATTTTTCCCAATTTTTAGGAAGTTAAATCAAACTGAAACACGATAAAATAATTAAAATTTATTGTTTTGTAAAAAAAAAAATATGAACAGCTGTTTTATTTTCTACTCAAATTTGTGGGTTTATATCAAGTGTGATGGTGTGAATGCAAAATCTAATTTACGTTGGACTTTTAGACAGTCGCAAGAAATGTGTTTAGACTTTTATTTACAAAATGGAATAAAAGTACTTATACTTGTATAATAGTCTGATAATACTTGTATAATTTCTTCATTCAATGACCCCTTGTATAATTTCTTCATTCAATGACCCCTTACGTAAATAAATGTTTATTAAGATCCGACCACTTTGGCCGCATTGATGGTTTGTCTTAAACAAATACATGCACGTGCGTCTAAATTTAGGTCTTTATGTGTGTACGAGTAGTTTACATCGTATTTACCACAAGTATTTGGACGTGAGCAAATGTGTTATGGAAATATGAAAAAATTTTTTATAAAGAGGTTGATTGATAGAATGTTATTCGAAAAAATAAAAACAAAACCTCTTTGACACAGGAGACAAGCTTGATATAGTTTGTTTTTATAAACTTTCGAAAATAAATTGTTGACTATAAGCATGTGTTTCATCTTCAAGCCGGCTTTAGTGAAAAATTTGTTAAAGGCACGTACGCGGGTGTGTGTTTCTTCAATTTAATAATAATCAAAAGAATTACTTTAAATAATTTGTTGTTTTTTTTTTCGAAAAATAGTTAGAAGCAATAAAACTCTTGTTTCTTGAAACAGCTTTCAATTAAGGTAATTACTTCAGACAATCGACCTTAAGTATTTATATCGGTTCAAAATAATATCTTCTTTTTATAGAAACTCTGATTCTAATCTCAAATCTCCATTTACTTAATTTTTTAATTTTTCATGATGTTATCGATGGATGAGTTAATAGAGTTTTCAGGCAACAGTCTCGAGGTGTTCATAAAGGCGATTCCTGTCAAAGACAAGTAAAATGTTCTTGTCAGTTTCTTGTTTGTTAAAAAAGTCAAAAATATAATTAACTGAAAAACAAGTAAGAGTGTAGTATATTCGGCTGGGCCGAATCTAAAATACCCTTCACGGTAGTCACGTAAATATATACGTAAGTATATATTGCAAATTTGAACTAAATATGCTCGGATTTATATGGACCAATATCGGGGAAAAATTTTATTTGTCTCGTAATCGCCATGCAAAACAAGTTAACTTTTCTTGGAAATTTTTATGGAAAAATCGGTTTAAGTTATATTTCGGGTATATCTGATCGATATTGGAAATTTTCATTTTCTGTATTTTAGTAACCTCCTTATATTACCAGAACTGCTTTTAAGCAAAAAAAAAAAATGTTTCAAGAAAAAATCGGGTTAGGCTATATCTCGGGTATATGGACCGATATTGGAAATTTCCATTTTCCATATTTATATAACACATAAAAAAATAGATGCCATATTGATAAAAAAAAATTGCACTATTTTTATCAAATTTCCTGTGAAAAAGATTTTTTGCTGGATTGATAATTCAAATTATAAAGTAGAAATAGCTTTTTCACTTAAAAGCAAAAATTATTGAGTTGAAAAAAATTGTTGTTAATATGTAAAATATACTTAACAAAAAAAATTGTTAAAGAAACAACAACTCTTCACTGTTATATGACAACCTTTTAAATTTATTTATTGAATAACAGTCAATAATTCGGAAAACTTTTTATTATTTGCATTTTATTAAGAGATATTTCCAAAAATTCATTATTAATAGTAATTTAATTAAGTCAATGCTAATTTTATTAAATTGATGGTTTTTTATTAATAACATAACTTGATTGAAAAAAAATCTTATCTATTTTTTTCTGTGTAACCTCATTTTATTACCAGAACAGCTTTAAAGCAAAAACAGTTTTTCAAGTTCGCTTACGCGACATTCTCATTAAAAAATCGGTGTAGTGTTTTTTGCATTTTAATCGCCATGCCAAATAATCATATCAAATTTGAAGCAAAACAAAGATTTTTTTTTCAAATATTTTCATACAAAAATGCAAAAATAGCTTTTTTCGATATATCACCAATTTTAATAAATTTCAGTAGCAAACCTATTTCGATTTTCTCTTTTTTATGTTATGTTGATTAACATATCTGTTATACAAGGTCTGATCAAAAAATAACAATTTATTTAAAATTTTTTTCAAAAGTATTTATTTATGCATCAATAACTATTCCCTTCAAAGTAAGCTACTTCCGATTTAATACACCTAAGTATGTAAGCGTTTTTTCCTATACTCGGAACACTACTGAATCGCACTTTTTGGTATCGCCAGCAGCTCCTGTTTCGAGTTTTCTTATATCTCCTCAATCGTAGCGAAATGCTTTCCTTTCATCGAAGTCGTCAGTTTTGGGAAGAGGAAAAAATCAGCGGGGGCCAAGTCCGGTGAATATAGTGGTTGAGGCAAGATAACGGTTTTGTTTTTGGCCAAAAACTCACGCACAAGCATCGATGTGTGAGATGGTACGTTTTCATGGTGCAAAATCCTTGATTGTTTTTTACACAATTCTGCACATAGTACTGCTTATTGACCGTACGACTTTGTGGCAAAAATTCATGATGCACCATGCCATTGCAGTCGAAGAAAACAGTGAGCAAAATCTTCACATTTGACCGAACTTGACATACTTTTCTCGGTTTTGGCTCTTCTGGACGCTTTCATTGGGATGATTGGGCTTTGGTTTCAATGTCATAACCTTTTTGAAGAAATCGGGATCGTCGTTGACGATATTCAACAGCTCCTGAGCGATGTCCATGCGACGTTGTTTGTGCTCAAAATGTTGCAATTTTGGAAAAATCTTCGCTGCCGCACGTTTCATGCTTGAAAGATCCGTAAATATTGCTTGGAATAAACCGATCGATATGCCAATATCAGCAGCAACCTCTCTGATAATGGTTTGACATTATCCAAAATCATTTCTTCACTGCTCCAATGTTTACATCGGTTGTCGACGGTCTCGGGCTACCGGGACGAGCATCGCCTTTTACATCTTTTCGGCCCTTCGAAATTACTATGGAGTAGAAAATAATTTCGATATCGTGTAAATTTCTAATGATGTGACTCGTTACGTAACGAGTCGAGTTATCACTTCAGTGTTGCAAAATACTGACATAATGTGTTTTATAACACTGCCGAAAATTGTATGTATTCGCATACTTTGTATACATGTTGTACGTTAAAAAATAAATAAACACACATACGTTCACAATAACAATTCATTTAAATCAGTCATGTATGCGTGTTTGTACATTAAAAAGGAAGTGAACAGAAATAACAATTCAATGAATATGTATGTAAAATCAACCATTTAACTATGTATAAGCATATGTATATATGCATTTCTAAAATAAAAAACAAAAATAAATTCTTGAATATAATAACATGTGACTTCAAATATAAGTTTTTGTGTTCTTAGTAATATTCATCTTTATATACATATACCTGTATATATACGTTTATACATCATCATATGAATTGAAAAAAGCCTTAAGAACCAAAAGTTCTCAATTTAATTTAACTACTATTGCTATTCAAAACAAATTTTTAATTTACATTTCTTTTGTGTTTTTCTGTTTGGCTGGTTTTCGATAGTACTTTTGCTTACGAGTAAAAAGTTGCACGGTTGCATTCGAATGGTTACTTACTATCGCATGCCATCATTAGAAATTTCGAAACATTTTACTCGATATCGAATGAGATAATCCCAAAAGTGTAAAAACTCGCAGATTCGAGTAAAAAGTCGTTCGTAAGCGAATGACAGAATTAGCCCCCTGCTCATAGTGGACTCGCCAAACGCCACAGTGACATTTCAGATGTTTCGCACTTTTATAATTTCACTCATTCTTAACAGTCCTGTATAATTAAACAGATTGTATATTGGCACACAAAAAATAAAGTAAAATGTAATCAGTCGCTGCAGTACTGCCTATCTTTACATACGGTTCTCTTGTTTTTCCAGACGAATTGTTCGTAGTACTCGTATTTGAATTGTGTTTCAGAAAATACTCAGCATTCAGACAACACGTGAAAATTTCATGTTAAATAATTATTTCGAACAGAACTAATTAAATTTGGATTACGATTATTTTGGGTTGCAGAATTTCTCTATTACTTTTACGATGACTCTACTGAGTTAAACAAAAGACTTAAATAAAAAACTTCTTACTTAGAAAATCTACTTATCAACGAGCATCTTGTTAACATGTCCGCCAAACCATTGTTAAATAGTTGATTAATAGCAATTTATTATGAAAACAGATAACTTAACAAAAAACTAGAACTAAATGTTTAAACGGCTGTAATATCATAAACCTTGACCTTAGATTACTTGAAAAAAAATTAAAAAAAAATAACATCAAACAATTTATTTATGCAAATCTCGAAAAATCTATTAAATCTATTTATAGCTTAGCAATGAATATTTTCATTTGATTTTATTCTTATTTTTATTTATTTTACTTTTTCTATGCATTTTCTAAAATACTGCAATTTATTTTCAATTGTCGGCACTTAACACATACAAATGGAAGAGAAATAATAACGACTTGATGGCCATAATTCAGGCTCATTGTTAAAGCCGTAAATAAATAGAAGTTAGTAGTGTTTTGCTGTTGTAGCCACGGCTTAAGTTGTGGGCTAAATAAAAAATTTTAAAATACACACACATTAAATAGAAAAATGTTTAACCCACGCACTAAATGATTTTAATGCAATTGTTTCGTTTCAGTTTTAAGGTTTTTTTTCTTTTTGTTTTCTTAGAGCAAAAAGTACTTTACAACTAGATGACAAAAAATGATATTTATGCAACAATTTGAAAAAAAATACAAAACTGTGACCACGAAAATCAACTTCAAGTATACATTTATTTGTATGCTCCATTTTATAGCTATTTTCCATGTTTTCTTTTTGCTTACTGTGATGGCTTCTGTTACGAGTATTGTTTGAGTTGCTTGGTATTGCTTTTAAGCCATTTATTTATTATGGCCATGTATTTAAAACCTTCTTATAAATAAGTATTGTTATTTGAAGAAAAGATAAGTCTTTCTATTTCATTTAGCGTTTGTACTTTTTGTTAGAGTCTTGTAAATAAATGTGATTTTATTAAGACATAAAGACAATTTATCACTTAAACTTTTATCAGCAGACGAAATGACAAAAACCTTAACATTAAACGATCGAGTATTTTTTTTTGGGAAATACATATGTATATAATTTGGCTTTGTGAAATTTGGTTGTTGAAAATGTAAAAGGCAAATAAAAATGTACAGTTTTTTTCTTCTAACTATTAAATATATTGCTAGATATTGAATTTTAAAGCAAATGTCCAAAACGAGAATACTGACATATAGCTTCTTTATTGCAACAAAGTCATATCTCAAAAAATTATTTTGCAGAGTTAATAATGCAGAATGGTTAACGCTATATATTGTGTGAAAAATTAATTTTAAACTACTCCTTTAGGAGATACATATCTTCACTGTGCCCTCATACCCAGAAAAGCTCCAGGTTCGAATGTTTTGCTATCTGGTTTAGAGATATCCGGCATTCACGAGCCAGTCTGGATCTCGTATAGACCCCAGCTTGTGCATACAACGCAGCCTTACTAACAGTATTCATTCGGATATCATCCCCGTATATCCTGTAGTACCTTAGCCAGTTTGCTGCCCGCAGTATGGCTGCGATTTCCGGGTGATAAAGATATCCCCACCAACTCCCAGGTCTGACTTGGATCCAGTTGTAAAGATTTCAAGCATGCCCTCTTGACGATATGTGCTGATCACATCCGAGGCCGTGTCTGACAAAATTACAAGAAACCTCTTGTCTTCTTCCTATTATTAAGGCATGACCGTACGTCGCCCCTTTCTACGTCCCGCTTGACCATAGCCTGATAGCCGAATTCATGGCTATTTCTTGCACTATGAGATCAGTTGTCATCCAGTTCAGCATTATTAAAATACCTTCGATGGCGTAGTGCTGTAAGCACCAGTCACCATCAAAGCAGAAGCACGCATTATATTTTCTACGATGTTGCAGCAGTTGGGTTTCTTCAACGACTTCCACCATACGAGCGCCCGATACATGAAATAGGCTGACAACCGTGTCAAATAGCCAACAATGTATTTCCCAGGTCTTCCCAATGACCCTCCTGCACAAGAATAAGGCGATAACCACCCTTTCTGTACAATCTGTACAATCCGTTGTCAGGATAGTAAACACCCAGATTTTTAGCACTGTCTGACAGCTTGAGTGCAACCCCCTTTACGGTTGGTAGATCAAACAATGGAGTCTTGTATATTCGAGTGAAGAGTAGTGTCTATTTGTGCACCATCTTTCGATAAGCCTTAGTGCAGAGCACAGTTGCTGTCTTCCAAGGCCAAGATCCTTGGCAACATATTATTAAATGCTCCCTTTATATCAAGGAATGCAGCCAATGTATACTCTCCATGCTCAAATGCTTTCTCTACCTGCCCTACAAGCGTATGCAACGCAGTCTCAACAGATTTGCCCTTGGTGTAGGAACGTTGGGATGCTGATAAATGGCCCGGATCAATTGACGTCCTAAGATGTAATTCAATTATCCATTCCAAAGTTTTAAGAAAGAAGGATGACAGGCTTATGGGGCTGTAATCCATCGAAGTAGTATATAAAGCCTTCCCCGCTTTCGGAACAAACATTGCGGACCACCTAAGCCAGGCCGAGAAAATTGGTATCAATCGTGGCATTATAAGTTCCACATTTTTCTGCAAATAAGCTAGTATAATACCATCTGGATCCGGAGATTTATATGAGTCAAAACTGTCCAACGCCCAAAGGATTGTACTTGGATCAAAAGATAGACAGATATCCTCTTGGTCATTGTATATACCGGTCAAGTAGTCTCACATAAAGGTTGCGTATCTAGAAAAATGCGTGCCCATATTCACATCTAGGGTCTCATGCCCACTGATTGTCCAGCTACCACACTGTTTCGTAACAAAACTTGGCATAGGCTGGGCGCTAGATATGATTTTGCGAAGCCTTATAGTATCAGATGCTCCTTCCACACCACTGAAAGAGACTCTTCATACAGTCCTCTTTGTAATCCTTATCAAATTCTTGAAATTATTCACCGAGGCTTTATACTCTGAACAGTTACCCAGTCTTTTGGTCTCATGAAAAAGTCAACGAGACTCTTTTCAAGCCTTCGCAATGTCTAGATTCCTCAATGGTGGTTTACTCTTACCCCGACAAAGACTAGGCCTGCATGAACCTGAGATGGCTTTTTCGAAAGATCCCGTCAATATGTCCACAGCCCTCTGAATGTCCTCACACTCCTATATTTTCGGAGGGTCCGGAAGAAGATCTGAGAAAATTCTGTCCTGCATATCCCAGTTTCCATAGTCCCAGATTCACCTGTGATCATAGAATGAGCAGTCGATTTCGATACTCTCCACCTTCTAATCAACTCCGAATGCTTAGAGCTAGCTAGCGTGAAATTTAGAGCCTCTCTTCTGTATGCCATAACAAAAGTGGGTTCGTAACCAACATTACATAACATCTAGATTATTGCAAACATCTAGATTATTGCAAAGAATGAATTCAAAAATTGACTTACCCCTTGCGTTAGTATCGGAGCTGCCTCACATCACATGGTGTGCATTTGCATATGCTTCTATGATTATCGGCATGTTTTTCCCTCCCACCGTTTCTGTAGCCTCGCGAACACTGGTTGGTGGGAATTCGTTATCATGCTTCATCACCATGTTCGAAGAACTTCCCCACCCACTCAGAGTTGAAGACGGCGTCTTCGCCCGATGTTGAACTCGTAGCCTCATCCACAGACATGTATTCCGCTTCGGTACCCACATCCTCTGGAACCAGGTCGCTCTTGGCCTCACCCCTATATACTCTGAGGAAGATAATATCAAAACACAGATACATCTTCCCCTTTCAAGTACGAAGTGGCGCCAGTAACTCCTGATTCTGCAGGATCGTGATATCCCTAGTGTTGCTCTTTGATTCAGACACCCTGACAACCTTCCACTCATGGGTCGGTATATCAGGCTTGCCACCTCTAAGAATCTCCTGGATCTCTTCCGCGGAACCAGAGATGTCTGGTATCCTACCAACTCTTCGAAACTTTTTTTCGTGGCCAGCCGCTTTAGATAGACCCGTCTCGCAAGGTGAACGTGCCTTTGGAAATAAAGTTTGGGCACCCGTAAACAAGGTGGCGATTCCCTTGCTGTCCCTTCCATGAGATATGTGGGTAGTGACCTGGATACCCGAACTTGCTAGGGGTCATCTTATCCATAGCCGTAGAGTGCCCGTAGAGGCATGAGATACTTGATTGACAGAGGTACCCTAGTGCGAAGGCTGTATTCCTCTTTTGAGAAAGCTGTTTCGCATTTGGTAGCTATGAGTTCCCTTAAGTTACTTCCTGCAGGTAGTATTGCAGTCCTTGTCCCAGTAAACCCACCCTTCGTATTCCGTTTATCCTTGTCCGTATCTATGGTCGTCAACGTTTTGTCCTGAAGTTTGTGTTTGATTTTTGTTTTTGAAAAATTCATTTTGCTGCTACTAGTGAGAGGGAAGGGGAGAACCTCCACGTCATTACTCCTTGGAACGTGAAGGAGGCGTAGTCTATATGCTGAGGTAGCCAGGTATCAGCAAACTCCCTATAAATAGAGTCTTTTAACCCCCGACTGCAAAGAGAACAGAATAACCTTTAGTATGTTTTCGGTTTTAAAACTCCATCCTCTCTTGGAGCTCATCCATGAGCTCAGGAAATAGAGCTCTCGTGGGCTCGCACAAATGTATTTACAGCCCAGAAGACAGGATCATTAATTATATTAAAATATTGATCAGGAACTATTATTTTAAAAGACGTGATATCTCGTGGTTGAGAATAATTGATTTCAAACGTTAATATTTCCGTTGTTGATTCTACTTTAGACTTTCTGAAAAACTCCACATCTGCAACCTTCGTATCAAAAATAGCTTTTTTAGGCGGAATAGCTCTTAATGGATTATGTACTTCTCTATCTACCAAAGGTGCTACATAGGGAGCGCTCTCTTTCTTATTTTGAGTAAACTCAGAGGTTTTGCGGAAACAATATTGTTGAAGGTTCATTACTAACAACTGAAGCTGAAACATTATTAACCTTAGGGGTAGACGAAGCATTTGAAGTAGGTGGTATATTATTACATGTAGAAACTGGAATAGTCAGAACAGGAGTCGTTAAAACCGAATTTATTGGTGATTTTTTGCCACATTGTTCACTACCCTTGGGAGAAGATCGATGTTGTAGTTCAACAGTAGAGAACTCAACACATTTTTCTTTGTTAATATTTCTTAGTGGCTTATGGCGTTTAGGAGAAGGCTTTGGGGGAGAATTTAAATTGATCCATGATATAAACTTATCAAAAATCTCCCGTATGCCGATATGCATTCAGTCAACTTAGCCTGAAGTAATAAACTTGTCTTGGTTTCTTTCATAGAATTTTGTTCAAATTCAGGGAATTCTGAATATCTCTTGGCAAAAAAATTTATGATGGCATATATTTAGTTTTATTATCGATCTTTACTTCGTTTTGTAAATTCAATCAAAGAGCTATTGCTAATTCCATCGTGCAACTTTCTATTTTTTCCCTATAATGGTTAAACTCCAGAAAACAAATTTATTTATTTATTCCAGTTTATTTCAATACATAAAGTCTTTTTGGCCAATTTAAAATAATGTATTGATTATACCAAAAATGTGTTATTTAATAAAAACATTAAAATTTATATATTATATATTTATATATATACATAAAAATTTTTCTTTTTATTTGGCCCCCCAGCCACACAAATTTTACTATGAGTCAAAGTTATACATACGCGTATGCAAGTTCTATAACCAGAAATGAATAAAGTAATAATATGTGTAAGTCAATTATTTCAAACATTAGAAGTACAGCAAGAGATTTTTTTTTTTAAGTTGAAACAGAGTTGGAAAAATTCCTCAAATGAGTTGGCAGTCTATTCAAAATGCGACAGATTCTAACTTTGAAAGTTAACATATAAATACGTGGCATTTCAAGAAGAACATTTCTTGTAGATTGAAGAAATTAAAATTCACTAGTCAGACAATATGGTTGGCCACATTTAATTGCCATATAAAAAAGCAGTAATAAACGTAAACGCAAATAATCATAAAAATTATAATGTAAAAAATCAGTTTCCACATTTGAGTATTGTCTAATGTATTAAATAAACCCAGACCATAATTCCTCCTAGCCTTTCTAATAACGGCCTTAGCCTTGTTCCTTAGAATACAATAACTCCTTCTGCTCTCGGCCGTACGATATATGAGATAAGCTCTATAAGCGAAATCCCTTCGAGATCTGGCGCGTTTGATTTCACGAGAATTCATACAATGCTGATCAGTGGAGGAGTGTATAATTCTGTAAGTAGGAACTAATCCATGCAATTCTTCTAATAGAACATTTAAAGACGAAATTTGAGAATCCACATCATTTGTTAAAAAAATGGAAGAACTGTCAATACGATCAACACATTGAACACGTATGATGGTCGTGTTCAATGTGTTTATATGTGTTTATATTTTATATCAAGACCAGAATTTTCAAAATCATTCTTAAATTCCTCAAACTTAACAGAAATATTGTTAGGCATTAAACTTTGTGCATTTACATGCCCAATGTTCAAATTACTAGAAAGAATAGAGAGAGGATGTTATGTAATGAAGAGCCATCTCTGGCTATAGAACCAAGGTTAACATTCTGAAGCATCCCAACAGCAGTAAAATTCGCGTTTAGATGGGGACCCAAATATTAAAATATTTATATTGAAGCAAAAAACAAAAGCTCATTACAATAAAAAAATTATATTTTGTATAAGAAAATTACTTCCTAATTATGAAAGAAAATATTTTATTATTTGTAAAAAAAAAAAGAATATCAGTAGTTTTGATAAAAAATAAAAATAAAATAAAATAACGAACTCTATAAAGTACTAACGACAAGCCAGCTCGCAAGCCAATGCACTCTGAAAAGTGTACAGCACAATACAGCGGAAACAAATAGTAAAAAGTTTCATAAATTCTATCACTGTCATGTCACACTCAAAGCACATAAAATATGCACCAACCCTTCGTGAAAATATAAAACTTAGCAATGGAAAAGAGAGTTAAAGAAAATTATAGTTCAATACTAAAAATTTTTAAAAATTCATGAAGTCCTAAAATCATAATTTGTCCGTCCTTCATAGTTAATTTGCACTTCAGAATATCACGATTTATGATGTAATAACGGGAGATCCGTTGGTCATTTCTCATATTGTCAGAATGGTTTTTAAAAGATAATCTTAACTCTGCAAATTCTTTCCTTATTTCCATTTTGAAAGCTTCTGCACTCTCACCTTCTTTCACAGGAGGATTATCATGACATTTACTACACTTGTATAAAACATTTCGATTTCTGTCCAATACACTAAATAACTCCTTTGATATATCATCACAGTCAGCATGAATCAAATTTTGGCAAGACGTGCAGTGTACGTTTCGCTTTCGGCCAACCTCTAAATTACAGATTCCACACAACCCGGGCATGATTTATGTCAATAGATTCAGCACCCAAGAGATTCTTTCGAAAAATGCACCACAAGCCAAACAGGGAAAACAGTAAAAAATACACTATGTGTATGTATACACGTGTGCGTATGTACGGAATAACGGAAAAAACAGCAGTAGAGAACTACAGGTGCAGTTTAGATGAAAAAAAAAAAAAAAAATAATCGTAATAATGAAAAGTTCACTAATATTTATTTATTTATTCAAGTTCATTTCAATGGTCGGTACATTTTTAATTGATCGGTATACTTTTTAATTAAACACACAGATTACAATCAAAAATGTCTTTCAAAAATCAAGAAGTCTTTCTAAAACACTACCATAACATGGTGTTGCCAGATTTTTTTTAGAATATATTCTAAGAACAATTTTTTTTGGCAAACTTTTGTTGCTTTGAGTAACTTTTGTAAATTAGAACAATAATTTTTGTGAAAGTGTGAACATCAATTAAATTTTTGCTTGTTAAAGTGATTTGCGATATCAACTATGTTCACATTTTTGCTCCTTATGATTAATTAACTTGGAAATAGAATATTATCTTTTAATCAGCCAGATAATGTGAAGAAGAGACTTATAGTTACGTTGATAAAATTGCACATACAGACATTAAAAAATTTTTCACTTCGATTAATATTAAATATTTATCAACTTTCAATTTTGCGAGAAAAGAAGTACAAAATCATTAATCATTCTTTGATTATTTATTTATTTATTGTAATAAATTCAAAAGTTAACTTCAGAAAATTTAATACATTTAAACAAACAAGCAAAAGTACAAAGCTGCAACAAACTTAAAACCGATGTAAAAAACTTAACAAAAACTTTTCTTATCAACATGAGAATACGAAATAACTGAAAAAAGTGCAATCATTAAATGAACATATAATTTATTATTTTTTTTTTTGGTTTTACATCTTTCAATTTTGTCTTTTCTTTTGTGGTACACAGGTAACACGTTTATTAATGCATTTTGAGCCAAAATTTACGACGTGATTTGTTTTCCTTTCAGTTAACCTTGAAGAGATTACAAAAACAAAAGCAAAAAAATGGAACGAAATGAATAAAAAGCAAAACCTTACAACTAAAACGGTGAACAGTTAAATACTTTACATGAAGTTACAAGAATTGCATAAGATTTTACTTTTTATGACTTGGTTTTTTGTTTCGATTTAGTTTCTTCTGCTGTTCATGGCTCATTATATTGATAATGGGTGGCATGTACGAGTACACATGAATAATACCAGGTCTTTTGGTTAAAAGAATGTGTACCGAACGATGGTGCTGCGTTCGCATTTTAGTCCAATACTCGTATCAGTAACAAATTAAGTTTTATGTAAAACAAAATACATGAATGAAATTATAAAGTAGTATTTTCTTTGAATTAAATCCAATTTTATTTTTTTTTTAAATTTCATCAAAATCTGTACACATGCACTTTTGTATGTGTTACATCATTTTCAGGTACCGCAAAGGCAATGGAAGTTAAATTGGCCGCCAAAGCAAGAGTATATTTTTTTTTGGTTGGTATTATGTTAGTAGCTTTTAAAGTAAATAATTACACGTAGAAACAAATATATGGTTGACACGACAATATTCTAAGAGCAACATGCTATTGTTGAATTATGTGGTTGTAACTAATAATATTATATTTCAAACATCATTGATATGCGTCAACATAGTTTTTTAAAACAAATACTGTATATAACTATACTATATTCTGGTTCAACATTGTTATAAAAGTGAGTAACCATAGTATTAGTTAAAGTTTTCATTTACATAAGTGTCGTACTCAACCATATTATTTTAAGTAAACAACCCTATTTATGCCACAAGTAACCATATTACTGCATATATACATAAATACAATAGAAAAATAAATTAAAATACAATAAAACTAGAATACGACATACTCGTATACATATACATATATCACAAAAAAAATAATAAGGTTGTATCTCATTCGGATGAAGCTCCTCTTCGAAGGTGTAATATCTTTTAGCTGCAACAAATAATATATATATTAAAGATTTCGTCTCAGTTTGGTAATGCCTAATATAATATTAATATGGTTGGATGTCTCATAATATGGTTGTCGACAACAATAGTATGATTTAGCAAAAGTTTTTTCTGAATATGATAATAATATGGTTGTATACAACCATAATATGGTTCGTATGGTTTGTCAAAGTTTCGTTGTATACTACATACAAATGTTTGCTAACACTTTAATATTTAATCTTACCTTTTGATTTTAACGAACACTTAATGTTGTCACACAATTATGTATACTCATATTCATTTGTTTTTAATCAGCTAGTGTAATATTATATTGAAATGTTGATTTAAGCTTGAAGTCAGTTTTTGTTTTTATGTAAAATGTTTTTATTAATTTATTCTTCGACATTTCGTCTTCCTTCGGAAGACTTCTTCAGGAAAATTTTTTTCGGTTTTTTTTATAAAATCAAAAGTATTTGAAAGCATACTGAAAACAACTTTAACATACATAAAAACATTCAACACACATTGTAACAAAAAATTTAAGTATATAAAAATATTATCAAGATTGTATTATATACATAATTATAGATATCTTAATGAGTAATAAATTAGCTCATATAATAAATAGTAGTGTGGAAGGTGTTGGACTAAATTTGGCTAATCTGCAGCCGTATTCTGTAACTCGCTAAAGCTAAATCTCCATCGCTAAAAATCTACAAAGATGATTTAGCGATTTTAGGCCGCAAATGCAATTCTGTACGTGCATAGCTAAATTTGCCAATGACATAAAAATTGAATTCGCCGCAATTTTAGCGATTAGTGGTGTCGCTAAAATGTTTAAATTTTGTATTCTCTAACGCCAAATAAGTAGTTGTTGTTGTCTAAAACGCTAAAATTTTAGCAACGCAAATTTTTAAGTGCTAAAATGTAAGTAAATTACAAATGTTTTCTTTTTGCTATTGTTTCTTGTTAAAAAAATTATTATTACAATATAATGGAAGAAAAAACAAAAAGACTTACATAGGAGTAAAAATATATGCTTATTCAGTACTTGGAGGAGCACAAAGAATTTGCCCATGACATGTAAAAAATTAATTTCAACTTAAAGTGAAGCAATACACAAAAGTTCTTTTTTTTAAGATTTGTGAATTCCACAAATGTTTCCTGTTCATAATTAGCGTATTGCGCTCAATAATTGCACTTACTCGCAATGATTCATTATATATCGATGCCGATAAAAACTGCTCATTTTCACTTCTGTTGTGAGTCAGAACTCACTTCTTCCCCCAGCTAATAATATTTAATACCAGCAACCATCAACTGCTGCCTGAATAACAACTAAAACGAATATTGGAGTCAGGCCCAATATTGCAAGGCAGCAAATATGTGTTAAACAAAAGCAAGAACAGCAGTACCAACAAAAACTGCTACAACCCGGAGATGGCATAAACTATAGCAATTGCTGACACGATGGATGCGGGTCATGAATTCGGGCACACCAGCTATAGCTCCAGGTTTGCGGCAGCAGCGATGATGGCAGCAGCATGTATAAAAGAAGAGGTAGAATTAAGCTTAATGATCAGTAGAATGAGTAGAATCGGTAGTCATGGGCAGTAAAAGTCAGAAGTAGTCAGTTGAGCTAGTAACTAATTATAATATCAATAAATTAAAGTGAGTGATAATAAAAAAGGGGTTTATTTAAATGAGAATAGGAATATAATATATTAGTAAATCCTGCGATTCCCAAGGGACCCTCCAGGATAAAATAATACTTACCTACATATATATATATATATATATATATATATATATATATATATATATATATATATATATATATATATATATATATATATATATATATATATATATATATATATATATATATATATATATATATATATATATATATATATAATAATAAAATAACAGGTATTTCCTGCGAATCCTATGGGACCCTCCAGGAAATACTATAACACTTCTTTAATTTTTATTATTATCAAATGCATAAATTTTTTTCTAAACCTTACGAACGTTTTTTGTTTATTTAAAATGTAAATAAACAAATACTTTTTTGTGATGCCATATTTTGAAAATTTGCCCATAAATTCCACATTTGGTTGTATCATGAAAAAATACTGCTCATAATTTATCGACTTAAGTGCTGTTTAAGTAATATTTGTCAAAAACAAAATAAATTTTGAATGGATCTTTCACAATAACTAGCGAGTGATTTTTTTGCTATTATCTTTTTGGCAACACTAGTTTTGACAGCTCACGCACGTTTTGTATCTTGTGGTACTGTCAAACATCTTCAGTTTGGTCTATAATTTAATCATGAATCGTCTTACAAACGAACAACGCTTGCAAATTATTGAATTTTATTACCAAAATGCGTGCTCTGTTAAGAAAGTTCATCGCGCCAAATTTAAATTGTTGGACATTAAACCACCAACACGCTTACGTAGAGTGGGAACTGAAGAAAATATTGCAGCCGTATCGGCCAGTGTTGGTGATGACCGTGAATTGTCAATTCGGCGCCGTTCGCAGCAATTGGGCCTGTGTTACCCCACTACGTGGAAAATTTTGCGGAAGGATTTGGGTGTGAAGCCTTATAAGATACAGCTGGTGCAAGAATTGAAGCCAAACGACCTACCACAACCCCAAATTTTTGGTGAATGGGCTCTTGAAAAGTTAGATGAAGATCCATTTTTTTATCAAAGAATTGTGTTCAGTGACGAGGCTTATTTCTGGTTGAATGGATACGTGAACAAGCAAAATTGCCGTATTTGGAGTGAAGAGCAACCAGAAGCATTGCAAGAGCTACCAATGCATCCACAAAAAACAACCGTTTGGTGCGGATTATGGGCTGGCGGCATCATTGGGCCGTATTTCTTCAAAGATGATGCGAATCACAACGTTACTGTGAATGGTGAGCGCTACCGTGCGATGATAACAAACTTTTTTTTGCCCAAAATGGAAGAGCTTGACTTGCATGACATGTGGTTTCAACAAGACGGTGCCACATGCCACACAGCACGCGAAACAATGGACCCATTGAGAGGCGAGTTCGGTGAACAGTTTATTTCACGCTTGGGACCAGTCAATTGGCCGCCCAGATCGTGCGATTTAACGCCTCTAGACTATTTTTTGTGGGGCTATGTTAAGGCTAATGTCTATAGCGATAAGCCCGCTTCGATTGACGCACTGGAAGCCAACATTGCCAACATTATTCGTGAGATACCGGCCGAAATGTTGAAAAGAGTATGCCAAAATTGGACTAAGCGGATGGACCATTTGAGGCGCAGCCGCGACCAACATTTGCATGAAATAATCTTCAAACATTAAATTATATCGACCCAACTATCGATCCAAATAAATATTTCATGCATTTTTCTGAATTTTATGTGTTTTTTTTTTTTTTAAATTTCCGATAGTTCTTATAAAATCACCCATTATTTAAAATCCATATTTCAAAACATATTTTGAAACGTTATTGAAGAGAAGTTTTAAGAATATATATGGGGAGCACAAAGTAAGGTAACACTATAATGAATTGCCAAAAAATATTACATTAAGTATGGTCTCCACCTGACATAAAAATACTAACTTTAACGCTAACTTCAAGTTAAAGTTAAATGTGGACCGCTCATGTTGAAGTTTGGTTAAAGTTATAACTTGGTTGTTAAAACATTTCATTTGGAAACTCTGTTATAACTTAAACTGACAACAGCCTGCTATTTTTAGTTCTTTTTCGCCATTTTTATTGTTTTACTATGAAAAGTTATAACTCTAACATCACTACGTGTTCGCTGACTTAAACAGATAGATATTTAAACAGCAAGTTTTAACTTCATGTTTTAACTACGTTTCAAGTTAGGTGTAGTCTACATGTTATGTTTATCTCTTTTTAACAAAAGTTCATCAAAGTAGAAAGAAAGAAATAGTATACAGTTAGCAAATTAGCTGCGGCGAAAATATAAAAATTTAGCTAAGCAATTTAGCTTACAGAATACAGATTTAGCGACATCGCTAAAATATTTGCCCTAATTTTTTTTAGCATTTTAGCGATCGAGTTTTAGCTTTAGCTAAGCGAGTTACAGAATACGGCTGCTGAGCAGTGTCGTAGGTATTTACACTGGGCACTGATCAGTTTTAACTAATTTAACTCCAACATTTTAAATGCTGTAATAGAGTTTCTTTTAGTCTTTCATGTTGTTATTGTTAAGCTTTAAACACATAGACGACAACAGACAGCAAGCAGCAATCTTTCAAAATTAAAATACATGTGTTCAGATGCACACAATTATTTTAACGACATCGCAGCAGCACGACTTCACAACAGCATTTGCTGCTGCTGCCAACTTAGACTAATTTCTATTTTCGTAAGCAGCAAAAAGTAAATGCAGTGCTGCCACTATAAATATAAATTGACAGCAATAAGAACTAATATTTGTTTGAAATATTTAATAGAAATAAACATCATATAAATAAGATAAAAAAATAAATTGAAGAGTTTTTACAACTTTACGTTATATTATTACGTTTTCAGTCAGTAATTTTAATTTTATTCTTGTAAAATATATACGTGGCACCTCTAAAATTTGCATTGTTTAAATACACATAGTGCTGCTACTGTCTTGAAAATAATTATGTTGCTGACGAGACGACAGCATTTGAAGCTAACTTCATTTGTAGCCGTGAAGTCTGCTGTCGTCTAAGTGTTTAGAGCTTTAAATTCTAACCTCCACAAACCCGACTCCCTCTTTCCTCCTCATCAATCTATTTTCCTAGTTCCAATATAATGCACAGCATATGTAGGGGTTATCCCCTGAGTACTGGTCCAAGATAAAAAAAATTAATAAAAGCATTTTATATAAAAAACAAAACTCAGGTCAGAGCTTAAATTAGCATTTCAATTTAATTTATAAAAAAAGGTCAAATAGTTACGATCAAGCTAGTGTAATATTTTTAAATAAAAAAACATCATATATGTATCTTTTAATTTCCAAACGAAAGAAAAAAACTGAGACAAAGTTATATGTATGTAGGAGTATATCAACGACTGGAATAAAAAAAAACGATATTAATGATTAGAATAGTAATTTTATTTTGTAAACTTACATTTGTTGAATGCAGATTAACGTTGAGTGTGACAATTCTATGGTCGTTTCTTAATAGAAATTCACAAATATTAGATGTTGATACATATGTATGTGCTTTAGGTATCAATATATTTCTACAATTTTAATTTCCTTAAATATCTTTTAATTATATAAAAAATTGGGTCAAACTTAATAACATCAAATTAAAGAAATTTGCATTATAATTCCATAAAATATAAAAAAATATCATCTTAAATTATGATTTTTTTCAAATTATGTTCGTTTTTCAACACCCCAAGTTTTTCTGTATGCGTGCTTTTTATTGTTTGAACATATCTTTCGATGTGTATTATTGATTTGAAATCATATAATTTGAATTTATCATTTTCTAAACACAAACAAATCATGCTGTGTATGTTAAATAGCCAACATTTGGAGTGGACTTCCAACGATTCCATTAAGAGCTTACTGCCGATTTTGTGGCCGCTTGAGTCAACAACATTGATACCCAAAGCACATACCTATGTATGCTATTGAATTGTTCGTATTCTATTAAAATAGATTATCGAGAACTTCTTTCCATTACTGCCATATTTCTGAAAACATTTATACGTAAAAATAAACGAACACAGCGTCAGTTAATGGAATGAAAAACAAAAGTTTTGAGCCAAAAACTATAAAATGAAAATGATGCATATTGACTTTAAATTAAAATAAATATTTTAAATTTGTTTGTATCACATGCAAATGGTTATTCTTCAGTTGTGGGAAAAGCTACAGCATTTTTCGAATTTGACCCATTTTGAAGTGATGTTTTACATGTTTATCCGCTTGTTAGATCTAATTTAATCATAACATTCAATTTGTATGTCGTATTTTGTGTGCCTCATTCATTCATATCAGTAAAATAAAAAATGCATTTATTATTGTTTTGTAAAACATATTTTAACATAAATTTTATATTATATCATTGGTATTTCATAATCAACTTACATTGTTATTTAAACGTGATAAAATAGTGCAGGAAATTGTAACATTTTTATTTAAAAATTAGGTTTGTACGTTAAAAAAATTAGATTAGATTGTTTCCAAAACTTGTCATGGTTTTTTATTTAAGGTAAACTAATTTACCTTAAATTTATTAACCGACAAGATAAGAACACGTGTGTTGAAAAGTTTAAAAATAACAAGTTACGTAATGATACTTGATTATTCATAGGAGCTACCCTACTCATCAGTAGACTTTGGAAATTTTTGAAAGATATTCTAAAACATTCAACTTTATATCCCAACAATCTAAATAAATTGTTGAGAATTTGAAAAGAAAAATGTTCTAATAATATATGTCAAAACACAAAAAACAAGCTTTGTCATTTATACACGTCTCTAACATTTCTTTACACCTTTCATTGAAAACATTTAGAAATGTTAGAGACCTGTATAAATGAAAAAGCTTGTTTTTTGTGTTTTGACATATATTATTAGAGCATTTTTCTTTTTAAATTCTCAGCAATTTATTTAGATTGTTGGGATATAAAGTTGAATGTTTGAGAATATCTTTCGAAAATTTCCAAAGTCTACTGATGATTAGGGTAGCTCCTATGAAATGTCGACATATACATAGATAGCTGGGAAACATAGAAAACAAGCTATTTATAATTTTGTATATCCATATATTTCATATACTTATTTAATTCAATTTAAGTAAAACAGAAGGCCGGAAATCTTTAAACTATTCTGAAAATAAAACCTGTGTGCGTGAAATACCTCCGAAGGTACAGGTTCTATTTTCGATTCATAGCTAGGTCTCAAGGCGAATTCGTTTTACCAGGTGAAACTTGGGCTACAAGAAGTACAACAATGCAAGAACAACATGGTGTTTTGTTGTTGCTTGAGTGATTCATGTGTCAAAAAATTGTATAGAAAGTATGTACATGCATAAATACACATACACACTTTACTTGCAAATTTGCATGTATGTGAGCAAACCGGAAACAATTTTTGAAACTTGATGTTTTAAAAGTAGGAAAAAAGTAGAGCATCTGTTGTCTCTGTTTCATCTGTTGCTGGCTAACAAAATATAAAACTTCTAGTTCCCGGAGGTTTGTGGACTCTTTTGAACAATAGGTTAGTGTAGAATACGTGAAGAATACATTCATATATGTTGACTATAACCATTAAGAATAAGTGCCTTGCCTTGAATTTTCGAGAGAATGACAAGAAGTTTAAAATGAAATAACAAAAAATATGAAAAGTAGAATGCTAAAAAAACTTAAACTTGACGAAACAAAGCTTTCATGTAGAAGTTTAAATGTAATTGAAGAAAAACTGATTAAGAAAACCTGATGTGTGTAAGCTGGTACTAATTTATAACTCAATTTAAGTTTTTCTTATGGCATTTCAGATGAACATTTTATAAAGGTTAAATTATATTAAATGAAAGTAATATCTGGAACTTGATTGCGCTTAAGTCTACGGGACTTTATCAGTTGCATCAAATAATGTAACAAATAGTCGATATACTAGTGTGGTTGCTTAATTGTTCTAAGTACTTGATACTAAATCTGTTTATTTCAGTTTTTGTAATTATTCGCAAAACTTTAGATTGAAATCAAATCATTGCAGGATTTCTAAGTGTGACTTACTAGCAATTCTCCGTAGATTGAATGATTTTATATAGCAGAATTATATTCACTAGTTGAGATGTTGTTGAATGTTTTATTTATTTATTTTTATTTTTTCTTAAGTTGTTTTCTTTTAGGGCTTTTATGTGATTTGCATGCCAAGTAAAGACAAAAATATTTTGAAACTTTACCATTAAGAATTTTAGAACCATTCAGATATACAGCATGCCAGTTTTCTCTTTGTGTTGTAAAATTAAGCTGGTTAGATGTTTTGGTATTTATTGGGTTAGTCAAAGAGCAAGGTCTGGGTTATAAGACGGGTGAACTAAAACTCCCATCGACTGTTTTCCAAATAGTTTTTGACCGGCCTTAAAAAATGTGGTCAATCATTTTTACCATGGAAGATTGTGGCCTCGCTGTGGTTGTGGGCTACAGCATTGTTGTTGCCCACAATGTTTTTGTTTGGGGCCTATAGCGTTGTGGTTGTATGACTCAATTCTTCTGTGTAGCGTTCAAGTCTATTTTTCGACATGCAAAGTCGCCTTTTAACGTTTCTCGGCTTCAATTCCTTTATGAATGAATCAACATGCTTTTAAACATTAAAAAATAGGTTGTTCGCGTTTGACAACAATATTCCTTTAATAATACTTACAATTCCTCATCTCCAAATTTTTTCGGCTGATCAGACCTCTCCTTGTCTTTTGTGTCGTAATCGCCACTTTTAATCGAATAAACCATGGTTCACAACTAATTTCGACAATACATTTTTATCTTTTGTTTTGCTTTATAATTTTCAAAATATGTATTTTTAAATGAATTTATCTATGAACTTAAATGAATTTCAAACTTATTAAACCTATTAATAACTATTTTTTTAAAATTTGTTTATTTATACAACCTTTTAGCTCCTTTATTTACCTGTCACTAATGTTTTATAATTATAAATACGATTATGTTTCAACTTAAATCTGTACTAAATGTTGTTCATGTTTACAAATGGAAAATTCATTGCTTTAAGCTCGGCTTTACCAAAAGCCGAACTTTTCAAATTGAATGTTTAAAAAAGATGTTTAAGTATTACTGGTACAACGTCAACGAGATCAGCATCATGAGTCCTCCTGCCTCTAGTATTACAATTATTTAGTATTACAATTATTGAAAAAGTGGCCATCTATTGAAGCGATTCACAAATCGATCTAATTTTTAATTTTTTCGTAAGACCGGAGGTAGCAACGAAAATACGGCGGGTGGGGTAGGACTTCCAATTTCATTATTTCCAAGAATGTCTTGATCACTTTCACAACATGCGGTCGAGCATTGTCAAGCTGTATAACCACTTTGTCATGTCTCTGGTTCTACTGCTGCCATTTGTCTTTCAATGCTTGGCTCAAACACATTAATCGCCTGTCATTGTTTCAGTCGATTTTGATAACTAATAATATACTACGCCGAGCAGATCCCATCCAATACTGAATATGAGCTTAGGACCGTGAATATTCGGTTTGGCCGTCCACTTGGAGGCATGATCGGGATACCTCCATGATTTTTTGCACTTGGGATTATCGTAATGAACCTATTTTTCGTCCCCAGTTCCGTTTTTACCTTGCAAGTAGCTGTTTACAGTTTAAAAAAACGCCATTCAACATCTCTTGGCTTCACCTCGAACGGCAGCTAATTTCCCATGACTTACAGTCATTTCGATTTGCGTGACTCGCAATGACTCTTCTAATTCTTGTTTGACACGAGTCTTCATCAAGTACTAGCTACAATTCTGCATCTCCTAAAATCTTCTCTCTTCATGGCTGGTTCTTGACTTCATTTGAGAGCATTCGATAAGTCTCAGCCGCAGAGTTTTTCATAATAAAGCAGAAAATTAAAACCTCCCGTAAATGACGAGAGTTTGATATGTTTTATCGAGAATAAGTTTATGATGCAGATCGGCTAATATTTCGATGACTTTATGTTTACAAATACCTAAGCTTATTCTCTGACATTCTTTCGCCATCTATTGCACAACGATCCGATCTTTTTACTATTTATACCACCTACATCCGACCGAAAATGGAATACAACTCTCATGTTTGGGCTGGTGCCTCAAAGTCTATTTTGGAGTTACTCGACCGTGTGCAGGAGAGGGCGAAGAAGCTCATCGGTGACAGTAGGGTATCCAACTCTATTGATTCAATGGAGCATCGACGCAGTGTGGAGTGTGTTACTCTGTTCTATCGTTAGTACAATGGATTTTGCTCTGACGATATTAGGGATCTTGTTCCCGAAACTTGCACATTTTTACGTAGCACGCGTTCACCGTCTAGAGCTCATCCCTTTGTGGTTGATTGCCCGGGGAATCGTACTACGCATTACAGAGAGAATTCGTTTTTCAGCCGCACGCTTCGTCTGTGGAATGAGTTGCCTGCAGACGTGTTTCCTGTCTGTTATAACGTTGGAAAATTCAAGTCAAATGTTCACAAACACTACTCCCTCTTTCCCCCTCCTCACAACCTATTTTCCTAGTTCTGGTACAATGCATTAGCATATGTAGGGGTTATCCCCTGATTACTGGTCCAATATAAAAAAAAAAAAAAAACGGCGGAAACAAAGTTGTACACCTAATAAAATTTCTCTACATTTTGCTTCGAATTGTTGACTTATGATCTCACTACTAAAGTTAGGTTGGAAATTTAGCTATGAAAACTTAGAACTGTTAAGCATTTTTTAACGAATAAAATCAGCACATTTATTTTCTTAATACTTTTTTTACCTTAAAGTTGTATTTTGCAGCTAATCTTGCACTTTTCATGAATTTTCAGTATATTTAAAAACTCTTATTTATAACCGCAAATGATTTTCAGTTCTAATTAATTTTATCTTTGAAAACTATTTTTTTTATATTTTTGTTAAACTTTTTACGTTTAACAATAGTCCACATTTCCTCTCCAAAAATGGATAAAAACAATAAATTTGCCTTAATTTTGTTTTCGGTTGTTTTCAATTACCTGTAATTTTCTTTAACCAAATTATAATAATTATGCGGAAACTAAACATTAAAATGAATTTAGGAAAAATAAAATTATTGCAATTCGCTCTTAACAATTGTATTGTTTTGCTATTGCGCTAAAGATTTGTTTTTTTTTTTGCAATTATTGTTGTTGAAACTTTAGCTGGCAGCCAAATGTTGTCAATTCAATTTGCAACATTACAAATGTGTATGCAATTGAAATTTTTTTATCAACTCCTTTACTCACTACCAAAAGTAGTAAAGCACGGCTAAAAAAAAAAAGAAAAATAAATAAAATAAAACTAAACTAATCATGAATTAACTTGGTAAATCAGCATTAAATCGTAGATTAAGTAACATATTGTGGGTGCAAAATGCCAAGAGGATAATTGCATCAAACCAACTGCCACCACTACCACCGCCGTCAGTCACACACCATCATTTTCGGCAACAACAGCCGCAAACAGTTGATTAAATAAAAATTTGTTTGATTTAACAATCACAACGTCTGCGGTGATTTCGTTCGTTACCTGCATTTAAAAGTTTCGAAAATGAACTCCAAATGAAATTGTGCTTGCTCTAAAGAAAATTGAAATTTTTGTTTTGTTCGAGCATTTGTGTTGCTTTTTGGCATAATTACTCAATTAAATGGGTTACAGAGGAGTCAGAGGAGGTGGTAGGAAAATGAAAGTTTTACGTGACAAATATTTGACTTGCACGAAGAAAAAGAGGTGGTTATAAATTATGCGCAACCAATTTAAAGTGTATTTTGATTATACGTCTGGTGCATAAATGAACATGTGTGTGCTTATTTCGAACATCAAATATGGCCCAGGTTTTAAAAGCATAAATATAATTTCTATGGGTTTAAAGTTTTATATGCCATTATGACTTTACATAAATACTACATACGAGTACAGTTTTGGATTAAATGCATACATTTCGCCAATCAGTTTTAGAGTGACCATATTCATGCTAAACCTATAATTGTTATTTGAAAACGACAATACGACGAACATATTCTATACGAGTCCAACTGCACGTGCTCATCACTGAAGCTATTGAGATTTCAACTCCCTCTGACTTACAGAAGCTCTAAGTTGAACGCTGAAAAACTAATTACACGAACTATTAGCAGGTTGCGAAAAGAATTTCCACAAAATAAAAAAACTATTTTCATTTTTAAAAACACTCTCATTAATTTTATGACTTACTTTGCGATTGTTGTGAAAACTTTTATTATTTTTGAGATAAGCACAATTGAAAAGCTGAGAATAGATATGATTTATGTACGTAAATACCTGTCATCACCGCCTTGCCTGACGGTGAACTAATGCCAGAGGTGAACTCGTTATCCGTTCACCATCCCACTGTGTGGCCAGGCTAACACAGATGACGATTTCTTGTAAATATTCAACCCTGCAAACATTAATGAAAGCCTTGCTGGACACCTAACTGCATTCTGTCGGTGATTTTTAAAATAATTCAGAGCCTCGATATGCGAAATTGTTAAACTGAAGTACATTAAAGAAATCAATCCTTAAACTCAACTTAGCTAGACGAGGTAACAAAGTACAAAAAAATTTTTTTTTTTTTGCAAAATCAAATTGAAAGGTGTTGGCTTTAGTTTCCTGAAGAAACATAAATCTACTTATACTAAAAATATGTATTCATTTAAAAATTTGTATTTCTGTTGTACTTTTTTGTGCGTCACTTGAATAAGGAATATTTTATTTTATTATTATAAATTTTAGGTTATAAAAATGAAAGTTACTATCTTCTAGCATTCAATGCTTAGAGCTAATCTCAAAATGCGATTTGGCATCGACTTGTATAGTGACTCTAACTAGTCTAGCGAAACTTAACTCCATGGTTCCGTTGGTGCATCCTTTAAGGATTCTGTCGTCTCAAATTGTTTTCACAACATATTCATTATTTAACTGCTCTAGCGTATAAATTGGAGTTTTGTCTTGCTGGTACGTGCAAGGCATGGCTCTAGAGTAAGCATTAAATTTTGGAAATTCTTCCTCCAGAATATTTTTGTAAGTCGTTGCAGTCATTTTGTGGGATACAAACAACAATTCTATGGAAATGGCACTCCATTACTCTGCCCTCTAGGCTGTTTCTACGGCTCAAAAATAGTTCCTCTTTATTTAGGTCATGAGGACAATAGTTATGCTCGTAAATACCATCAAAATGAAACTATTTTTCATCGGAAAATAGAACTTTAAACCATTCATCGGACCATGCCATTGTATTTTTGGCAAACTGTATACGTTGGGATTTGTGTTTTTTATTAAGTAGTGTTTTCTCAGTTTTCGGCGGACTAAGTACGGGAACGACTTTAAAATACAGTGCATTGTTCTCAGACTGGCACTGACCCCACTTTTTCCACGTATCAAGCAAAATTAAAAGCTTTTTTTGTGTTTTCTTTTTAAATTCTCTATAATTTATTTAGGATATTAAGCTGAATATTTGAGAACATCTTTCAAAGGTTTTTAAGTCTTCTGATAATTTAGATAGCTCCTATGAAATATCGACGTATGGACAGCTAGGAAGCATAGAAAATATACTGTTTATAATTTTATGATTGGTGTCAATATTAAAAGCTAATAAAGTGAATAAACTTAAATGCAATTTTTTTAATTCAAACAAAGTTCACCTATTTATAGCTGGTAATTATAAGTAGGTCAGTATTTATAGTTGGCTTTTTTGTCGGCTTATATCCTATTATTTTCAACGAAATATTAAAAAAAAAATAAATTGCATGAAAACGGTTTTGGCAGTCCGTAATTACTCATTCATCACTTTTAAAAAAAAAAAAAAAAAAAAAAAAAAAATAGAATTTCTCTTCCGCAAAATATTACAAAATAAATTAAAAAAATAAGCAAAACAAGAGTTATTAAGACAAAAAAAAACGTTTCTTGTGTTTATGTAAGTGTGTTTCTTATAAATTACTATGTCGACACTTGGGAGCGGCTTTTGCCTATTTCAATATTGTTTTACGAATAGATTTTCTATTTCTTCTTCTACTGCCAACACAAAAGATTTTATATTTTTTCCACATTAAAGGTTTAATATTTTCATTATTTAACGTTGATGTTGTTGTAATGTTGCATGTTTTATGTGTTTTATTAAATCAAAGTGTTTTTTTATGTTGCATAAACAGTTGTGGTTGAACACATTGTGAATCAGTTGTCGGTTATTTAGTTTTACAATATTTAAAACAGTTATTTATTTATTTTTTTTTTGCTAAAAAACATTTTTTAACAGTGTTGCAATAAGTTGCTCAAAATGTTTGGAACATTTTTAAATAGAGCTAAAGTTTTTTGTGTTTTTTTTTTTTACAAACTGGAAATTACCTGTTTTACGTTTTTTCAACAAAAACGCACCGACTTCGGAAAATTTTCATTTCATTTTTAAAAACTTATTTTGTACAATATTTATATATTAAAACACGACAATGAAACAGCCTTTTAAGCGACTATTATACAATCAAACTGGGTCGGACATTACCGCCTGATGGCATGCCGTCAAAGTCGTTCAATAGCTGGAACACGTGTTTGTCTAATTTGGCCTCTAGTACGCCTCTGTTAGCTTTATTGAGATAATATTACCTTTAGAATGATTATAACGATATTTTATCAAATTTATTATTAAGCAATATCATTTAGTTACATTTGCTGTCGACCGAAATCAGCAGTTACTTTTACTGCATCATCCATTACGTCACAACCATTACAGACGAAACAATTTACGATTATCGGATCATTAAAAGTTACAAGATCGCACTACAAACCTCTAAATTCGATTAATAGCAATTCTATCAAACACACAGGACATTTCATTTGTGTCTTCGTAAGCGATATCTTTAAAAGAATTTATTGACATATATTGGCAAAATTATAACAAAAAAAATTTGAAGTTCACCATAATCAATATTTAATGCAAACGTTTTGGAAAAACTTTATAATTTATTTAATAATTTGGTAATTTCTCAATTACCAAAACCGTAACGAATTCACGAGCCATCATAAATACAAAACTTCACTGTTCAGAGAATGCATTTATTGTAATATTTGACAAACGTGGCTTGATTGTTTAATAGCAAAGTACTCTCTAAAAGTAGCAAATTTTATAAAGAAAGCTAAAGAGTAGAGCAAAACAATATATAAAACAATGAACAAAAAAGAAGATACTGACAACTTAAGCGCCGTTTATAATTTTATTATAAAAAATTATAAAAAAGGAAATTAATGCATAAATATTGTATTGCTAGGTTATAAATATAATTCTATATATTTGTGTTTAATGTTGTAAAATCACAAAAATGTAAGTTTCTCAAATATTGTTTTCTACTTAATATATTCATGTAATTTGATAAAAAAAAACTTTCTCTAAACGTTGGGAAAATGTGTAATAAAAATGTTGCATTTTTGTTGACATAAAAAAAGTTAGGCATCACCAGCTAAGTATATATTAAAAACAAATAACTAAATACGTTGGCCAAAAAATACAATTATTATGAAATGTTTCATTTTTTTTCGGGAGCATGTATAATATACAACAGCAAGATTGTTTTACTTTGTGCATATGACATGGTACGTTTTCCACGAAAAGTGTAACGTAAAAATGTTGCACACTTGATTAAACTTTGTTCTTACAATAACCCAAAAAGTTGAGTTCAATTTGATTTTGTGCCACCGAAATTAAAAAAATGCACCGAAAATGTAAAAAAAGCGCACCCCGCACCGACCAAAGAATTTTTCGCACAAATAATTTTAAAAAGCACCAAAAACGGTGCGAAACGCACCGAGTTCACAACGCTGTTCGTTGCTCTCTCTTCCTCACACTCTCTTTACCTCTCTCGTTAAGGCAGCCACCATGAAAGTTAAGCAGCAATTGCAATTTGGATCGCTATTATCATCACTTTTTTTTAATATCAAAAACAATATCAATCAGATGTTACAATATTGTAAGATCTGGCAACATGTTGACAATGTAGTGACAATGAAAAATTGTCCAGCAGAAGTAAATTGTGTGTTCAGACGATCGTAAGAAAATCTTACAATTTCATTGTCAGACTATTGTCCGACAAATAATTCATCTGACAACAAAAATTGTCAGTTCACACGGTTGTCAGATTGTTAGATGAAAAAATTGCCAGACATGTTGTAAGGCATTGCCACTTATGTATATCAATAACGATCTGTTTGGCAGTGTTGCCTATCAAACTTTTTTCTGACAATGATGTCATTGTCAGGTGCATTAGTTTTATACATCTGACAATTAAAACTGAGCTTACAATACCAGCCAATTATCTGGCAATGCCGACGAAGAGTGTTCTCACGATTTTCAGATGCCTGACAACATTGTCGTCTTACAATTGATTAACAATGGTTTTTCTGACAACGTTGTAAATTAAAAATTGGCAGTTTGCACGATTGTAATATATTTTCAAACAATTTTATTGGCAATATTGAAAGAACTGACAACCGTGTGTACGTAGCTTTATTTTAAGCTTCATTAGTGGGAACTATCTTAAAAAATCAATTTGTGTTTCTGACGATTTCAGATATCAAGAAAGTTATGATAAAACTATTTTTCTTAATAACGTGTTGACTGCCATGCCACATCACGTCATTTACATACAAATTGTATGAAGCAAACCGGAACAATTTGAAGGTAGAATGAAATCTGAAGTTGGCTGCGAAAACTATATTTTTAAGTAATAATATGTTAAACAGTTTCGGCCGTATTCATAAAAAAGTTAAAAAAAGCCGTTCAAACCATTTTTAGGAAAAATTCGATAAAACTGTATTCATAAACGAATTTTACGTTAAAATGTTCTTTTTAGCAGTTTTTTAAGTCAACCATTTTTAAAATTAATTGCACCCAATTTTAAGACAATTTTAAGGTGATATTTCTGTATATATAAATATGACCCAAGCTTTGAATAGCTGGCAACAGAAAACTTTCAGGGAAAGAAGTAATCTATTTTATTCTGGATTCCAGATAAGCAATTACGCATTACATTTTTTCCAGTTTTATTATTTTAGTTATTACTAACATTTTATTTATTTAAAATAATATACGTTAATAAAATGTCATGTACATCAGTGATGTGTAAAAAAACGAAATAATGAAAAAAGCTCGTTATTCATTTTTTTCCTACGCGTAAGCAAAAGGAATCAAAGTAAAACTTTTCTGACTCAGTATTTTTTGCTATTTAATTGAAAGGCAAAATGGAGTTAACATTTATTTATTTGTTTTAAAGTTGATTTTCATAAAAAACAATACAAGATCACAAATAGAAAATTTCAATAAAATGATTTTTAGCTAAAATGCTGTTTCCCAATCAGACTATTATACAAGTATAAATACTTTCATCAGATTTTGTGAGATAAAAGTCTAAATACATTTCTTGCGACTGTCAAAAAGTCTAACGTAAATTAGATTTTGCATTCACACCATCACACTTGATATAAACCAACATAGATGTGCCATCATAAAACTTTTCACGGCCGCAGGTGCGCTATTCGTCGTAGGCGATAGACGTGCCGGCGCATGAAATTCTTCAACAGTTAAAATATTAATTATGTATAACACATCCAAATTCAATAGCACAAACATATTTTATGTTCTAAATATAGCATGAGCAAAATACATTTATAAATGACAGCTAAATTCCAAATTTCGAGCTTTTTTATAACGACAAAAAATACTATCAGTGACGGCACCCCATCGACTACTCAATTTTTAATTAGCTGGTTTGCTAAAAAACACAACCTTGATCCAATGTAAAGAATTATCGTTTTGAAAAGTTTCAAAAAACAACAAAGTCGTATGGGATGTCAAATTTTTATCGTATTATTTTTCGTATGTATGACGGATTACATTCAGACTATCAGACTTGCACGTATTATTTGAATTTTTGACAAGTATTAATACAATGTATAATAGTCTGAACTGGGCTTATTGAATACGTTTTTATAAAATGTGTTTTGTTTGCTGAAAATTCTGTTTTAACTAAAAAGTTGTTAAAATGTTGATTAGTGTTTTTTTTTATGAATACGGCTGTTTAGCTGTATAACTGTTTTAACTCAGAGTATTAATAGTATTTGTAAAAGCGTAAGCGCTTTTATTTAGGTATATTAGTTAAGAGTAAATACGAGACGATGCTGTTAAGTACAAGTTGTTAAACAAACTTTTTTTATACTTTGTTGATGTTAAACAGTCCTGTGAATGATAGTAGGAAAACTATGGTTCTAAAGGGTCTTCTGCAGAACATTGCCACGTAATCCTCCATTTAATGATTTATATACAAGCCGTACGAATGAAAAGCAAGAAAAGTAGGTTAGAACTTTCTCTGTCATGTATAGCTGTTTATTCTATGAGAGCGTTATTGTATTTAGACTGACTGATACTACATGAGTTGACATATCAAAGTGTGGGTTGAGCGGACTGAACTCTTTCATAAGGTGCTGATAACGGTGTGGATCCGAACCGTTGGGGTATACATAGATCTCCTAGGCTACATAGGTAACATAACTGGACCAAGAAAGGACCCAATCGGACTGGGTTTTCATGCCTAACCAAGCGCTACACAGCCAAATCAGAACTTACAAAATAAAGTAGAAACTTTTCAATTTCAAAAACTAAACGCTTAGACTGTTCCTAACACTACCTCAACCTCTATTCCCTTTCTGAGTGGCCTTGATTCAGACTCTATATATTCTGAAATTCTTTTTATTCGCGTTAACACTCGATTATATTTTAAATATGTACATGATCAATTTTTTTTTCTTGGACCAGTACTCAGAGAATGACCCCTACATAAGAAGTGCATTGGACTGGAACTAGGAATAGGTTAAGAGGAGGAGGAACGAATGAGTAGTGTTTGTGGAAGTTTAACTTAAACAATAACAATACGAAAGACCGAAACAATCTCTAATACAGCATTTAAAATATTAGAATTCAATAAGTTAAAACTGATCAGTGCCTTGTGTATATACCTTCGACACCACTCAGACAATTTACTCCAATATTTTTCACACTACAAGGTAATAAAGTACATTCAAAAGAAGTTAATAACGAACATATAATAAAATGTAAAAAAACACAGAAAATGATGAAAAAAAGAAACATGTGTTCACAGCTCCGGTGCAATTTGGTTTCATACGAAACTAATAATGATCACATATTTAGAAAATACGGACAACGGTGAAAATAGGTAAAACAAAAGAAACACGTGTACACAGTTTGCTACCTATTCCGATACAGTTTAGTTTCATACGAAATTAATAATAAATATATATAGAAAATACAGACGCCAGCAACAAAATTATGCTTCAAAATTTTTTTTTTTTTTATAATTCAATTATTTATTGTATCTTCTAAAAGAACTAACAATAAGTATGCAAATCTTAAAACTAAAAATTCATTAATTAATATGGAAAAAAATTAATTAATATTGAAAAATTTTATTTACTTAGGTCCAACCAATGCTAGACGAAAAGTTGTTTCTTGCGTGTATTTTGTTGGTAAATCACCTTTCCAACGCTCTGATGGTTGAAAGGGTGTCCATCCTTCTCAGTCGAGTGTGGCCACCAAAGTTAAGGATGCTACGTGCAAGAGGATTCGGGTGAGACTCCAGTCTGTTAATGTACCTTATCGCGTGTTTTGAAAATTCATCTTTCACTAAGGGTACACCTAGATCTTTGTGAATTCGAGAGTTTTTAACATACCATGGACCTGCAGTAATTATACGGAGAATTTTATTCTGGCGCTTTTGAATTTTCTCAATGTTAGATGCAGAGGCGGTACCCCACAATTGAATTCCATAGCTCCATATTGGCTTTAGGATTGCGTTATACAACAAAAGTTTGCAATCTAACTTCAAGATAGAATTTCTGCCGATGAGCCAATTTAGTTGCACCGCTTTTAATTTCATCTGGGTGACTTTAGCGTCAATGTGAGACTTCCACGTGAGCCTACGGTCGAGGTGAATACCAAGGTATTTGACTTCACTGTGCTGCGGAACAATGTAGTTGTTGATTTTAATAGCCGAACAAGTTTTTCTACGTAGTGTGAATGTAACATGGGTACATTTTTGTTCATTTACTTTGATTTTCCAAAGTTTCAGCCATTTCTCCAATATAAGAATATGTTCTTGCAAAATTTGTGATGCTAATTTATAGTCTTCATGGACACTGATGAATGCTGTACCATCTGCAAAAGTTGAAGTGTGAATTTTGCAGCTCGTTGGCATATCTGAAGCATAAATCAGATATAAGGTTGGACCCAATATGCTACCCTGGGGAACTCCAGCTTCGATTGGTTGAGCCGAACTTTTGAAATCACCTTCCTTAATGACGAATTTCCTGTCATATAAGTAGCTCTCTAACAGCTTGTGCGTGTTTGCAGGCAAATTTAATTTTATTTTATGAGTTAAGCCTTCGTGCCACACTTTGTCAAAAGCTTTGGAAACGTCAATAAATAGAGCTGAGCAATATTTTTTATCTTCGAACGCATTTCTGATAATATTCTCCAGCCTGTGTGTCTGTTCTATGGTGCTATGCTTAGCCCTAAAACCGAATTGATGGTTAGGAATACATCCTACTTCATTCAATATTGGGGTCAACCTCGTCATTAGCAATTTCTCGAACAGTTTTGAAATTGTTGGCAATAGACTTATCGGCCTATATGACTCAACTTTTGTAGGATCCTTTCCTGGTATTGGTATCATAGTAATGACAGACACCTTCCACTCAGTAGGAAAGTACTCGAGACGTAAAATAGCATTAAAAATAAAAAGAACGAGTCTTCTAGCTACTCGGGGTAACTGCACAAGCAAGCTTTTCTGGGGTTTAAGTTGCTAATAGCATTATCGACATCTTGAAAACGAAGTCTGAAAGGTACGGGTGGTCTAACGGCATATGGCGGCATATCAGCTTCATCATTCAGTTCGTCAATGGCAAACACGTTTCTCAAGTGGTTAGCGTACAGCATTCCCTTTTCGGAGTAACTTCTGGCCCAGTCCCCAGTTGGAGTACGCAAGGGTGGCTTAGATCTAATGGGTCTCTTTAACCCTCTTGCTTCTTTCCACAAAGAATAATCGGATTGAGGACTACCATCGAGGCTTTCCAAATAGGTTGTGAGGGAAGCCACTCTTTGGACTTCAAGCAAATTTCTTAATTGATTTACGCATTCTCGAAGCCTAGCTTTAAGCTGGGGAGACCTGCGAAGTTGCCATTCTCTTCTGATTCTTCTTTTTTCTGAAACAAGGTGTTCGATTTCAGAAGTACAAGTTCTGCTATTCATATTTCTAAAATTTGTAGTGGTAGCATGTTGCACGGCTTTTATAATATTTTGGGAAAAATCATTAATTGACTCATCAATATCCTCTGGAGTTCTCAAAGATATATTTTCCGTACAGTGAGTACTTAAATATTTTTTATATTTTAACCAATTCACTCTAGACTGGAATACACCTATGTCGTTAAATGGGGATAAAATGTTCTGGGGAAACATATAGAGACCATAGTAAGTGAGTAATCGGAGGACAAATCCAATAAAGGCTCCACATGCATCCATTCTAAGGGGACGTTTTTTACGATTCCAAAGTCAATAACATCTGGGATCTTTCGCTGGTCAGATGGCCAATAGGTGGGACACCCGCTGGAGATTACATCTAAACCCAATTTTGATATAGTATCAAAGAGCACACGACCTTTCGGGGAGATTAATCTTGAGCCCCAAAATGTGTGTTTAGCATTATAGTCACCAGCAGCTATAAATCGGGATCCAAGAGAAGTAAAAAAATTTGAGTAATGGTTTTCTGTAACTGAAGGCCGAGGCGGGGAATAAATTGATGAAATTACCAATTTACTGTGAATGTGTTCAATACAAATATTTGTTGCTTCAAATGAGTTTCTTTTTTAAAACTTTGCTTATTGTCATAGTCGTTGTGGTCCAAACAATTTCCGACGCATAGGAGATTTTTTTAAATCAATTAGTTTATGCATCGTTCATTCTGAAAACGTAGGTGTTAACATGAATGTCCAGGACTTATCGACATAAAATGCCCACCAAACCAACAAAGCCAGCTTTTTGGTGGATAGAGGGGAGAGAGTTTCTCATTTGTTATAGCAAATAAAACTCTAGGAAGCCGCTTGACTCATGTTGTTTAGGACTTCTGAAAGCCGTACCAAGCGTTAAAATTGGCAGAACGGGGATCAGCAAAGCCCCTGAGAGGTTCTGCTTTGCAGAAACGTTCTGGCTCTAGTTTAAACCTAAAGTTACCAGTTTCCATGCGTTACGACCTATGTCGCTGGTAAATCGTGAATAATTCACCCCGTGAAGTTAATCCATCATCAGATTAAGCCGACAGGTCAGCTGCTGATTTAATTCAGCTTTACAATCTGCAATAAAATGGGAACTGTTTTCAATCGGGCTTGTTTCTTGTGGTTCCCGCTCTGTATTATTGTAAAATAAGTGAACATTTATCTAGGTTTAATAAACGCTTTTACACATAGACATATCAATTATTCTATATTTTTGATCTCAACTGTTCGCAGCTGTAAAATTTCATAGTGTTAGCACTGTGATTGAGTAATTTTTTCTTTCTTGTTTTTCTTTTGATTGTCTTGTGGCAGAAGTTAATCAAAATCATATCTGATGACATGCTCTACTCTGCACTGGAGTGGCAGTGGCTAGTACAGGTTAATAACATTTTCAAATTTTACAAACAGACCGACTGATCAAAAAACCGACAGCCAACTTGTCATATATTGTTTAGTTTTGTTTCTTCAAAATACTTAAATTTAATAACAAAAAAGACAGACGACGGTTCAAATGCATGAATGAATTGAAGAACGGACAGACATTAAACAACTGACCAGCTAAGATTTTTTTTTAAGTATAAAATTCCCATTTCTTTTTATTACGAGTATATTATCTTTTAGAAGAGAAAAAAAAATGTTTTTTTTAATATTATAAAAAGTGAGATAAAAGAAAAACATTTGAAGTAAACCCTCCAGGTTGTGTAATAACTTTCGTTTCGAGACATGTTACATCGGGGAGTGTTTGAAAAACAGTTGCTTATTTCTTGTACATACGAGTAAATTGTTAAAAGAGAGATTTCTGTACACACATCCAATCCAGCTTTTTTATTCCACTTATGTTGCTTACTATTTTTTTTTTAACTCTTTGATGTAAAAAATATGCAACGAATAAACTAAATATAATAATATAAAATATTTTTCGCGTACTCAACATAACAACTTCAAAGTCATAAAGATTACAAAAATAAAAAAAATAAAAATAAATTACATTAAATTTTAATTTTTCATTAAATTACTATCGAGTCAATCAATCTTATGGGAAGTAAAAATACTCATTTTCAAACTTCTTTTTCTGAATACATTTGAACATTTTCGCTTGGTGGGGTTTGTTTTAATGTCAGCTTGGCAACTACTGTTGCTGGAAGAAAACTAAAAAAGCAAAAAATATTTGCAAGAAAAAGTAACATTTGCCAAAAATGAACCTAATTCATTTATAAAAGTACAACGAAATACTCGTACTGCAATAGACGACGTTTGTGCAATAAAAGTTCGTATTGGGAGAGATTTTTTTGTTTTTTAGTTTTCTGATTAAATTTTCGCATACAACAGACCCACCTTAGAGCTGACTTTGGCTTGTAAAACATTAGAAATATTTCGAGTTGGGTGGGTCTGATTGTGCAATACTCCTTTTTTAGAATCGCGTTAAATGTGCGATTGTAACTAGACTCTTGAGAGTTGGTCATTATAATTTAATGTATGCTGTGATGTGATGTAAGGGAAAATGTTGCAAGATTCCGCTTTAGCTGGTTGTTTTTATTTTTTTATTTTAAGGAAAACAAAAAACAAGTATAAGTATTTTTTAGACAACATTTCAAGTAACTGTAGAGCAATTTTTGTTTTAGCATGAAAATGGCGACAATTTGTAAGGCACTTTCTAGAAAAGATATTATAAGGTTGGCGAGTCCTTTAAAAGCATGCCCATTTTAAAAATGGTAAACATAATTGATTTATTTTTGATGCAAATAATATTAATTAAAGCGTTCCTTTGTAATTTTTTCAATATTTGAGGAAGAATTATTCGTCATGGAAAAAGAACTGGTAGGTCATAATTTTACCTGACTTCAGACTAGAAGTCTCTATGTGTCTATGTGTACAAAGAGAAAGCAAGAACGAAGTCTTGGTTTAATCATAAGTGAAAAAATGCTGTCAGATCCAGAGAAGAAGCATTCAGCATTTGGCGTTGTGTAGCAAAGCTGTATTTGCTATGCAAAATGTCAAAGCATTCGTGTGCCAGGGTACTTGAGCGTGAAAAGTTTCTTCAGCAGCAGAGTCTTGGTGCCAAAGGTCTTACTGCTCTCTGGTGTTGTAATAGCTTTTGGTTTAAGAGAGTAAGGAATGAAGGCCGTGTCAGATAAAACTTTGTTTCTTTGCGTGACGTCTAAATCTTTAACAGAAAAGCGCAAAGCAAAAGGTGTATGTCACAATAAAAACTTTGGCAACGCTCATGATTTTTTTTACTTATCTAAAAAAAATGGTTGTTAATTTTGATATTTTATTATTTCTTATGATAATAAAAGTTAGAAATATTATTGGACAAACTACTAAAATTGGTTCTAATTATTTTCTTAGTGCATAAAGCTTTGGAGCTATTGGAAAAAACTTCAACGCGTAATAAGATGAGAGTTGCCGAACTTTTCGCTTCACCCTGCGCTAAAAGTACTTTATGTGACATGTTTAATATAAGTATGTATACTTTATCTTAAATGTCAAAGCGAATTTGCAACGCAAAGCGAAGCAAAAGTTTTGTCTGACACGGCCTTAATGCTTGTTCAATAATTCAAACTCTTTTAAGGAATGCTTAAGTATTTGTAGTGTATTATTAAACTCCAAATTTCAACTCCGTTTTATTTATTCATTGCCTTATTTTACTATGTCCATAAATGAGCGTCAAGCACAAAAACAAATTAAGCGACATTGCATTTAAAAAGCAATATCCGACAGTATTCACCGACCTTGGTAACAAAGCTAATCTTCTGGCTCAAATTTTTGCTAGCAATTCTTACTTGCTGGAAAGTAGTCAACTACTTCCCCAGGTTGGCAGAGTATCTTTTCCGCATTCGAGGAATTAAAAGAGTTTTGTGTTTTTTATGTATTGGCCAATTCCTTATGTTAAGCGTTTTTTACCCATTGCTGGTTTAGCTAGTAGGGCCTAATATCTTTTATAATTAAAACAACGCTCTAATTATTGTTGTACTCAATATTTTGTTGACTTTTTCAAGGGTTTTCTATTTCATGTCAAAGAAAATTATTTAAAAAATTTAAAACAATAAAATGTTAAAATATTGCAAATACAATTAAACATTTAACTAAAACATATAGACCTTTAATTTATTATCACAGTTTTTGGCTGAAGTCCACATAAATTAGTCTCGTGGGTCGGATATCATTCCAGCAGTGGTCTTCTACGCATGCGCATCCATTAGAACACCTTTTTAGCACATTGTACAATATAATGAGTTTCCATTGTGTTGGAAAGTTGCTAATGTAACGCCAATCCTTAAAAATTGTGTACCATCTTGTGAGGAATCTATGTGAGCTTTATGACAATCAATAAGAATTTCATAAGAGTTGCTTTCCTGCCGATATTTTGGGATATCTCGCGGAGAAATGCCGCCACTCATTTCATCACTTCGGTGAAAGTAAAGTCTAGATATTTCCCAGGCGTTTAACATATTGTGGCGTGGTACATTACGAGTACTATCAACACTTGCTCTTTTGGTATCGGCGATGATTTTACTCGGATTATGTCTGGCTTCTCAGAGACCACTCAACATCAGTTGTTATAAATGGGGTGTCATCACACGAGTTCAAGACTAATTCATGTGTACGACAAGGCTCGGTTCTTTCTCCTACTCTATTTTTATTGTTCTTAATGACTTTCTAATGACTTGCAGATGACAGCAGCTTTTGCCGTTCATAGTCATTCAGTTATAGAGCCAGAATATCTGACATGAGTGCCAAGAGACAAATAATGCATGGCTTACTAAGTAATAATCAGCTCTTAATCTTCGAAAGGAACTGTCAAACAGAATCAACTTCAGCGCCCTAGTGCTGTTTATTTACACACATATGCATGACCGCTCCTTTATCTCTACTAATAAAGGTGGCATGTCATAAGGTCCAGTGTCATAATGTCTATGGACGTTATGACACACTTAAAAGTGTCATAAGGTCCATGGACGTTAAGACATTTTTGAAAATGTCATAGTGTCCATGGGCATAGTGACACTTTGCAAATGGACATTATGTCATTTTTAAAAATGACGTAAGGTCCATAATTAGAAAAGAGTTTGTATACGCATAACTCTTGCTTATATTGCCTAAAAGAAATTAACACTTTCACTCTTTTTGATTAAAGAAGTAATTATTTCAATACAAAATTTGTTTATATTCTCTACGAATTAATATTCCCTTGAAAAATTAAACCAAAATTTGAGTTTTTTTACATAAATGAGTTTTCACAGAAGTAAGTTATTATCAAAATAAATAATCGCTTATTGAGATATATTTAGGAGTATATCACGTTCAAAAATGTTTCTATAGTAAAGGCAATGCTTCTTAGATTTAGTGTCCAAATTTTGAAAACCAGGAGAACAAATCGGCGCCGATTTTTCCTTTATACTTCCTTTATGAGTGATCAAGCAATGCAAAGTAATAAAGATTATCAAAAATAAAAACTTGATCAGCAATTGGGCATTGCACATACTTTTTTTATTATCTGAGATTTTTAATATTATTATCAATACATAAAACAATTTTCTTTCATTTGATTGCTTATCAGATAAATCAAATTACTTGTCCTTTATATTATTATATATGCACATATAATGGGTGATTTTATAAGAACTATCGGAAATTAAAAAAAAAAAAAAACATAAAATTCAGAAAAATGCATGAAATATTTATTTGGATCGATAGTTGGGTCGATATAATTTAATGTTTGAAGATTATTTCATGCAAATGTTGGCCGCGGCTGCGCCTCAAATGGTCCATCCGCTTAGTCCAATTTTGGCATACTCTTTCCAACATTTCGGCCGGTATCTCACGAATAATGTTGGCAATGTTGGCTTCCAGTGCGTCAATCGAAGCGGGCTTGTCGCTATAGACATTAGCCTTAACATAGCCCCACAAAAAATAGTCTAGAGGCGTTAATTTGGTACGAAATTTTTTTACAATAGCCCGAATAGAAGCCTCAGTAGGTCGATTAAACTGACCATAAAATGGAAGAAGCGCGCGATGAACTTTCTTAACAGAGCACGCATTTTGGTAATAAAATTCAATAATTTGCAAGCGTTGCTCGTTTGTAAGACGATTCATGAATAAATTATAGACCAAACTGAAGATGTTTGACAGTGACACAAGATACAAAACGTGCGTGAGCTGTCAAAACTAGTGTTGCCAAACAGATAATAGAAAAAAAATCACTCTTTATATTTCTTTTTACACAACAGCACTTAGAAAACACAGAAAACGTGATGGCGAAATTATAAACAAATCATATCAGGTGACAAAAGGTGTTGTCGTTTTGACAACATTCGTTCTTAATTGAACAAATCGATCTCATCTTGACAACAAGACATTTTCAATTTAATACCGGTATTTTTGTGCCATCTATTCTCAATTTGACGGCGGTATGTTCACAGTTTGACAACGATGTGTCCACAATTTAGCAAGAAATGCATTATCATTCGCTGATAAATTAAAGAATAAATTAAAGAACGTCGTTTTTTTCTTTGTGTACCTATACGTTCAAATACTCGTAAGTAGTCATGATAAAGGTATTAAAATCAAAATTTTCAACTTATAAAAATTTTTTATTATTACTTAAGTTATGGACGTTATGACACTCCGCAAAGTGCCATAGTGTTCACGGACGTTACGACACCTCGTGATGGACAATATGTCACTTTCAAAAGTGTCTTAACGTCCATGGACCTTATGACACTTTTAAGTGTTTCATAACGTCCATGGACTTTATGTCACTGGACGTTATGACATGCCACCCTAATAAACACTGAGGTATCGAACGCTCTTAAAATGAAGTGAATATACAGAATACATGAAATACAGTGGCGATATCCAGCAATATTATCGAAATTTTTCATTTTGGTACCATGGTATACGATATCGAATGAATTGTATTGCAATAATATGAAAAAGTTAAAGGTTTTTGTTTTTGTATTCGTACTTTTATGAAAGATATGGCCTTCAATCTATTATATTTTATTTATATTACGATCCGATATGCATCGTTTACATAATCTAGATGTATCGTAATGTTATTCGATACGATACCTAATTCGATATCGTATGCGGTGGTTAGACCCCAGCTCTCATGTTTGAATCGATGCCTCGATGTCATTTTTGTTACTCGCACGTGTGCAAGAGGAAGAGATAGAGAGGAAAAAAGTTTCGTTGCAGTTTGGGTCGCATTTCTCTATTTTCTCAATAATACAATTAACTTTACTCTAACGGGATTAGGGATCTTGTTCTCGAAACCGACATATTTTTACGCGTTCAAACTCCAGGGCTCATCCATTTGTGTTCGGTTGACCAGCGAATTGCAAAGCACTTTGTTAAGAGAATTCGTTTTTCAGTTATAAGCTTCAAGTCAAACGTATTTTCTCATAACGTATTTTCTTAGTTCCAGTACAATGCACTGTATATGTAGTGCTCTAGTCTAACATAAAAAAAATGTTGTATACAAAATTTTGAAAGCTGATACTTTTACAAATGTATGTATTTACATTTTTTTTTGGAAATTTTTCATTATGTAACAGATAAACACCCCATTATCCAATTTACGCTTAATTACCTAAATTATTTGTCCAACATGTAAAATAAAATATTCTGTTCGCTTAAAATACTAGCAAATCTTTTGTAAATGACAAGCGTTTTAGATAAATTGACGTGTAACCTAAAACACACAGTTAAGTCAGTTGAAGTCATCGCCAGCCTGCTAGCCAGCCAATACCATCATCGTCATCATAATGGACAACGTTGTCATAAGCAACAGCACGAACACATCAATATAAAATATGTATGTGCGAGTTTATTCAAAATTCATACTCAAAAGTTCAGAGTTAAGAAAAACAATTTGCAAGCCATAAACTGCAAATCAAGAAATAAAAATTACTAAAACATTTTACAAAATATTGCTGCCATATGTTCGAATCGAAATATGAAAAAATTTAAATAATTGAAGATGAATGCATATAAAGATAGATGATTAGTGGGACGAATGTATTGAAACGTTAATACACGTTTATGACTAATAAACAAAATTTTGATTGGTCCATTAAGGATATGTATATATGAACAATTCGTGCTAAGTGTTTCTTATTGCTTAAAACAACTCCTAAAGCAAACCCCACACTGTCTTACATATCAAATGATTGATGACTTAAGTGATTGATTGGGTCAGAAGGTGCTTGAAATCTGTTATTAACTGGTTGCATTAAAAGTAAAATTTCACATCAATCTTTTCTACGAGTATTTGGGTTAATTTGTTTCAAAATTTGGTGAAACTTTATATTTCTTTTATTAGAGTGAGTAGAATCAGATTTTTAGGTCCTGTAATCCAAAACTAAAAAAATAAATAGGATCATATTTGCTTTTGCCACTTTCATAGAAAAATGCAATGACAAATGTTCTGATTTTTGACCCCTTGCCACTTATCATTGCTGTGATGTCAATCATTATATCAGTTGTTCTAATTATTGTTAGCGGCAGTTACGACAATTATTTCATCAGTGAGATGCAAATCATGGAGATGATTTATCGGAATAGGTTTGATTTGAGCATGTGATCAATGCAATGACACTCATATCGAAGAAGTGACTAAATGAAGTCAATGTAATGACAAAATGTCATCAATAAAATCGCGCACTAACATCACACCAATTACAATTTGGATTCAATTTGATGTAAAAAACTCAGAGATATGATGGTTCACTAACATCTGAAAAGTTACTAAGTGGAGTAAATTTTATGACAAAATATCATCAATACCGTGGTGCGATATCATCAATTCAATCGCTTTAATTTAATGATTTCAAAAATTTGTTTAAACATATACTCTAAATTCTTCCATTTTCAAGAAATCAATGAGAATTAAAAATGTTCTAATAATGCTTTTAACGACTTGCTGTCAGATGTAATACTACAATTTTACAGCAAAAATATTTAATTCTAAGCCATTATTTTATATGAATTAATGAGATCATGATAAAATGTGACATTTTCTTTCTTATTTTTGCTTTAAAAATATATACTAAAAAAATCTTTCACTTCTGGATTCAAAATAGAAAAACTTTAATAAGTTAAAGTACAAGGTTAATAATATTATTTTTTATTAAACTAGTTCTTAGAACTATGTAGCTTAGTCCACTTGACTCAGTTTTAATTTTATTTTCTCGTAAACATAAAGATAATTTTATATATCACCAATTTCGGTTTCAACATCAATAAATTCTCTAATAAGAGTATGGGCGCTTCATGATATTGTTTCATAGATAAGAGACAATTAATTAATTATTTTTCAGAACTTTTGATATTGATTTCGTAGTTAGTTTTTTATTTTACTCTCTATGCTCTCATTTTATTTTTTACTTAACTAACGCCGCATATGATGACTAACTCTCGTCAATATGAAGTGTAATATTATCGTTCATCTATATATTCTCTTTATAGTTATACTTATTTGACTAAACAATGCGATAATTGCTGTGATTATAAATTTACATCAATGGGATGCATTTTTAAATTAAAAATTTTTTGGTTTGTACATATGTACATCGGGCTTTAGTTCAAGTTTTTCCTTTCTGAAGTTTTTTTCTTAAGAAGGATTTTCTTACAATACAAATTTGCTGTGATCAATAATTATTGATTGAAGAAGACAAGAAAATAATAATCAAATCTTTAGCTGGGGGACAAGTAGCTGTTTCGTAGTCGCTACACTACTCATCAGCACCCACTGGGATTTGAACTCGGGTCATGACGTATCATGATCTGCTGCTTTAACCACTCAGTTCTACTTCTGTATTAATTTTTTTTTTTATCTTGGACCAGTACTCAGGGGATGACCCCTACATATGCAGTGCATTGTACTGGAACTAGGAAAATAGGTTATGATGAGGTAGGAAAGAGGGATTAGTGTTCGTGGAGGTTTAACTTAAACAATAACAACACGAAAGACTAAAACAAACTCTATTGCAGCATTTAAAGTGTTGGAATTCAATTATTTAAAACTGATCAGTGCCCAGTGTATATACCTTTGACACTGCTCAGATTAGCAAAATTTAGTCCAACACCTTCCACGCTACAAGGTAATGAAGTACATTCAGACGAAATTAATATTGTGCATGTAAAGAAAACGCGGACAACGGTGAAAGAAGAAGAAAAAAAAAAAAAAAGAAACGCGTGAACACATACTGCTACCTATTCCGGTGCACTTTGATTTCATACGAAATTAATAATGAACATATGTATGTAAATTAATAATGAACATATGTATGTATGTATAAAAAATACGAACAACGGTTAAAAAAGAGAGTAAGAAAAATAAACACATGTACACAGCTTACTACCTATTACGGTGCAATTTAATTTTATATGAATTTAATTAATGAACGTACATACATATGTAGAAAATACGGACAGCAGTAACAAGAGACATGTGCACACGACGAGAGACAGAACACTACTGAATAAAAATTAAAAAATAATAATTTTAGGAATAAAACTACTTTTCAACAATAAATAGAAAATACAACACTATTTATCATATTTTTAAAATCTATTTTGACAAATTATATGTATTATAATTATTAATAAAATGTATCATTTAATTGATGTCACCAGAGTTGTGGCATTGACGATACTCAATATATGCCAAAATTCTCTGACGACTTTTTTCATTGTGATTGATTACTGATAACTACATAATATGGATTTCACAATTCTAATGACTCGTCGTCATCAATATGAAGATGCTATTTTCTATGAGTGCACAGTGTTTGTTGCTTACATTAAAGCAGTGATCAGTGAATCAGCAGAATGCTTACCTGGATATAAAATTTTTTCAAGGACATAATTATAAGTGAAAAAATTACGAACAAATTTTGTTTAATTTATTCTTGTTAATGGATTCAAAGAACAAAACCTTCTTCAACGGTGGGTATTCGCTTATAGGTGTCTTCACTGTATTTTTATGATTGTAAAAAAAAACAATAACTTATTTTCTGTGTAAATGCACCGTAAAAGTAGAAATGTAAATGTAGTTGGAACAGCTGATCGGTTTTATTAAACGAGAAACCATAAAAATGCTTACCTGACTGTAATGAAATGCAACCGTAACATCTCAACCTATAGAAAATAAAATTTTATTACGGGGTTACGTGACAAATATTGTCAGTGATGGTACATATTATTGTGAATGGCAGCATGTCTCAAAAACACTGTTTTAGTACCTTTTGTTTATTCAATAATTGAACTGTTTAAGTAGTTAGTTTTGTATACACTCATAATATATTTTAAATAAATTTCGGACTTTTTCTCTGATTTCTGCACGCAAAATGAATGTACACATATCGGTAGCATAATTTATATGCTGCGCACGATTTTTGCAAGTGCCATTTTATATATAGGGTGTTTTTTTAAGCCCGATAGAACTTGAAATTGTAAAAAATAACACAAAAAATTAAATTGTAATCAAAATTTTTTTTTATTCGAAAGATCAATACGTGACATTAACATTTGAAAATGATTTCGGGCATATGGGCACCGCGGCTGTTCTTGACGAAGCGCATTCTGGACGTCCAATTTTGGGCCACTTTTTCGAGCACTGCTGGCCGTATGTCACGAACAACACGAACAATGCTGGCCTCCAAGGCGTCAATTGTTGCTGGTTTATCAGCATAAACCAGTGACTTCACGTAGCCCCACAGGAAATAATCGAGAGGTGTCAAATCGCACGACCTTGGAGGCCAATTGACAGGTCCATTTCTCGAAATCAACTTATCGCCAAATTTTGATTTCAATAAGTCGATGGTTGCGTTCGCCGTATGGCACGTAGCGCCATCCTGTTGAAACCACATCTCCTCCGGATCAATGTCATCCATATTTTCAAACAAAAAATCATTGATCATGGTGCGGTAACGATCTCCATTGACCGTAACGCGAGCTCCGGCCTCATTTTTGAAGAAATAAGGTCCGATGATGCCACCAGCATGAAAACCGCACCAAACAGTGCATTTTTCTGGATGTAATGGAGTCTGTAGGGTCTCTTGTGGATTGGTCTCACTCCATATGCGGCAATTTTGCTTATTAACAAACCCGTTAAGCCAAAAATGCGCCTCATCGCTGAACACAATTTTGCGATAAAACAACGCGCGAATCGACGACTGATTTTCAAAGTAAATTTGGATAATTTCGTAGCGTTGTTCAAGCGTGAGTCTATTCATGATGATTTGTCAGAGTATACTGAAACAAATAAAAAATATGTTTCATCAAAATTTAATTTTTTGTGTTACTTTTTACAATTTAAAGTTCTATCTAGCTTAAAAAAACACCCTATATAACCACAACATTTATTCGCCCGATTTCCAAAAATATATTCCTCAAGCATAATCTTCCAACGATAAAATGAGTTTTAAAAATTGGTTCATAGTATAGATTTATGCTGATATAAATGTAAGAAAGCAATACAGTATTAATTTAGGTCTGTGAAATGATATGAAAATGTAATAAGAATAAAATGTTAATATTTTTTAAGTATAATAAACTAATAATAATACATTATAAGAAATTGATTTTGTTTTTTTTTTGGATGTATCAAAAAGCAGAGAACAAAAATTCAAACATTTGAGTTTTATTCGCTATATTAGCTTCCAACATCGGCACCAATCAAAATATTATAAACAGCTTGATTTTTATGTTTCCCAGCTGTAACTCGTATGAAATGTCGATATGTAGACTTCTTCTATATGGACTGAATATTATGAGCTCTCATCACTGCTATGAACAGCTGTATTGCTTTTATTTTATTTTAATTTATTTGATATAAGAATATAGACAGTGAAAAATTAATTATTTTCTTCAACACACAATATTATCTGTGGTCATATGGAAGAGTAGCTTAAGTAGACTTAAGTAAGAATTGTGTTATTACATTAGGAGCTTTACTACAGTCAACACTCTTAAATGCTTCTTAACCGTTTAGAGAAATCTTTTTTGATCATGTTGTGGGCCCTTACTTTTTAGCTTAAGTTTTTTGAACAAATAATGCATTTATTAAAACATCTTATATGAACATAAACTCTATTTACAGTTCCCATAGCGGGAACAAAGTAATTCATTAAAGTATCTTGTGTCCTTATTAGTTTTTTTTTAATAAAGTTTCATTATGCCACATGGGTATCTTAAATTTAGTTAAGTTTTTATAATAATATGACGTTCGATGAAATAAGTAAAAGTCAAACACTTTAAAATAGCTTAAATTTAAGTAAAACAACGTAACACACGTTTATTATTTCAACACAAGCGCTTAAGCGACGTATGCTGCTATAAAAGAACAACTTTTAGTATTGTTTGTGGGCTTCTAAAGACGGGCTTGCGTTGAACAAAATATTCAAAAACACATTTATGTATAAAGAATATGCGTATGCGTATGTTTATTTCTAAAAAATAAATGACAATTAAATTATGAACAGAAATAAAGTTAAACTTATGTTACCGCAGTTTTGCACCCGTCTTTGACAAAGGTTAACTTATGTTTGAACTCAATTGTTCTGATTACAAAGAAAAGTATGAATAAGAACAAAGAAGAATGCAAAGGCGGTAGAACTGACAGATGACATTCACTACGAATTGACAAAATGTACACTGGCAAAAAATGTATTAACCCAAAATCGAATATTAAGGGCCGTTTTGGGACACTCCCACCCCCGTGGAGCGACCAGCTTCACTAGTTTCTACGTCCAAAACGGCTAGCTTAGATACTGCACGCTGCAAATTTCCGGATGAAGTTTTTACGTCAACCCTTCGTGCCACGCCATCCCTTCCAGTGTAAACGCGAGTGACCAAACCTCTCCGCCATTGACTCCTCGGAATATTCGGATCACATATAAATACCAGGTCTCCCGTTTTAATTGGTTCCGTTCGCTCACACCATTTCACCCTCCTCGTAAGCGTAGGCAAGTACTCGTTAACCCACCTTTTCCAAAATCGGTCGCGCAGACAACGCGAAACCCGCCACTGTTTTTTCAGTAAGAAGGGTTTGACGTCCGGTGATTCTACTGTTGGTGTACAGGCAATATTTCCTCTCCCAATTAGGAAATGGTTAGGGGTAAGCGGCTCCTCTTCTTGAGGGCTAATAGGCAAGTGGGTTAATGGACGCGAATTAACTATATTTTCAGCTTCAATTAGCACTGAGTACAGTACATGTTCTTTCGGTGAAGCTTCTTTTAGTGTGTGTCGCAGGACCCTTTTAACACTTTGTACCATTCTTTCCCAGACGCCTCCTTCGGATGGATTGGCAGGACAATTAAATACCCATTCGATACCCTTCATGGCCATTTCATTTTGAATTTTTTCAGCATCAAAAACTTCACTAAATCTTTTTGCCTCTTCGTTGGCTCCAACAAAGTTTTTGCCATTATCAGAGCGGATTCTAGTGGGCACTCCCCTTCGGTTAATGAAATTTCTTATGGCGAGAATACATGTATCTGTTGATAAGTCATACGCTAACTCTAAATGAATTGCTCGGATTGTAAGACACGTAAAGAGTGCCACCCACCTCTTTTCAATTCTTCTTCCAATCGATACGTTTATCGGCCCAAAGTAGTCCAGGCCTGTGTATTTAAAGGGCTCTACATTAGGTTCAAGGCGATCAATTGGAAGCGGTCCCATAAAGGGTGCACGAGGGATTGAGTTTTTGATTTTGCACAGCTGACAATTTGATACAACTTTCTTTAACAAATTTCTTAACTGGGGTATCCAAAACTTTTTACGGATTTCACAAACAGTCGCCTCATGATTTTGGTGTTTCATGCGGCAATGGTGATACAGTACGACAAGAGCTGTAAGTCTATGGTTTTTCGGTAATATTATTGGGCGCTTTGAACTATAGGGTAGACAGCTGGCAGCGTCTATTCTTCCATACACTCTTAAGAGTCCATCGCCATCAACAAAGGGCGCTAAAGTAAACAAAGGACTGTTTTTTGGAAGCAACTTCTTGGTTTTTATTACCCTCAATTCATCTTGAAACCCTTCTCTTTGAGCTAGCAAACATAGGATCTTTTCAGAGTTTTCTAGCTCGCTAGAAGTAAGGCCATGGGCTTGTAAACTATTATACTCTCTGCGGCAACGATTAATAAATCTTAACATCCATGCAGTGACTCTTTTTAAACGGCTTAGGGTTGAAAATCTCTCAAAATCAATTACGTTATTATGCGTTATCAGTAATGATGTCCTTTGGCAAATTTCTTCGTTATCCTCTTCTACGTTAGAAGTTTCAAATACGTTAACTGACCATGATTCTTCTGGCGTTTTCAGGAAAGCTGGACCATTTAACCAACGGGAAGAAGGGGAAAAATCTACTTTATGACATGTTCTTGTAGCTTCATCCGCAACATTATCTTTTGTTGATACCCATCTCCAATCCACGACTTCTGTAAAAGAGAGTATTTCTGCTACACGGTGGGCTACATATGGTTTATACCTTCGGTGGCTACTAGAAATCCATTTTAGGACGGTCTTTGAATCACCCCATAATACACATTTATCTGGCGCAAGGCTATGTTCGCTTAAAATAGCATTTTTCAAACGTGCTCCAAGAACTGCTGCCTGTAATTCTAGACGTGGAATTGTGACTCTCTTTAGAGGGCTGCATTTAGTCTTTGATGATATAAAACTTGTAAAAATATTGTTGCTATCACCTAAAAACCTCCAGTAGGCCACCGCAGCAAACGCGTCTTCGCTTGCATCCACAAAAACATGCAATTGTACAGAAACCGGGTTTCCACCGAAAAAATAATAACGCGGGATCCGAAATTGTCCTACGCCCAATAATTGGCTTCTCCAACGCTCCCACATGTCGATTAGATTTTTCGGTATTGGCTCGTCCCAAAGGCAATTGGTTCTCCAAACCTCTCTTAAAATTAACTTCCCGCCAACAGTAAAATTATTTAAAAAACCAAGAGGATCAAAGGTCGACATAATAATACTGAGAATCTCTCTTTTCGTTGGGGTTCGCTGTCCAGACATAACTGACCGATCAACACGATGAAATTTTAAATTAAACATGAAGTTGTCACTGGAAGGTTCCCAATATAGACCTAGTACCTTTTCTGTTCCGTCGCTGGCAGGAATTTGTTTCGATGTTAAATTACCATCCAAAGATGTTGTGACGTTGGCCGAGTTTGATATAAAGCCTCTTAATTCGAAACCTCCCTTTTTATGAATTTCTCTAACTTGTTTAGAAATATTTATGGCATCCTCCACACTTTCAAAACTGTCTACATAATCGTCCATATAATGGTGATCACAAATGGCTTCAATAGCTCGAGGGTTAAATGAATGGTGTTCACGAGCATTTAATTTCATGACAAACAAGGCGGAACACGGCGAACAGGTGGCTCCAAATGTCATGACCACCATTTCATATTCATCGGGCTGTTTCTCAGTACTTTCGTTTCTCCACAAGAATCTTTGTGAAATTCTATCACCGGGTTGCACCAGGATTTGATGGAACATCTCGCGAATATCGGCACTAACAGCAATTTGGCCACGGCGAAAATTGTAAAGCGTAGACGGCAAAGACGCAATATCTTGGGGGCCCTTTAGTAATTGTGAGTTCAACGAGATACCATTTACACTGGCGGCAGCATCAAACACTAGTCGTAGTTTATTCGGTTTATTGGGGTTAGTAACCCCAAAATGTGGGAGGTACCATTTTTTCGAGTTGTTCATTTCGATTTCATCAGGGGATATTTTTCTGATGTAGCCTTTATTTATGTAACGTTTAATAACTTCTTTATAGGATTGGGCAAATTCTAGATCATGTTGCATTTTTCTTTCTATACTTTCTAAGCGTTTGACTGCCATATTATAACTATTTGGAAAATTGACATCATCATATTTCCATAACAAGCCGGTTTGAAACCGATTGCCAACTCTTATTGTAGTTTCGTTCAAGATCTGCTTTGCTCTAACGTCTTCTTCAGTTTCTATTAACGGAGCAGCCCTCACACCTAAGCTCTCAATATTGAAATAATCGGTAACCATTTTATGAATATCGTCGTCCCTATTGGCGTTTACAAGAAGACAAGATTTTAGCTTTGGAGATATGTCACCACAAGGTCCAAATACTACCCAACCCAATTCAGTGTTGCAGGCAAATGGTCCCTTTAAGTTACTATTATTTGTAAAAGACGGTAGCCCTAAAAACGTGTGATCAAGCCCGATCAATAGTTTTGGAACTACATTTGTGTACGGCCTAACAGGCAATCGAGACGCATCTTTAAACGCCTTTTTAATTTCTTCTTGTGTTAAACTTTGCATAGGTAGATTTAAATTAGAAACCGCGTAAACATTTTTGAGCAAATGCCTACTCTTTTTATCTACGCCGCTTACTTTGACGTTAAAGGATATAGCTGGCTCACGTGCCGATCGACCTCCAAACCATTGAATATTTAAAGAGCTCCTTTTTCCTCGGATGCCAATTATATCTGCCACGTCCTTATCTAACATTGTAATTGACGAGCCGTCATCAAAAAGAGCGAAAACCTCCATACGACAATTTTCCCCATACAAAGTGACAGGCAAAACCCTAAATAACACTTTGTTGTTATTTTCGGTACAACAACTGAGAACATTTTGTTGTGATTCGTTTATAACAGATGGCTGAACAGATAAAATTTCGCTTGTTGGATCTTCATGAAGCATTTTATTATGTCTTCTTTGGCATCCATTTCTCAAACACTGTTTTTTAGGACGGCAATCTCGGGTGGTGTGACCAATGTGTAAGCAAGAAAAACAGGCGTGAAGTTTCTTTATTTGTTTCCATCGCTCTTGCACTGGCATGTTTAGAAACTGTATACAATCATAAATTTTGTGCGGCCCTTTACAAATAATACATTACCTTATCGTTGTGTTTAACAAGACGCGCCGTTTTTGCTCCCTTTGTTCTACTTGCTCTACTGTGCATATTAAGTTGGCTACGTCGTTGAGCCAGTTGCTAAAATCGACAATAGTTGGATAAGGTTTAACACTTCCTGCTACTTTGGCCCAATCCAATTTCTTGCTCATTGGAAGCTTCCCTACAAGCTCTTCCAATAAAGTCGGGTTGGCTATGTGCTGCTGCCCATTCACTGATTGTAAAAACACAGCTAAATTTTTGACCTTTGTAGAAAATGGGACAAGTTTTACTATATTGTTTTCACTCACATGTGGTAGTTCCCTTACTTGCTTTAGCTGGCTGTGGATAAGCTGCTCAGGGCGACCAAATCTAAATTTAAGTTGTTCTATAACTGCATTAACGTTGTCTGGGTGTATTAACAGAGATTTGATTACTTCTCTAGCTGCACCTTTGAGGCATTTATGCAGTCGTTGATTGTTTTCTAGATTTGTGTAACCATATGCCGCAGTTGACTGCGTGAATGCTGTATAAAACAATGGCCAATCTTCTGGTTCACCGGAAAATTCTGGCAGGTCTTGGATTTTGCGCGGCAGTACGTTGCTTAAATTAGAGTTTGTCCCTATGGTAGAATTCTGTTGGTTTACATGCCAAAATGGTGTGTTATTATTCGTGAGTGGTGACACATACAATTGACTTAACATTGGTGCTGCTTGTGTTGTCGTGTTAGCGCTGCTTGCAGTAGCTGCTGCAGTTTGCGTAAAATAAGAATTTGTGTTGTTAAACGTCGGCAGACCCAAAAAATTATTTGAAGTAACCGATGCTTGCGTCGACGGTATAAGGGAGCAGCTGGCTGCAGTCTGCATATACGGCGTTGTGGCTGCATAAGTTGTTAATGTATTTGTTGGCCGGCTGACATATTGTAACGGGTAAGTTGGCGGTATTTGGTCAATGGCGGATACCGTTGTTTGCGAAACACTTTCACGGTTGAGGTTAAGGTCACTTACCTGGTCTCTTTCCTGGATGGCTGACTGCAGTTCTTGACACTGGCGGCTGCTATTACTAAGCTTCATTTGCGTGTCAGACAGTTGACGTTGTAGTAGGGCAATCTGGTTTTGCATTTCTAGCAAGTTGGTGGCTGTTGTGTTTGCTGACTTCGACTTAAATGCAATCTGTTGACTTACACTGGCTTCTGTGGAGGCAGTAGTAGATGCTGGCTGCATCTGGGTTTGTGGAGCACATGGCAAATTTTCTCCACTTGCATTGGCGGCATCTTTTGCTTGTGTGGTTACGTTAGTTCCGCTGGCTGCGGCTGGCACTGGCTGTGACTGATCAGCAGGGTTAAGCTTTACACCATCACCTTGTAGTCTCGGGCTTCGGCGTACTGGAGAATGGTGTAACATTATTTATGATTTGTTATTCAATTACCCCGCAAAAGTTCTTGACTTCTTCTTTTGAACAAACACCACGGCTACAAGCAAGTGCAGTTATTTTGTACAAACAACAATACACAAATAACTGCGAAATAAAAAAAATGTGGGCTTCTAAAGACGGGCTTGCGTTGAACAAAATATTCAAAAACACATTTATGTATAAAGAATATGCGTATGCGTATGTTTATTTCTAAAAAATAAATGACAATTAAATTATGAACAGAAATAAAGTTAAACTTATGTTACCGCAGTTTTGCACCCGTCTTTGACAAAGGTTAACTTATGTTTGAACTCAATTGTTCTGATTACAAAGAAAAGTATGAATAAGAACAAAGAAGAATGCAAAGGCGGTAGAACTGACAGATGACATTCACTACGAATTGACAAAATGTACACTGGCAAAAAATGTATTAACCCAAAATCGAATATTAAGGGCCGTTTTGGGACATTGTTAAAGCGCTTAAGTATAAAAAATGCAATAACTAATGTCTTTTTTTTAATATTTGCCTTAAGAATATTCTCAACTTGTTATAAATAAGATAATATAAAGATTCATAGCAAAAAAGTTCTCGAAGCAAAGTTCAGGCAAAAATGCGAATAACTCGAAACTACAATATTCGACATAAGCCACTCTTCCATATTAGCACAGATATAAAAAGGAAAAATAGAATATTTTTTCTTCACATGCACTCTGGTTTTTTGTTTATGTCAAAAACACATGATAGGATTTTGTGTTCTATAAGTGCTACTACATTTACATTTACGTTACAGTTACAATTTCTATGGCCGGCTAAATGGGCCTTAAGTAACCTATTCAATTTTTATTGTTTTTTATCAATTGATCTTTAAGTTTAACTAAAATAGAGAATTGGGACAATTGGGACGCTTTACGGTCCGCTGTTTCCGTCCAAAGAGAATACAGGTGCATGTTTTGCGGCGCTCCTCCTAGCATATACTATAATGAGGCTCGTGAAGAATTTTGCCGAGCCTGGCACAATCGCAAGAAGGCCTTATCATCAAGATCCTTCAGTTCGGACGCAGGTACCTATCGCTGCTGCCACACAATCCAATCCTAGAGTTTCGACAAGGAGCTTATCTGCTCAAATGGGTGTCAGCAGACAATTTTGCACCAAGATTTGAGCTCATTTCCATATAAGATTCTATCAACAAACAAACTGAACCCTAGAGACTTCCCAATTTGCTTAGAATTTTGTGAGAAGATCATTCAAATGGTGTCAGAGGAGGAAAACGTCTTGAAATGGATTTTTATGTCTAACAAGGCACATTCTGATTTAAACTGAAATGTTAGCACACAAAATTGTCGAATATCGAGTAATTCTAACCCACAGATACTCCAAAAGATGCAATTACATCCCATTCGCATTACAGTGTAGTGTGCAGTTTCTTCACGTTTCATTGTCGGGTATTAATTTTTCGAAGAAAACGGTCTTACTGTTACGAGCGTTAGTTAAATATGTTGAAAGCGGTTTTCTTTCCAGAATCACGCTAAAAGAGAATCCCTTTCAACACTGTTTGGTTTCAACAAGATGAGGCAACTTGTCACATAGCCACGCCTGTTATGACAGAATTGAGGCAAACATTTCCCAATAAACAGATTTCAAAAAACTCCACATTCCGTTGGCCTCCCAGGTCTTCTGACCTCACTGCACCTGATTTTTTTTTGTGGGGTTATTGCGAACAATGAGTTTACAAAAGAAATGCAACAAATTTGGATGATTTAAAGCAATCCATTCGAACGGTAATTTTGGATTTTGGATAAGATGTCGCACAGGTGCCTCGGTGGCAGGGTGGAGGCTATTGAACTCAATTATTTTCAAAACTTCATGAATTACTTAATATGTGTAATTGTTCTTTCTTGGAATTTTTAGTTCTTTTGGTTTATAATTATCTGGCAATATTTCGCTTTCCTTTGGATAGCTCGAACCATTACACATATTAAGAAAGGAAAAAACGGTCGAAATAAAGAAATAATAAGCTTCATGAATTACTTTAATAAAAATGTATTATTTTTCAAATAAATTACTAAAGGCACCCACAGACGATATGTTTTTACGTCTGTTTTTTAAAATGTAATTCCTCATGTATTTTCTCATGTCTTTCAAAATTTTTCATATTTACAGACGGTTTTAAAATTTGCTCACAAACGTACATGTACATTTACGTCTGACGTTGTATATGCTTTTTATTATTATAAAATATAATTATTTAAAACGTATTAAAATATTATTGCATCAAAATTTCCTCAAGCCGACTACTTATACCGTCCAAAAACGGCGGCTGAATTGTTCGCAAGGCATAGAGTTGTAATGTCAGATGTTTAAACATAAAAAAATAGAACAGGTTCTATTTAAAATTTTGTCAGACGACTTTGCTCATGTTTTTTTACAGACGCAATGTTTTTGAAGTAACAGACGACATGTAGGTATTTTACATTGTGAAAAATGACATCTACATTGTTAAAAACATATCGTGTGTTATCTGCTTAAAAGTTATAGTACATAAACATTACAAAAAGTTATTTGACTTTCTTAATGCAGCAAAATTGATCAGTCACCCTGTATTATAAGACTTTGCGACACAAAACCAACGTTCAGGCACTGGTATTTAAGCAAGCGGGACTATATAAATTAAACTCTTAAGTATTGTTTCACCTAAATTCGTACGCATTCAACAATTTTGTCCAGACCAAATTAGCTTTTCTAAAAGAAATTTATTTTACATTTGTCTGTGCTTTAAGGCTGTGCACATTTACACTCATACATATTTATGACATTATTAAGCCGCAGAAAAAATGTTAATTAAAGTCTTCATTTCTATTTGTTCGAATATTTAAATATTCAATTATTTTTGTGTTTATTTGAACTCATTTATCTCAATATTGTAAAATATGATTTTTAAAATAATTTTTTATACACATGTTTATTTTTCTTGTCAAAGTATTTCTGCAAACTCATATCTTTTGCATTTTGTATTTTCAAAAAGACATAGATATATCTTATGTCAATTTACATTGCAAACATTTACTTAATTTTCTTTACATAGTCTTTACCAATCGTCATTTTTTTTTCTTTCGTTTTTGTGTTTGATAATTTCCTTAAGACTGGCGCTTGTAGGCCATGTTTGTGTTGTTGTTGTTGTTGCTGCTGCATGTTTAGACTTGACCAACATTAATCAACAAATCACGGAAATCGGTTTTCATTTCTTTTTTTTTTTTTTATTATTTTTGTTTGCTTGCCTTTTTTCTGCTGTTGGTCTCTTGGTAATCTTGGACAAGTATTGCAAAATTTATATCTGCACACACAATGTTTTGACGTTGAAAGTCAAAAGTTTTTCTATTTAATTTCGTTTTCTTCTCCATTTCTATCTCTTATATGAATTCATAAAAAAGGTGGTGGATTGTGTGAAATGGAAAATATAAATTTGAACAGAAATGAAGAAAAATGAATGTGTGCAAGCATTAACGAATTAAAAAATCAAGTTAAATAGGCAGCCGTGGTTAAAATAAACAATTAAATGCCCTAAAAGAAGCAGTTCTGCTGAATAAGGTATTTAAGAACGATGCAAAACTTTTTCCTAAGACTAAAAAAATATTTCTTAATAAATAGGTGTTCTTGATGGCAGAGCGACTAGTTGTATCAAAATTTTTTTGGTAAGCTATTGAAAGAAGAACATAAACAGTTTGCAAAACATTTCAAAAATTTAAGAACATAAATTGATATTCGTAAAGTATCGTTTATGTACACGCAAAGAAAAAGCAGTTTGAAATGTTGTTGTGGCAAAATTAGTATTTACTCCATCATAATTGGAATTGTTGCTACTAGCAGTAAATTATCGTTTTTAAGGTGGTCATCTTTTAAAGCGATCCAGGAATCGGTCCAATTTTTTGCTTTTTCATAATTTTAGGGTGCTAGTCAGTCAGGCCCTGGAGAAAACGGCGAATGGGGTAGGCCTTCCCATTTCAACGTTTGCAATATCTTTTCACAACTTTCGCAACATATGGTTGAGTATTGTCATGCTGTAAAATCACTCTGTGATATCTCTCGTTGTATTGTGGCTCTTTGTCTTTCAATGCTCAACTCAAACGCATTAATTGCAGTCGATAAAAATTGATTGTTTCAGTCAGGTTTAAAAGAATTGTTCTTTTTATTTTTGATGCTATTTTACGACTTGAGTATTACCCTGCAGAGTGGAAGGTGTCCATTATAACAATGGTTCCTAAGCCAGGGAAGGATCACACGAGAGTAGAATCATATCATCCAATAAGTCTACTGTCAACTATTTCAAAACTTTTCGAAAAATTCCTAAAGGCGAAGTTGGATCCAATGCTTAATAAGGTTGAATGTATTCCTGATCACCAATTTGGTTTTAGATCGAAACATGGCACCATTGAGCAAACACACAGGTGAGTTAACGTCATAAGAAAGGCATTTGAATATAAAAAATATTGATCTGCCTTATTCATCGACATTTCACAAGCTTTTGATAAAGTGTGGCACGATGGACTAATGCATAAAATAAAGTTTAACTTACCTGCAAACATACATAACCTTTTGGAAAGCTATTTATACAGTCGCCAATTTATAATAAAAGAAGGCGATTTCATAAGCCCCGCCCAGCCTATTGAAGCTGGAGTTCGCCAAGGCAGCATATTAGGGCCTATCTTATATTTGATCTACGCATCTGACATGCCGACAAGCACCAACATTCACACTTCAACATTTGCAAATGATACAGCATTCCTTAGCATACATAGTAACCGCCAGCAAGCATCAATAAATTTACAGGAACATATCGACAAACTAGAGAAATGGCTCAAGCTTTGGAAAATCAAGGTTAATGCACAAAAGTGTCCCATGTTACATTCGCACTGCGTCTAGGAACATGCTCACCCAATACTATTAATAATAAAGTAATACCTCAACACAGTGAAGTCAAATACCTCGGTATTCATCTTGACCGTAGACTAACATGGAAGTCGCATATCGAGGCACTAGGCAGAAATTTGACCTTGAAGCTTGATTGTAAACTTTTGCTGTACAACTCGATTCTAAAGCCAATATGGTGCTATGGGATTCAATTATGGGGCACAGCCTTGGCATCCAACATTGAAAAAATTCAAAGAAGTCAAAATAGAATTCTCCGTAGAATTACAGATGCTCCATGGTACGTTAAAAACTCACGAATCCACGCAGATCTGAATGTAACTTTTGTGAAATCTGAATTTGTGAAGTACGCGACAAAATATATTAACAAACTTGAATTCCATCCAAATCCTCTTGCAGTTAATATTCTTAACTTTGGTGGTCATACCCGTCTGAGAAGGAGGGATACTTTGGCTACCATTAGAGCTCTAAACAGATGACTGAATTCTGAAATAATATTCCCATAAAAATAAATTTTTGTCCAGCACTGGCAGGACTTTAATCATAATTTTTTTTTTAGTATTAAGATTTGAATACTTATTGTCATTACATTTTTTTTTATGTAGATTCAATAAATAAAATAAGGAAGTTAAAAAAAAAAAAAAAAAAAGGTTTAATACACTACGCTGATCTGGTCCCACTAAATACTGAGCATGGCCATGGAACCATAAATATTTGATTTGGCCGTTGGCGTGGATGCATGGCTGAGATATCCCCATGATTCTCTGCATTTGGGATTATCATAATGAGCCCATTTTTCATCTTTCGTCACAATGCGATGCAGAAATCCCCTCCATCTTTGCCTTGCATGCAGCTGTTCACAGTTAAACAAACGCCGTTCAACATCTCTCAGCTTCAACTTGTAGACACCCAATTTACTTGTTTCTGAATTATTCGCATGACTTTCAGGCATTTTGAAAGGCTTGCTGCGTCACTCCCAATGATTCTGCCAATTCTTATTGCGTTTGACACGAGTCTTGTTCAAGTTATGCCGCCAATTCCAACCAAGCTGGTCTTCGACGACAAAATCACTATTCTTGAAGCGTTGAAACCACTCTCGGCACGTTCCTTCAATAATAGTGCCCTTACCATAGGTATTTGTGAACACGTGTGCGATGAGCCCCAGCAGCAGATTTCTTCATGTTAAAGCTGAAAATTAAAACCTCCTACAAATGACGTGAATTTGGCTCGTAAACTGACATGCTCAACCGAGAATAACCTTACAATGCAAACACAAATCGGCTACTACTTCGATTATGTTTACATTTGCGATCTATTTATTTCGTTTACCCAAATACGATAATGATATTTCCTAAAATACGATAAATTTCAAATATTATAAATTTTATTGTGATTATTTTGCTGAAGTTTTTTCTCAATGTACTGACAATTGATAGACGATAAACAATTGCCATAACAATGTAGACTATCGATTTACATGGTTGCTTGATATTCACCAGAAAAGTTGGCAATTCCATTATAAGACAACTCTCTGACAATAGCATTCTCTGATAGTATTGTCGTAAAACTTTCTTTAGTAATAATTATTATAAATAATAATTATTACTATTAAAAAAGTAATAAAATTATAAATGGCTTGCTTTCTATGCTTCTAGCTGTCTATATGTCGCACATTTCATAGCAGTTACCCTATTCATCAGGAGACTCGGAAAATTTTGAAAGATGTTGTCAAAAATTCAACCTTACATCCCAATATTCTAAATAAACTATTAAGAATTTAAACACAAAAATGTTTTAATAATTCCTGTCAAAACGCCAAAAATAATCTTTTTCTTTTGAACACGTCTCCTTTTCTTTACACCTTATGATTTTTATTTTAAGTAACAGAGAACAAACATTCAAGCAATTGAGTTTATTACTTTATTACCTTCTAATATTGACGTCAATCAAAAAATTATAAACATTTTATTTTCTATGTTTCTTAGGTGTCTATATGTGTTTTCCCAGGTATTATAAAAACAGTTATCTTTTTAAATTCTCAATAGTTTATTTAGAATATTGGAATATAAGTTTGAGTATTTGAGAATATCTTTCAAATATTCAAATGTGTGTCTACGGATGATTTGGATAGCTCCTATGAAACGTCAACATATAGACAGCAAGGAAATGTAGAAAAGAAGCTGTTTATATTTTTTTGTTTGGTATCGATAAGAGAAGGTAATAAAGTGAATAAATAAATAGTTTTTTTATTTCGTTATTAATTAATATTATACGGTTGGAATCAAGATAAGGATGAAGCAAAAAACATAAAAAACTTTACAGTATTTGTTTAAGAAATTGGTTAATTTTTTGCCAGCGGACGGGTTTGTGTGCAAAAGTATTCAATTACTCTACACGTTGCAAATTATGTTTAAGGTCCACTAAGGTCTTGTCGTCGTGTACAGCGTTGCCTTCGACAATTTTCAAAAAGTGACATAAAAAGGATATTTTGGAAAATAAGGTGTCACCAAAAATAGTATTTTTAAGAAAAAAAGAGTCATGTTTTTAAAAAACAATTAAAGCTAAAAGAAACTCTTTAAAAGTAAAAATTGAATTAAAATGTAATGTAATGATTAGATTTAGAAAAATTATTCAAATATAATTAATAACATCAGTTTATATCATATTAATTTTACTCAGCTCCAGCTTTTGCCGTCGTATTTAAATACAAAATTAGTTAATTTTCATTTAAGGTTAAGTTATATTTAAAGGCAAGTTACATTTTTTCAGTCTTAAGCAATTCCTCGTACACATATAAATGCGATGAAAATGTGACAGCTGCACTTAAATTCCAGATATTATGGAAGTATTCAAAGAATAGAAAAATACTTAAAGCAAAATATTAAATTTACATTTTTAAACAGAAAAACTTGATAATTGTACTTCATGTGATATTATTTTTAATTAAATATCATTTTGTGATCTTCTACAGGCAATAGCTCACTAACACAAAGGCAAGCACGCAAAACTATATGATAAATGAAATAAACTTAATTACAACTTAAATAAAAAAGATTGGGCGTTTAAGTTTGATTCAAATTCGTAGTGAAAAAAATTTTGCATTTAAAAAAAACTTAAAGCCAAATGACATTTGGAAAACAGTTGTACTTCTTCAGACTTATTAATAAAACAAATCACATTTATATTTGCAATCTTTATATAAATTATTCGACTATTTTGTTTTCAGATAGTATAGATATATATGTATAAAAATATACACATACTTTTTAGAAATAGAGATTTCATTATCAAACCTTGCTCAAATATGAATGAGAACTGAGTATTTATGCATACAGCTGTACGATCGTTCTCAACAAAAAATTCCATGATTGCTAAAGTGTCAAATTGACACTTTAGCAACATACGAGGGTAGTTCGGAAACTTCTTAGCCTAGCACAAAAAGCGCGGTATAAACAGAAAAATGTTAAGTGTTTTAAAAATTTCCATCTCTGCATATGTTAAATTTTTTTTCGATCTGGTAACTCCTTCATATAGAAACAGGTGTTCACAAAAGACGCATCCGCGAGTTTTTTACAATGGAGATATTAGATATGCATGGTGTCATTAAATATTTACAGTCACTCACATTTAAAGTCGGGCAGACACATGAAAAAACTTTTAGTCCCAATATTTATAAGCTGACGTTTTTATTTTGTTTATTTTATCACAAAAGTTCTTTTATTTAAAAACAACAAAAACAATTTATTCCAAGTTATTTTATTAAATGTATACGAAGGCTTAACTTAAATAAGGTCACTTTTCAGTCTCACATTTAAAGTCGGGCAATTAATAAAAAATTAGCATTATGTGAACATAACGCAAAATTAATATTTTGTAGATCCACCTTTTTGGGTTTCAACAGCTTGTAAGCGGCTAGGAAAAGATTCCACTAATTTTTTGCAAACCTCAGGACTTATATTATTCCACTCTTCCTGTAAGGCATTCTTTAGTTGTGGAATTGACGTACACTGCCTGTCCTGCATCCGGCGGCCTAATTTGTGCCACAAATGTTCAATAACATTGAGGTCCGGATTTTGTGCAGGGGTTTTAATAACCTTCGGACTGTTATAGAGCAGCCAATTCTTTACATCATATGCTGAATGTTTAGGATCATTGTAAAATTTGAAATTAGTTTCAATGCGGAGTTTTTTACGCTTTCTTTTAAATTTTTTCTCAAAATATTTAAATAAACATTCTAATTCATAACACCGTCAATGAAATGCAAATTTCCAACTCCTGAGGCTGCCATGCATCCCCAAACCATAACCGATCCACCACCGTGCTTTACTGTTTTTCTTAAATTCTTGCCTTTCATCTCTTTTGTTTTGTTTGCCTCTTCCATCGCACCCAAATAAGTTAAATTTACTTTCGTCAGTAAACAATACCTAAATATTAATAATAAGCCTAATTAAATTACTATATTTGTTCCAACTTACGGTACTCCAGAAATCAAAATCTTTGGTCATATATTGACGAGCAAAAACAAGCCGTTCGTTTTGGTTTTTCTTACTTATAAGTGGGTTTTTCCGTGCCACTCGGCCATGAAAGTCATTCTTGCGAAGAAGTCTTCTTATTGTTTCTGGGTTTACCTCCGTCCCAGAAGCTTCCTTGACCATTGCTGTCAGTTTTGGAGCAGAAATAAAAGGATTTTTCTTCACCTGTTTTAAAATCATGCTCTCATCTCTGGGTGAAAGCTTTCTTGCTCGGGCTCCGCGTTTTTATTTGCTACCAAACCACTTTCTTTATATCTAGAAATGATATCATGCACTGTAGATTTGCTTTTTTTTTATCAAATTAGATATTTCCCTTTCGGATTTTCCATCTAAGTGCAACTCAATTATTATTTTCCGTTCTTCGAAGGTAGATTGTTTAATTTTGCGCAGCATTTTTCAAAAAACTTTTATAATCTTCACTGATCGAATGATAGTGTAAGAAGAAATAATTGTTTTGGAGACAAAAGAAGAAAAAAGTGGAAATAACGGTATATTTCACTTTTTCATTGTACAAAACATTAAGTGCCCGACTTTCAATGTGAGACAGAGAATTTACTTTTTCTCACTTTGTTATTCTTATGTATTTTATAACGGGACTTAAAATAAAATTTCTATGGTTTTTCTATTAATAAGAGTTTTTATGATAAAACAAAAAAAGTTAAACGCATCATCTTTCATCAAAACATAAATATTAAGATCATAAATTTTCGACAATGTTTGCCCGACTTTAAATGTGAGTGACTGTACATAAAAAAGGTTTATGGGGACAAGAATTCATAATGATTTGGTGAATGTGTTAGTTCTTCATATGTAACAGCAGAATATTTTTGAACAATTGGTTTGCTGAATTTAAACGTGGTCGCACAAGCATTGAAGATGAACCACGTAGTGGACGTCCAAAAACAGCAACCTTAACAGAAATTGTAGCCAAAGTGCATGATATGGTATTAAATGATCGACGAATAAAAGTGCTTGAAATAGCTAATATCATGGGCATCTCAAATGATCGAGTCCATTTCATTTTGAATGAAGAACTACATATTAAAAAGCTTTCTGCAAGATGGGTGCCGCATTTGTTAACAGTCGACCAAAAACGCATAAGAATGAACATTTCTCAAGCTCGTTTGGATCGCTTTTAGCGAAATAAAATGGATTTTAAGCGCCGTTTCACAACCGGTGATGAGACATGGATCCACCACTATACTCCAGAGATAATAGAACAATCCAAACAATGGACTGAAGCTGGAGGAAGTGGCCCAAAGAAGGCAAAAACAATTCAATCGGCTGATAAGGTTATGGCAACGGTTTTTTGGAACTTCAAAGGTATTTTATTGATTGACTATCTGCAAAACGGAAAACAATAGATTCAGAGTACTATTGCAACCTTTTGGATCAATTAAATGCACAAATTCGAGAAAAACGTCTTGGCTTACAACACAAAAAAATAATTTTTCATCAAGGCAACGCACCAGCGCACAAGAGTGTTTTTACAATGGCTAAAATCAACGAATTAAAGTACGAGTTGCTTGACCATCCACCTTATTCTCCTGATTTAGCTCCTAGTGACTTTTAACTGTTCCCAAATCTAAAAAAATTCCTTGCTGGCAAGCGTTTGTTTTTTATCTTGGACCAGTACTCAGAGAATGACCCTTACATATGCAGTGCATTGTATTGGAACTAGGAAAATAGGATGAGAGAGGGAGTAGTGTGTTTGGAAGTTTAACTTAAACAATAACAATTCTATTACAGCATTTAATATGTTGGAATTAATTTAGTTAAAACCTCAAAATCCTTCAAATGAAGATGCAATTACAGTTGTAAATCACTATTTTGAAGACCTGGAGGAAAACTATTTTAATCAAGGGATATAATTGCTAGAAAAGCATTGGACTAAGTGTATTGAAGTTTCAGGAGATTATATTGAAAAATAAAAATATTTTTGAAGAACTAACTATCCTATCTTTCATTGATAGGCTAAGAAGTTTCTGAACCGTTCCTGTAAAAGGCAACGCTGGGGGTGTAAGTACGTCTATTTTAACTCTAAGAGGTTTTAAATCGTTAATTGAACATTCCTGTCATACGAAAACCTTATCGTAACTTTCCGCTAGAATATTTTTGAATCGGCTTCTCTTCTCAATCAATATTATTAGCATTGAACTAACTAGGGTATTATCCCATATGTGAACAGAATAAAGTATTCACTTTAGAAGAGTTTGGCCCGTTTCTATAAAAAAAAATCTTTGACAACTTTCTTTCAAATCAAATATTTTTCGTTTTTTTTTTTTTTTTGGTACAAAGAGGTTTTTATGCAGCTTTTTAACCGGCATGATGTTTCTTTTCCCTATTACATCAATTATTATATAAATATAAATTTATATAAATATAAATTAATTGCTGTTACATTATTTAAAAAATGTTTATAACAATCAAGAAAATTCATTAAGTATTCAAATTTCAACGGGTAACAAAAAATAGTTTATTTCAATAATTAAATTCTCGTGCCAGAAATAAGAGAAACAAAAATTGTTACACAATCAATTAATTTATTTAAATTATCTATAGAAGACATAAATGTAAAATCATTTTTTCAGATATTGTTTGATGACCATAAATAGATATTCGTATAAAGACTTGTTCATTGGAAATGCTAACATTAATATACAAATAATGTAAAATTTGTTAAACACAAGATAACATACTTACATGCTTTTAAAATGAATGACAATTATACAACACAACAAAAATACTCGTACAATTATGATAACAAAACATTAATCTCAATTAAAGAGTTTTATTTATTCTTAAACTAGAATGAGTCAACCAAAGAAAGTCTTACATTGGTCGGTCATACGATAGATACTCATATGTACGTATGTATGAATTAATTATATTTCATGAGAAATTAGAGCTGAAGGAGAGATTCTTCTTTTATTGAACCACAATGATAAATTAATGTACATGATTAATATATGTATATGTTTACAGCTTCACAGCAAAAACAGACTTCTTAGATTGAGTTTAGTTCAGTCTGTTCAAGTCGATTGTAAGTTGGGTGTTAAATATGAACATTATACATGATATCGAATTTAGAACAAAGATGAACTGAATAGAAATAGAACTTGTTGGAAATTTGATAAATAAATAAATATAGACTTTTATTTGGTAGCATAGTAGGGTATATTATGCTAGCCTGACTGCACTTAAGAAATAATCACGATGACGCGAGAGCTGTTCCCCAGCCCAGAGCTGCTTTACGTGTGTGTGTGAAAAATAATCTGTTGACGTACTCTAATTTTTCTAACAAATTATTATAAAACAAAATTGTATACAAGTTATTTAAAAAGGAATTAGTTTTATTATTTGGTGAGCTACATTCCAGTATTCAATGGAAGTATCACTGCAAAATTATATTAGCTCGACTTTCACGTTCTTGGGGTAGTGGACGTAAGCTTATGAACTCTTCTGTTTAAACTATCCCAACAAACACAGCAATACCCGTGTTTAGGTGATAGTTATAATGGATTTCATATTTGGGCAAATATTGCCTAATACGAGGAACAGGTTTTGCTTGGCGTTCACCGAACCAGGGCATTCTGTATTCTGAGGCATAGAGGGAAAAAAGTCCTCCGTTTGCTGTAAAACTTTAGGAAGATACATGACTTGTGGTGTGTTGGACTTGCGAAATCCTAACCAAGGGCTAAAATTGGAACAATGGTGATCAACAAAGCCCCGTTGAGGTATCTGTCTTTTTTAAACATTCTGGTTGTGTTTTAAACCTAAATTAGCTGGGAGAGCTTATTAGTGTTCCTTAATAATTATGGTGCAATGTCGGTTTTCGTGGGTTAAAATTCCCCGAAGTGTTGTTGTCTTGCAACAGATTCTGTGCTGTAAGAACCAATGGGGTTGGTTAGATGGGTTCAGTTGGCTAAGGACTGATGTTCCTAATGGTGTTCGGCCTATCAAGTCATGCAGCCTTTTTTTCCATTGACTGCTGGGAAATTGCATACAGAAGGGATTAGAAGGCCCGAACTCTTAAGCAAAGGGTTTGTCTACGAGGGCGGATTGATATTGAAGTTACTCAGCGCTAAATGGCAGCCCAAACATAATTTTTTTTTGGAAATTGCGATATGTCAAACGTAAACTGTTAACATTTCACCCAAATTCATCGATTAGTTTATTTGTCGTAGTCGTTTGAAGTAAGCAACTTTTATATTTCTTGAAAAATGGAAAAAAGTGAATTTCGTGCAGTGATTAAACACTATTATTTGAAGGAAAAATGACAAAAGAGACAAAAGAAAAGCTGGATAAACACTGCAGTGAGTCTGTCTCGTCAGATTACATGGTAAAATATTGGAATGCTGAATTTAAACGCGGCTGAAAGCACTGCAACAATACCATCAACAGGAAGGCAAAATAAAGTGGTTACTGAAGAAAACATCAAGAAAACCCTCGATACCGTTATGAATGATCGCCGAGTCAAGTTACATGAGACTGTTGAAATATTAAATATACCACTTTACAGCGATGTTTGGACATGATATAGCGTAATCCTCTTGATTTTTGGCATCGGTTAATAACTGTTGATGAAACGTGCGTCCACCACTACACACCTGAAACCAAAAATCAATCGAAACAATGGCTGGAAGTTGGTGGAAATGCTCCGAAGAAGGCGAAGATAGTGAAATCGGCTCTCATGGTTATGTTCACTGTATTTTGGGATGTACACGGATTAATACTTATGTGTGAACAAGGATCCACAATCACAGGAAAGTATTATCGTGCATTTTTGGATCAATTGATTGATGTAATCAAGAAAAAACGGCAAAATTCGCAATCAAGAAAACAAAATGCTCTTTCTTCAAGGAAACGCACAGCATTAGATACAATGCTAAAATTACGTAAAATTCACTTCGAATTGATTGATCATCCACCTTATAGTCCAGATTTAGCTCCTAGTGACTTTTTCCTATTTTCTAACTTGAAAAAATTGCTCGCAGGAAAAAGATTCATCTCAAACGAGGAAGTGGTTACCGAAACTAACGCATATTTTGAGGGTTTCCCAAAATAGTATTATTCAGATGATATAAAAAAGTTGTAATATCGTCTAAGTGTATTGAGCTAAAAGGAAACTATGTTGAGAAATAAATGGTTTTTGAAAACAAAATATTTGTTTCCTACTTAGGTTGCTTGAATATCAATCCGCTCTCGTATATGGCTAAAAAATTTATATCAAAAACTTGCGACCTGTGTGAATCGTGAATAATTCACCCCGTTGAGCTAGTCCATCATCAGATTAGGCCGACAAGACAGGTGTAAGTGGAACGATTTCGTCATAATGTTTAAAAGAAGATAGAGAGAAGATCTTGCAGCTATTGAACTTTTAATCTCGTATTATATAGATTATTACATACATAAATTTGTTTAGCATCTCTGGAGTGGCTTTGTAAATTTTCCTATGGATTTCACCGCTTGCAATTTGAAAAGCGTCAGATACTTCAACATTTGTTCTTAAGTTCCTTGTAATTCTCTTTTAAAGTTGTCTTAACATTCACGCACTGAAATTTATTCCAACAGTTTTCAGTTTATTTTGCTTCCATATTGTACATTTTTTTCATGAAAATGATGAACTCAAGTGCAGAAAAAGTGAAAGTTAAAGAAAACCCATTTTAATCTAATCTACAATGGACTGCATGGCATTTCTGGGGGCTAATTCTGTCATTCGCTTACGAGCGAGTTCTTACTCGAATGTGCAAGTTTTTACATTTTTGGGATTATCTCATTCGATATCGAGTAAAAGGTATCGAAATTTCTAATGATGGCATTCGATAGCGAGTAACCATTCGACTGCAACTGTGCAACTTTTTACTCGTAAGCAAAAGTACTATAGAAAACCCGCCAAACAGAAAAACACAAAAGAAATGTAAGTTCAAAATTTGTTTTGGATATAAAATTAAATGTATAAATAATATTTTATTTCAGGTTAGCAGCAACGAAAATTAATTTTACACAAAAAAATTTTGGCCAATTTTAGGGCAGTAGATACTGGCAAAAGGTGTATTACCCAATACTGCGCAGGGGAAATATAAAGCCAACTAATTGTGGCAAGACCTTGCTCTGAAGTTGAACGCTTTTGGTCCACCAATTAAAAATGTGAAAATTTGACGCAAGTTAAAAATAATTAATATTATTAGTAGTAAATTTGTTTATTTAATTTATATATGTATATATATACATATGCACATATTCATCCTTATGATCGTATTCATACATATATACATATGTATATTTACGGAGGTGTATGCGAATCAAAAGCAAAATGTTTATAAAATGTGTTTTAATAAAACATCCTTGAAAAAAGCTGGAGGTGAACCCTACGAAGAAACAGTTCTTTCGCAAGGTGAGGAACAATTAGTGGCTGCAGCAGGCTTGGAAGTTTGTGTTGAAGGGTTAAAAGACGTTCAAACTTTTGGGTCTGTGAAAGGGGTGGACAAACGATTTTGAAAGCTGTCCTAATTTGCTTTCGACTTCAGCCGAGGCTGATTATTGTGATTTATGATTTATAATATCATAGGATGGTACCCAGGCTGAAAAGGATATAGATTCCTTAATAAAAATTGTATGTGATGTGGAAGAAAAATTTTATCACCAAGAAAAAACATTTACGTGCGAAAAATTTCCAACGAGAAGCATGCCAAGAGAATTTAAGGCCACCCTGCTGAAAAAAATTTGATTTCAACAGAAACTCACAGCCAGTTTACCCACCTCGAAAGCGTGCTTGCGTTCGCAATCTAAGCGAAAGAAATTTGATTTGGGTTCGTCTAACTTTTTTTTATGCGAACGATCTGTCAAAACTCAATGAAAATACATAAAAATATACGAACGAATAATAGTGACATAGACAAACCCAAATTGATTCGAATGTGAGTGACTAGCTTTCTTTCGCATCCATTTTCATTCGAAATTGGTAAACTGCCTGTTATTGTATTAAGAGTAACCGTTTCGTCGAAGTCAAACGATGATGCATACGAGTAATATAAGAATATGGGCTCCATTTCTTTTGCGTTTTTTTTTTTTTGAATTTGTTGCTCGAAAATTTTAGCTTGTTTTGTCAAAACATATGATTTTTGTTGACAATTTTCGGCAATGTTATAAAACAAAGTTTGTAAGTATTTTGCAGCACTGAAGTGATAACTCGACTCGTTACGGAACGAGTCACATCATTAGAAATTTACACGATATCGAAATTATTTTTTACTCGATAGTAATTTTGATCACAAATAACAGTCAGGGGGCTAACTTTTTCGTAGTAAAATTTGATTATTGTACTTTTATCTAACTTGATTACAATTTTATCTTAAAATTTAGTTTTGTTTTCAGCGGAAAAAAGGATGTCAAAAATATTTACCTGCAGCTAAGTTTACTCCGTAGAAATGTTTACTTTCCTTTCGAATCTGTCGTATAAACTCGGTAGTTAAAGCCTTTGACTTACTTCGTTATTTAAAATTAATTTTTGTTAAAGTTTTATTCTAGTCTAAAATAAATTCGAAGATATATTCATGAAGACGAAAAGTAAAAAGAAAAATGAACTGTTACATTTTGGTATACATATTTTTGGTGATTTCAAATCTATCTAGAGTTTGTTTGCAGGGATGCTTATAAGTAAATCCATCTAACTTTTCCTTAAACTTACCAACACTTTCTTTAAGATTATAGTTTTTTTACAGATAAGCTTTTTTATTTATTTTTTTTTCTACTTTTTTAACAGATCTTTTTTTTTGCTTTTTTCAAGTGCTTATACGAAAGAAGGTATGCAATTGTTGTACCCAAAAACACAATTACACACTATTTAAAGTTTGAACGATCATGGAAATATTAATGGTCTTTTTTATATGATTGTGACAGAAATCAATGAGTGATTATAAGCACAGCGTGGGGTCTGCCGAAGAAATATGAGAGATGAAAATTTCTAGTCAATTTACAGTGTTTTTCTTTTTATTTTCGCTTACAATTTCCAATAATGCTTTCACATAGTATCATACCATTGACATATCATTGGTAACATTATCCAAAAATAAAGTCTTGCTGGCAGAAAAAGTGATTCTGTTTTTGTAAGATTTATTATTTTGTTTTTAAGAGTTGTCTTTCAAAGATGTCTTTAGTTGTTATTATTGGTCTGGTAACATTTTAATGATTATGTCTTCTGTCTACTTGACCATAACGATGTTCACTAAAGTCGGAAAATAAAATTATTAAATGATTAGCAATAATAAAAAAAAAAATTAAATGTTAAAGTAAATGAAGCAAAATAAGGTTAAGGACTAAAAGTAAAAGACTGTAAACATTCAAAAAGAAAATAGATTTCCTACAAAAACGAATGGCAACAGATTTAACTTTAACATAAAAATAATTAGTATATATTATTACTATTTAATAGCAGTAATAAATATAAGTTAAACTAATAACATCTTAAATAAAAATATTTCGACTATATATATTTTGATGCGCTCACTTCAATTCTGTTTTTATATACTTTTGTTAAGGGTTATTATACCCTTTAAAAAAATGTTAAGTGTATATATAAGTTTGTGATTCCGTTTGTAATTTTTGCAATTTTCATTTGCGACCCTATAAAGTACATATATTCTGAATCAGCATTGATAGAAAATTCGATTAAGCCATGTTCGTCTGTGCGTATGTCCTTCTATCTGTCTGTCGGTCGTGGAAATACCCATAAAACCATTAGACTTAAAAACTTTTTTCTCTCACCATTCTTTTGTTTATTTATTTATTTTGCAATTTTGTATGTATATTAGTATTATATTAGTATACTCGGATGAACCGAATCTAAAATACCCTTCACGATAGTCACGTAGTATATAGTACAAATTTGAACTAATTATGCTCGGATATATGTATATGGACCGACATCCGGGAAAAACATTTTTGCCTTGTAATCACCATTCCAAAAAGGAAATCTTTCATGGAATTTTTCATGGAAAAATCGGTTTAGGCTATATCTCGGTTATATATGAACCGATATCGGAATTTTCCATTTAGTAGCCTTCTTGTATAACGAAAACTACTTTTAACAACAAAAAAAAAAAAAAAAAAAAAAAAAAAATTGTGTTCATGGAAAAATCAGTTTATCCTTTATCTCGGGTATATAAGGACCGATATCGGAAATTTTCATTATCTGTATTTTAATTACCTTGCTTTATAATCAAAACTTATTTTAAGCTAAAAAAATTTTTTCCTGAAAAAATCAGTTTGGACTATATCTCGGGTATATATAGCCCGATATCGGAAATTTTAATTTTCTCTATTTGGTAATCTCCTTTTATTATCAGAACTTCTTTTAAGCAAAAAAAAAAAATGTTGAAGTTCGCTTACGCGGCAGTTTCATGAAAAAGTCGGACCGATTTTCTGTATTTTAGTAACTTCCTTTTATAATCAGAAATCAGAATACTCCAAAAAATGGGATATACAGTGCGAACACGCTTCAACATCCTTACACAAACATTTTTGCGTAATTCGAAGTTTTGAATTTTAAAGGGATTACATGAATAATTGCTCTTGGAGGTCACAGTGAGGCTACTCTTTTCCGTATTGAAAGTCGTGAATTTTCACGTAAACTACTTTAAACCAGTTCAATAAGCTGCTTGTGTTATTTGCTAGGTTAAGAACTCGATTCCACTTTCAGCCAAGACAGATTTTTTTATTATGAAAATACGTCTAGGAGACACAAAATATAATTAAATACTAAAAGCTGCGCTAACTAGCAGGCATGTCCTGAGAAACGCAAATCGCTTAAATTAAGCGTTTTCGATTTGAAAACGCCAAATAGGTGTTCTGAGGAACGTATAACTGATTTAATTTGCTTAAAATAAACTTGCAAAAGGAAATAAACCTATTCACAATTAAAATTTAATATGTTTACTTTTTATTTCAATAAAAAATCAAACGAATTTTACACATTTTCAGTTAAAACAAACAAATTAAAAAATGTCTCTATTTGTTGTCAATTTTTTTCACATACATTTGTACATAAAAATACATGTATTTTTTTATAAAAATCTCCGAAGCGCCAGCAAAAAGCGCGTGTTCCTAAGAACACCTAAAATTGAATTAAGCGTTTTTCAGAACGTTTTACGGTTTCAGATCGCGCGTTCTCAGAACATGGCGTTAGGGTTCGAACTGGGCATCATGTGAACATGAACTATTTTTAATACAGCTGTTTAACCAACTTAGCCAACAAGCTTTTAATTTATTTTTTGGTCATTAAAAGAAACCATCAATGAAAATAATTAGTGATAGAAAAGAACTATAAAAAAAAAATAAACAACTAAATACGATGTCAAAGGCTATTTTTTATTATTTTTTATACATATGTTTCACTTATAACACTAGCATTTTATTAGCAATCGATTTCTTGATATGTAAGAGAAAGTAAAATTTCAGGTGATATAGTCTCCGCAAGGTTTGATAGACTCTATAAGAAATAGTATCAATGTGCGGCACAAAAGACATTTTATTATCTATAATTACAACCAGGCATCTTAGCTGGTTGACAAATTAATTTGAAGAACCACAAATATTATCCACATATTAAGCTCCAGATCTACATCACATGATCTGTTAGATTAAAAAAGAGCTTTAGTGTAATCATAATATAATAATGCTATATTACATATTAAGCTTATTTGATTCCATTCAAACGTGCAAATCGTCAGCATCAGCAAACGGTTTACATTAACAGAGCTTGCCAAAAAGATTGATATATAGAGTGAATAATATACGTCCAACTAACAGCAACCCAAATAGAAAAACATAAGACGACATGCAGAATGCGAAAAAAATGATATATTTGATAAAAAAAAACTAGCACTCCTAACTTTGCCTATCACTAAGTTCAGTTAACAGTAAATCGGTATTTCGCCCATTTCGAAGGCCAAACTGACAAATTCTTAAAGTCTATCCACTTCGTAATTTTTGATTACATTTTCAACAACTTTGGATAAAGCAATCACGATACTAGTAGATCTTGCATTACTACTAGAATACAGCCAGCTTTGGGTATGGATATGATACGTGATATTTTCCAATTATAAGGATATACGGAAGAAGTTTGTATGCTGAAGAAGTTTGTATGAGTTTTACTAATATGATGGAAATACCATCAGCCCCAACCGCCGTTGATTTTTATTCTAAATAGAACATTAAACAACTCCGACTCATTGCAATTTGAAAAATTCTACGAATCCGTGAAACGAGAGAAATCGGCTTCGACATCATCAACATTTTGTTGACTACTAATAAAGTGTTCGTTAAACGTATTAGCATCTAAGCCAGAAGAAAGTGTTGGAGCTTCAACCATACCAGCATTGTCCAAAGCGCTACAAATTTTTTAGTATCACTGCGGTTAAACAAACGACGGCTATAAGTGATTTTAAATTTTAGTATTTTAGATTTTGTAAGGTTGCGTAGCCGCTGATCAATAGTCCAGTTTCTATCACACCTCTCATCATAGAAGGCTTTCAATGCGATATTAGTTAACGACCTATGATGGTTGATGTCATTAGAAAATTTATATTTAAATATATAGCGATTATTAAGAAGCACGATTTTCCTAACACATAGTCCAGAACGCTATTAAAAAGCGTATTTAAACACGAAAGCTGTACATCCGGATCACTAGTATTATATGTACATATATCAGTGCGTAATCTCCAGATGTCTCACAATAGCCACCACGTCCGCATGATAAAAATCCCTAAAGAATGATGGTCTACAATCCATACGACGTGCCGGGGCTAGGAAACCAGCACATACTCGTGTAAGGGAGTGATGCGAAATAAAACGTAGCTGAAATTGCGCCAAGATACTGGCAGCTACATCACAGCTGACAGGGAGAAACTCAATGAGGGAAGTAGATTTTTTTATTTTTTTTTATCTTGGACCAGTACTTAGGGGATGACCCCTACATATGCAGTGCATTGTTCCAGAACTAGGAAAATAGGTTGTGAGGAGGGGGAAACAAGGAGTAGTGTTTGTGAACATTTGACTTGAACCTTCTAACGTTATAACGGACAGGAAACACGTCTGCAGGCAACTTATTTAAAGGACGAAGCATACGGCTGAAAAACGAATTCTCTCTGTAATGCGTAGTGCGATTCCCCGGGCAATCGACCACAAATGGATGAGCTCTAGACGATGAGCGCGTGCTACGTAAAAATGTGCAAGTTTAGGGAACATGACTCCTAATCTCGTCAGAGCAAAATCCAGTGAGTGAATAGAGTTGATTCCCCTACTGTCACCGATGAGCTTCTTCGCCCTCTCCTGCACACGGTCGAGTAACCCCAAAATAGACTTTGAGGCACCGGCCCAAACATGAGAGTTGTATTCCATTTTCGGTCGAATGTAGGTGGTATAAATAGTAAAAAGGTCGGATGGAGTGAAGTACATCTTACACCGTTTCAAAAAACCGAGGTACTTGAATGCTTTTTTGGCGACATGAAAAATGTGTTCAGTCCAGCGAACATCACACTTCATTCCAAGAACATCAAGAGCATCCGATTCCTCAATACTTATACCATCCATGAGTACAGATGAAGCAACATTTGCCGTCGTTTGTTTGTGTGTTAATAGGCGACATTGGGTCTTACGAGCGTTAAAGGCAACCCTGTTTTTACGACCCCCCTGGGAGACTAATAGAAGATCACTATTCAGTGAATCATTCATATTTAGCCTCTTAGCAGCGATCTCAGATAGGCTGGGTCTATAACTAAAAGAGTACGAGTGGCAAATGTAGCTGTCATCCGCGAAAGAGTGGATAGGATTGGAAGTTTGATAGAGAAGGTCATTAAGGAAAATAACACATAGAGTAGGAGAGAGAGAACGGAGCCTTGTGGTACCCCTGATTGGTTGATGAAAAGCGTGATAATGTGTAGGTAACGAGCTAAGCCACATCGCCCGCACAGTAATTGCAAATTTTTAGATTTCGTTGGAATGAATAAGTCATAGTTAAAGTCACACAACATAATGATATAAGCAAAGCGATCAAATAGAGATAGGTTTCCTCTAGGAATATAAATGGCATCTACGACCGTGGCACTGTCCCCATTCGGTACACCGAAAAATTCATTGAGTGCATCGATGGCTGATTTAGTAGAGTACTCGACCAACAGTCTCGAGGTCGCAGATTCGATTCCTGCCTCAGACCCTGGGTGTTACTGCAGACAAGCAAAAAAAAAAGCTTCGCAGTGATTGTGTTTATTAAAAAAAAAAAAAAAACTAAAAAAATATGTATAAAAAAATTAAAATTTAAATTTAATACCCTCAGCAATCTAGATAGCCACTACTCCATCTCTATGCCCAGGACGATCATTGCGGCACACAGTAAAACCATTGATATATTTACCGCCTGATCGAATATTGACACAATGGCATCAATTGGTGCACCCCTAGTTAGCGAAGTAAGTTCATCGAGTTTATGGATTTGTTAGATGGTTATAAGTTTTGAGCATTAAAGTGAATTATTGTAAAATTGTTCGAATACTTCGGAAATATTTTGTAAATTGTTATTTAAAATTTTAGTCTCAGGAAAAAGGTTAAAGGTGACAGTTTAGAAATAACTTGTATGAGCTTTATATTGTGCCAAATACTGTTAAAACTTTTGCATTGTTATCTCGAAACTCTTATTCTTTGAATTATGACGTTGTTGCAAGAATTGAACGACTTTTTATTACCATTCTTCATTGCCACATGGCTTATTATTAGTTACCGTATTATTTTCTCTTCTTCAAATCATTAACAGAGCCACCAAGAAAAAGCCAGAGAGAAAGTTTTGCAATTAAACTTTTATTTCAAAACATTATTATGTTGTATCATAATTCGGAGTGGCATACTAATTATTTGAAAAATTTCAACTTATTAAGAAAAAGGCAGCACTTGGTTTTACGCTTCGCTAAGTCGAATAAAATATCCCAAACAAAAATTAATTAAACAAACTACTGCGCCACTACTGGCTTTGTTTTTTTTTAATTGGAAAATTATACCCCAGCGATATTAGAAATAAAAAAAAATATTTTTACTTCCTTCATAAAAAAGTTTGACTTAAAAGCAAAACAATTATCTCTACCAGCATAATTATTTTATATAAAAAGATATAAAAATAAACAACTGTTTGAGTTGTAAAAAACAATCTGCTTACCACATGTTTGCTATAAAAATAAATTACAATAAAATATATGAAATTATTTAGATAGTTTTGTATATTACATTAGCTGTAACTAACACTCTGCTTTTTGTATAATATTCCAAAATATGAGAAAAAAAAGTGATCTAAATTAGAGGTAAAAAAAAGAAGTACAGGCAAAATATTAAAAAATTATGCTTCGTTAAATGAATTTAACTCTTTATAAGAATTGTTGACATAATTAATACAATAAGCTTAAAAAGCGAACAGGGTAAACAAATACACCAGACACATATCCGACGTGTAGTACTACACCAAAGAAAAAAATGATTCAGTTGCTCTCAAGTTATAAAACGACGAACACAGAAAAACTTATTTTTATATACTCACATTTACTAGTATTTACCCGCGACTTTGTCTGCAGAAGAGAGATGTTTCCAGTAGCCTGTTTCGAAGCAAAACCATAATTAAGGACATGCATACGTTTTGTGTTATTAAGGTTTATATTATTTTACAATTGGATCGGTACTACTTACGAGTACACTTAACAAATCGTTTTTGTTTTATATTGCAATTCTTTTCAAAAACGTAGTTGATTTGTAGAAATTGCAAATCGGATTGAATTATTCCTTTATTCCCCAATAATTTCTCCCACAATACTCTATACCAGAAGTATAATTTGCAACTGTGTAGCCTTAAAGAGTAAAGTAGCAATATATTAACTGGAACGCACACTATCTGTCTTAATTTAATGGAAGGTAGACCTGTTAGCTCTTAAGAATTGCGAAACTCTCCAGGATATGATTCCACTTTAGTGTCTATGAAATTGCCTACAGACTAATATTCGACAGCACCGCCAACGATATCTAATAATATTTTTTGGTTTGTATGTATGAATATTAAATAGTCGAACTTTTATTTTAATATTTCTAATATTGTATGATGATGGGTTGGTATCATTCGTCTAGCTCAAGTTCAATCCTGGCTTATTATTTATAATTATAACATTAATTGCCGCAGTGTAGCGACTGTGAAACAGCTAGTTGTCCCCCAGCTTTAGTTTATTCAATTATTTTTTCCTGTCTTCATTGATCAAGTGTTATTGATCGCGGCAATTATTGTTATAATTATAAATAAAAATATTTCTTGGCTTTAGCCAGGATGGAACTTGAGCTAGACGAATGATACCAACCCATCATCATATAATATTAGAAATATTTTTTGTTTTGTACATATGTACATCGGGTTTTAGTTCAAGCTTTACCTTTCTGAAGTTTTTTTCTTAAGAAGGATTTTTTACAATACAAATTTGCTGTGATCAATAATTATTGGTTGAAGAAGACAGGAAAAATAATAATCAAATCTTTAGCTGGGGGACAACTAGCTGTTTCTTAGCTGCTACACTACTCATCAGCACTCACTGGGATTTGAACTCAAATAGCTAGTTGTCCCCCAGCTAAAGATTTGATTATTATTTTTCTTGTCTTCTTCAATCAATAATTATTGATCAGACGCTGTCAAACATGCATCTATTTCCACAGTGTTAACCGGTAGATTATGTTTGAAATCAACATTCGTTATCTTATGTAGACCGATCTAATGCTTCAACGACTATTATGTAGGCCATCCTAACTAATAACATACATTGCTCCAGCATTCGTCCACTTACTATTCTTGGTAACATTACAAACCCGCGTTTCTATCATCGCAGACTTGAATGACTGCACAGTCTGAACGATTTCCAATAGAAAAAAGAATTTTCATATTATATCGTCCTATGTCCAATTCTTTTTGTGTTTTCGGCCAGTTCATAAATCATTTCAAAAGAATGACATAATATACGGGCATTTTCTTAAAACTTATGTAGTCGTATCAAAGTGCAAGCAGTACCTTTCAAACAATACTCGTAAAAGAGTTTTGAAAATCAGAGTTATTCAAAAATCAATTTTTTGGACACATATTTAGTCTGTTCGATGTCCAAAGTTTAATTTTTTCTGCAAACTCTTTCAAAACAATAAAACTTATTGAAAATCTGTTTTTTTTTTGACGGAAATTTTATGCGTTCGGTGTCCAAAAACATTTTTTTTTTATTTTCAGGTCGTTGACAAACTCTTAAAATAAGAAAGAATAATGGAAATTGGTGTCCAAAGACTATTTTCCAGCCCGTTGACAAGCCTTTATAGAATAAGAAAGAATATTGAAAATTGGTTTATAAATGACTTAGTTAACTTTATCCTAATTTTTCTTAAATTAAGATCGTCAAACTTGAGGTTTTTTTTTTTTAATTTTTATAAAAACGACCTCAAGCTTGACGATCATTACATCTTGACTTAGTTAACCAAAATCTTTTATTTTTATTTGCAGGCCTTTGGCATATCCTTTCAAGAGAAGGAACAAATTTTGAAAATTGATTCACATATTGCGGAGCTACTTTTTTTAAGTGGACATTTTGTTTGTCCTATGCCCAAAATTTTTTTCCAGTGCGTCTACAAACTCTTTTAAATGAAGAAATTATATTGAAAATTGGTTCCTAAATGCCGGAGTAAATAAAAACACTATTTTTCGGATGGGCATTTCCTTTGTCCGGTGTCGAATTTCGTGTTAATTTTCAGCCCGTTAGCAACCTCTTTCAAAAGAAAACATCAGTTCATAAATTACGAGTTTCTTTTAAAATTATATTTTTAAACGGTCATTTTGCACCCCCTTTTCTCCCTTTTGTGGCTGAAATTTTAGAATGAAAACTATCCTTTGTTGATCCTCGGACTTTAAAATATATGTAAACTGAATTTAATTTAAATTGGCTTAGCGGCTTAGGCGTGGAAAGCTAAAAATATGTTCTTACTCCGTACTCAAAAATAAATTTTTTGGAAGGACATTACGTCAGTTATTTTGAAAAAGAAATAAATAAATACAGTAAATGAAAAAACACATCGGGGAGTTTCCTACATGTTAATTTGCATACGAGTATAATCGAAAATAATAAAATTATTATAAGACTGTTATAAGAATGCAACTTCAGTTATGATGTTGGAGTAAAACGGGATGTATACTAAGACCCCTTTAGTTTTCCTTTGCATTAATACAGTGTAGTGCAGATATACCTGTATGGTTTGAAAGTTGAATAACATTTTTATTTAATTCAAAAAATTAATTACACAGAACATAAGTGGGGAATATTTTTGGCTTAGGTATGAAAAATTATATTCCTTAAGTGGTGGCCATTTTTGGCTTCTCAGATTCGTGCTCTTTCCAACACATTTTCTTGATAGCCCCAGTTGTGCCGAACGTCTTCTTGTTGATGTTTCTGGACTATCCTCAACACTATCCACAATGCATTAAATATTTTCTTCCACCTGGACCGTAGGCGGTCTTCCAGTATATGGAAGGTGTCTCTGTATCATGTTATCGAAAATTAGCAACCATGCGGTTTACTAAAAAAAACGACGATATGCACCGTGCATCAAAAATCAATTGGACTTTGATTTTCAAAATAAAATTCAACTAATATTGAAATCTTGTGTACTGTTCCATGTCAAATTCCCTAAGTCTTCCTCGGTTAGGTTAGGTAGGCAGGCCGCTGAATACCCCGGAATAATCTAGATTGTCCAGTTCACTTGGGTCCTGTAGTAGTTCCCTTTGTGATTGCCTGAAAAAATAAGATAGTGGAGTGAAGAAAAGAGGTTATGGGAATATAGTGAGTGGAAAGGAAGGGCGGGGATGGAAAGGAGAGGCGGGAACCTTTTAGTGTAGCGTTACATGCTGCTATACTAGCCATCCGCTACTTGTCTATCTGATGATTAGGGTAGTTCCTATGAAATGTCGACATATAGATAGCTATCTAAAGTCTACTGATGATTAGGGTAGTTCCTATGAAATGTCGACATATAGATAGCTGGGAAACATAGAAAACAAGCTATTTATAATTTTTATTGGTATAAATGGTAGAAGCTAAAAATAGCGAACAAAAAACTTAATTGTTTGAATTTTTGTTCTCTGCTTTTCGATACTTTCAAAAAGCAAATCGTAGCAACCAACGGTTGTTCATTTGTTTGAAAGGTGTAAAGAAATGTTACAGAGGTGAATAAATGAAAAGGCTTGTTTTTTGTGTTTTGACAGGTATTATTAGAGCATTTTTCTTTTAAATTCTCAACAATTTATTTATATTGCTGGGATATAAAGTTGAATGTTTGAGAATATCTTTCAAAAATTTCCAAAGTCTACTGATGATTAGGGTAGTTCCTATGAAATGTCGACATATAGATAGCTGGGAAACATAGAAAACAAGCTATTTATAATTTTTATTATTATTTATTAATAGATATACAATTTTGTACATATAAGGTATTATAATTATACAAGATTTCTTTATCTATATATGGCAAAACATAATTGTTGTGTGCCAGATTGTCATGTTACTAAACATACAGTACAAATATTTATTTATGTATATTTGATTGAGTTGGCAAACATAAATTATGTGAAAGTGTAAAAAATAAAAAAGAAGTTAACATGTAGCAAATTTACTAAATATTAGTCTGCTATACATTAAACAAGAATCAAGATACTTATATAAGCTTTTCAAATTAGAACCATTCAGTATGCTAATGACCTCATTTCATTCAGTTTACTTTTTTGAAAGTACTGTTGTCTAAAAGCATTATATATGGGACCAATTACTACATGCAGGAAATTTTCAGATTTGTCAAGGTTGCATACTGTGCATATACCAGTAGTGTTGTTCTGGAATGCTCTATCATTTATGTCTAGTCGACCTCCTCTGGCTCGTATTATAAGTCCAGTCTTCCTTGATGAATAATTTTGTTGCAAAATTGGTAACGTATAGAAATTAAGCTTAGGGTGTTGATCGTAAAATTGAGATCTACGTGCATCACTGATAAACTCCTCTCTCTCTCTCTCTCTTTATTTATTAGCTGTTGCAGTATGCTTTTCCAGTTGCTGCTAATTAATGTATTTCGTACAGTATTAATATGTAAGTCTTGCCTTATATACTCCCAATGCGCGAACCAATATATTTTTTTACAGATTACATATTCTGCTAGTATACGAGATATTCTGTACTCTTACATATATAAAACCTTGTTGACATAGCATAAATGAAGTTTCAAAGATGTAATGTATAGCGAGTACAGTCCAGTTTCAAGATGTATTACATAATTTGGAGTCGTGGCAGGCATTCTTTTAATAAAATATCTGAATAGCTTTTCAACCTCATCGTATTTTTGAAATCTCCAGATCTGTTCAGCATATAACATTATTGATTTAGAAGCAGCCTCAAATATTTTAAGATTATTTTGAATGGAGATATGAGGGTTTGGTATATACATTTTAACCAAGTTGAATTTATAGCCAGCTTGGCAGACGACAATTTATTTTTTTAATGTTTCTTAAAGAACATGTTGTATGTGACTTCCACCCCTAGATACTTGTACGCATTGACAATTCCAATTTGATTTTCGCCATATTTCCAGCTTAAATTAACAGAAATTGTTGTGCACGTACGAAACACAATTACTTTTGATTTTTCAAGGTTAACTTTTAGAGACCATGTTAAACAGTAACAATGGAGCTTATTTATCATATTTTGTAGCCCATCCGGTGAGTCTGATAGTATAGTCATATCATCAGCATATAGCAATATTTTTATGTTAAGACCAGCAACATTAACGCCACCAGGAAGTTCATCGACTAAATCATTTGTGTACAACGAGAACTGGGCTCAAGGTACACCCTTGCTTAACACCAGCTTGAACAGGAAATGAGAAAATAAAAAATTTTTCTTTCCATGTTTTTATACATATCTTGTAATAATCTTATTATTTTAGCCGAGAGTCCTAAGCATGACAGCTTATAATATAAACAGTTACGAGAGACACTGTCGAAAGCACATGAAAGGTCGACAAAGAAAGCGTATGTCTTTTTGCCATTTGCTCTGTTATGTGTATTTGTTAGATTAAAAATATTGTCAGCAGTAGAATAATTTTTCTAAATCCAGCTTGGAATTCATTGAGAATATTGCTTCTGTTGGTCCAAAAAACTTAGAATGATGGAGTTAAAGATTTTGCTTATAGTATCACCTAAAGACAAACCACGTTAATTTGACGGGATGTTCGGATCACCTTTTTTATGTAGTGGTATAATAATGGAGTTACGGAAACAGTACCTCGTTTCTGTGAATTTTGTGAGAAGTTTTCATATCGAAAATTACGAAACCAAAAATTCAATCGTTTCTCGATTAGTGAGAAAATAGCGTTTCTGTATTTCAAAGTGAAAACAGACAACACTAGTTTTATTTTCATTGGAATATTTCCATCAAACAGCTATCAAAAATAATAAATAAACAAAAAAGAAACAAACAAAAAACATTTTAAATTAAATAAATTCATAAAATTTAGTGCTACCGCTACCATTTGCATTGGAAATGCTGAATAAATAACGCTATCAACGCTAATACTGAATTAATAAAATTAGTAAAATTTTAATGTAGATTTTAAAATCTTCAAACTTTCCATAGATTCAACAAATAAATTTGCTGCAACCATTTTGAGCAAAACAACTTTGGAGTCGTTGTTTAAGCCTTCGACTAACTATGAGGATGGCGGAAGACCCACAAGAGAGGTTAGTAACATGCCTGAAGATAATTAAGTCTGTTTAGAAATTTCAATATTACGTTTTTTTTAGCCAAGCTTTTGTTTTCGTATGCACCCCCACGTGCTATATCACCACTACTTTTATCATCTCTTCCTATAGTCAGACCATCTTTACGTAGTATCAACATAACAGTCCAGTTAAAATAAAAAAAAAAATACAGTTGAGAAAGATGGTTTAGACCAAGAACGGCAAGTTACACCTTCAACAGCTAAAGAAACAAACAAACAAAACAAAAGTATTGTTGCAGCGTTTTATTAAAATATATTATTCACTAAATTTAATATTAGCTTAAGCTATAGTTAAAAAGATATAAAATATACATATGTACAAATATTTGGTTTTCATTATTAGCAACCGTTTAAATGTTTTTCAAATGGTTTGCAAAATAATTTTTAAATTATCATTTAGTTGTAAATTTTTCTTAACTTTTCGGAATAAATTTCTGTTTTTGGTTATTTTCTTTTGTTTCTTAACCATATGTTTTAATTCTTACTAAACTTTATTACAAGAAAGGGTAATAGAATGCAATTTAACTAAATGCAGTGAAAAACAGTATAAATTTACATATACAAATTTTTAGTAAAACGAACATAATATTTCGTAACAGCTTAAAACAAACTTACCCACTATTTTATTAAATTGCAAATATTTATCGGCTTCCTTTAAAAATATTTATTTTAAATTGTGCTTCATTAGCGGCGACAGATTCAGTTGTAGTTTGTTTCTCACGTTCATTTTCCACCAAATGCTCTAGCCTTACCATTTTTAGTTTAATTTTTCTGAAATAAATGATAAGTATTATTTTAAACATAGCGCAATTAAAAATATATTATACTTTACCTCTGTTCAGCACTTTTGAGATCCACTTGAATGTAATATTTTCTTTTTTTTATAATTCCGCACTGTGTTTATTTTGACAGCTACTTCTCACAAAGTTTAATTGTAGAAACACATTTACTCCCATCTCTCCAATAATTTACGTGAAAAAGCTCAATTGACAGAAAGTTTTCACAAAAAGGAATTGTACAAACACTTGTGTGTGAGAAATTATTTTTTGTTTCAATTCACATCGATTTTCTTTCAACTCCCTTGTTCCACGTGAAAAACTTCTCGATGCGAGAAATACAGAAACGAGGTACAGGTTGGTGTTTTTTCCTTTAAAAAGATTTTGTTGCATAAACTTAGTAATTCAAATTGAAATCCAACAGGAGTATATTTATAAAATTCAAACGTGATTTCATCTTGACCAGGAGTTTTATTTGGTTTTAGTGACAGTATATAATTCATAATATTCAATGGGCGAGTCTAATAAGAAATCCATATATATAAGGCATACACCAACTGATTGTATGTGCTCCAGCACTGTTACTTAGTACACATCTAAAATGATTATAAAAATCTTCTACACACAATGTAGAAGCACACGAAGTAGTACGACTTTTCATATTATTTGACAGTTTCCACCAGTCACTGGCAAATTTGACTTTATTGAGCAAATCTAAATTTTTGTTGTACATTTCAAGTTTTTTGTTTTTGCAAATCATGAGGTATTTCCTTTTAGAGTCATTGGAACGATGCTTATTTACCAGAGTGTGACTATTTTTGTATGATTTTAGATTCTTTTTCATACATATCATTTTTTGGAATACGTGAAGATCGACTGGAGCATGACTGTGGGACATTCCTGGCCGCATCAGTTGCGCGGAATCTCTGCTTCCACGAACCAGTTAAATTTGTACTCTTTCCATCACACATTCGCCGAATTTTGGACCTAAGAATCATTACTCTTAAAAAATTTCTGCACTCCAAAAAATGTCTACGTTTTTAAAACTCTTTCAGGAATGTAGTGCTAATAATCTTTAAACGAGCTGGGATAAACGTCAACAAAATATATTCACGTAATCTATCCCAGTAACAGTAATATCTAATCCCAGTAACAGTTAAAAAATATCGTGATCCTAAATATCAGCATTTTTTGAGATATATTTTGCCTGGAAATTAATCTTAAGCTGAAAATGCAGTTTAGCTCTTTATTATGCAATTTGAATTTTTTAGTTTACTATTATCTTAGCTAAGCGCAGTTTGTCAAAGTTCATTCGCCTTTTTGCCAATCATTTACAAACCAGCAACCAACGTCTGTGTCTTAAGCCTTTTGATGCATAATTAATTTTACTAAAATATTCTAGATGGCTTCTTTCCGTAAAAACAATACTTCCTGAACTGCCAGTCTTTTCTGCGGTAACTAGCTTCATATTCTCCACTTATAATCTATGGCTTATATCAACTGCTGGAAAACACCTCCTCTAAAGATCTTTATTAAAACATTAAAAACAAACAATCAATAATCATAAGAAAATGAGAAATATAAAGATACATACATATTTTAATCTCTTTAGTCCTGTAAATGTATTTGAGCTGGAGCTTGCAGTACGGCTTAGGAGCTGTTCCAGCAACGTACTACTTATGAACTGCCTGCTGCTACAATGAACATGTTTAAACAAACAGAAAATCATAATAAATAAATAACAACATTTATTAAATAAAAAAAAGCAATATTGCATATTCAGGTTTGTATGTATTATATATTTCTTTTGTTGGTCTTTTATGTATTTTTTTTCTAATCAAATTCAACATTAATCTTTTATTTGCAGAAATATGGTCTACGGCATTAAGAGTAAAAGAAGACACACTCAAACTAAACTATTTCATGGGCGAGTTTTCATTTTCATTTTTTACTTTAAGTATTTCCATATTAATGGTTCAAAGTCGATACACTTGAAACTATTTGCTTTAGAAAAAAAAGCTGAACATCCTTTTGCTTTTTATTTTTTGTGTCCGTATGAACGCTGCCTGAGCTAACGATGATTTGAGGAAAAAGTTCTTCTTCAGGCCGCTTTTACAACTAAAGGGTGTTTTTTTAAGCTAGATAGAACTTTAAATTGTAAAAAGTAACACAAAAAATTTAATTTTGATGAAACATTTTTTTTATTTGTTTCAGTATACTCTGACAAATCATCATGAATAGACTCACGCTTGAACAACGCTACGAAATTATCCAAATTTACTTTGAAAATCAGTCGTCGATTCGCGCAACTTATAGACGACTTCGTCATTTGTATGGCGTACATAATCGTCCATCTGAACAAGCCATTCGTCGAACTGTGGATAGATTTCGTACCACATACTCTCTAGAGGATGCAATAACACCAGCACGTCGAAGGAATGTGCGTACTGAAGAGAATATCGCCGCTGTAAACGAAAGTGTGGAAGAAGATCCAAATTTATCGATTCGTCGTCGGTCGCATGAATTGGGGCTCTGTCCGTCCACTACATGGAAAATTTTGCGCAAAGATCTCGGCCTACACCCGTATAAGATCCAGCTGGTGCAGGAATTGAAGCCACGAGACCATTGTATGCGTCGTTCTTTCGCCGATTGGGCTCTAGAGCAGTTGGCAACTGACCCGTTGTTTTATCGCAAAATTGTGTTCAGCGATGAGGCGCATTTTTGGCTTAACGGGTTTGTTAATAAGCAAAATTGCCGCATATGGAGTGAGACCAATCCACAAGAGACCCTACAGACTCCATTACATCCAGAAAAATGCACTGTTTGGTGCGGTTTTCATGCTGGTGGCATCATCGGACCTTATTTCTTCAAAAATGAGGCCGGAGCTCACGTTACGGTCAATGGAGATCGTTACCGCACCATGATCAATGATTTTTTGTTTGAAAATATGGATGACATTGATCCGGAGGAGATGTGGTTTCAACAGGATGGCGCTACGTGCCATACGGCGAACGCAACCATCGACTTACTGAAATCAAAATTTGGCGATAAGTTGATTTCGAGAAATGGACCTGTCAATTGGCCTCCAAGGTCGTGCGATTTGACACCTCTCGATTATTTCCTGTGGGGCTACGTGAAGTCACTGGTTTATGCTGATAAACCAGCAACAATTGACGCCTTGGAGGCCAGCATTGTTCGTGTTGTTCGTGACATACGGCCAGCAGTGCTCGAAAAAGTGGCCCAAAATTGGACGTTCAGAATGCGCTTCGTCAAGAACAGCCGCGGTGCCCATATGCCCGAAATCATTTTCAAATGTTAATGTCACGTATTGATCTTTCGAATAAAAAAAAATTTTGATTACAATTAAATTTTTTGTGTTATTTTTTACAATTTCAAGTTCTATCGGGCTTAAAAAAACACCCTTTACTACAGTTTGTGTTGTTCCAAGTGATTAATGAGTTTTTATTGCAGCAAGTGTTGGTTTTTCTTAAGCCTAGAAGGCTTCTTCTTGTCCTTAAATACAAGTTTTCAGTTTTAAGTTTTTTAATACAAAGTTTGTTTAATCGTGCTTTATATTTTGTTGGAAATGGGCTTAAGAATACTTAGATTTTTTCAGTAGCTTACATTTTCATACTTCATGTTTAACACTTATTCTTTAATATATTCTTTTATTTTTATTTATTTTTTATTGCCTGCAAACATATCAGAGCCATCTTGTCTCTTTGTTTCGTTATTGGGTGAGGGAACAACGGTTTTGACTTTGCTTTCAATGAACAGTAGGGAAAAAGATTTACATTAGCACCTGCCTTTAAGGCCTTATCTGATGCAGGACGATTCACTAGCGCCCCCGTGTGGCTAAATAGGCTCAAACAGGTAGCAATTTTTGCCGTATGTTTGTAGCCATATGAGGAATTTCTTGTTGAGGAGTTCGGGCCTTCTAGTCCCTCCCGTATGCAATTTCCCAGCAATCAATGGAAGACAAGGCTTAATAAGGTGGTAGGTTGAAGCCCACTAAGAGCATCAGCCCTTAAACAAACTCACCCGTCAATCATCACCACTGGTTCCTTACAGTACAGGTATCTGTTGTAAATGGAGGGAGGTCTCTGAAAAAAGCCACAGACCAAACAATCATCAGGGATACTAGCTGCCCCTTCCTGCGTTTTAGGTTTCAACCACAGCCAGAACGTTCCAGTCAAGGTAGGCACCTCAACCATGATCAGCCCGGGTGGAACTGCAAGCAGATGCTGATCCCCGTTCTGTCAATTTAAACCCTTGGTTAAGGTTTCGGAAGCCAACACAACATAAGTCATGCGGCTTCCTAGAGTTTTATTTGCAACAACAAACGGGGGATTCCTTCCCCTTTTTACCCGAAAAACAAAATGCCCTGGTTAGGAATACACCAAGGCAAAACCTGTTCCCTAGGGGGGCTTTCAATGAACAGAAAGAAATGTCAGCTATAACTTTCCTTGAAGGCATAAAAGTGGTATAAGCTCAGTTTTCCTCTGTTTTCGTTCCGTAGGATTGTCATAATTTTGTTTACAAGCTTCACAATTCTGAGAAAATACGTAGACTTTAAAGATTTTTCAAACAAAAGAGAGACATTATGTAATTTCTACCAACGAAATACAGGATATCCGCCGGGAAGGCATACTACTTAGTTCGTGTATAATTTTTGATCAAATAAAAGAGATTGGATCTTATATTGATAATTTTTTTTTATAAAGATAATGCACAAAGCTGTTGCCTAAGCATTTGCGCAATTTTTAAAACAAAGCTCGGTATGCCGTCAGGACCACTAAAAGATTATGTCTTAGTATTTTACAAACCGTTTAGAATATTAGCGGTAGTGATAGCAGCAGTAGATATATCTTGATTAAAATTTAGTTTATTCGTGTTTACATTACTAGTATTGTACAGAGCTTCAGAATATGCGAAGAAGTCAGTAAACGTATTAATAATGACAATATCATCACTAGATTCTCTACGTCATGACCTTTGGAAAGCCAGTGGATTTGCTCTTAGAATTAACAAAAGTGAAGAACGATTTAGGGTCTTGCACAAAGTTTCTTTTAACGTCATGTAGTTAAGCCTTGTACAGTTTTGTGTAAGCAAATTGTATTCCGCATTTGCAACTAAATATTTTCCAAAATGGAAAGAAAAGTCGGTACGATATTTTTATGAATCTTAGTTCTTTTTTAAGATATTTGGGCCTAAATTTTCCAATGTAAATCAAAAAACTTTATTTACATTTTTCCCCAACGTTTCGACTTCAACCTAATTTACAACATTAGTACCACATATCTTTATACAAGTGCAGATACACTAAAACGAACTTTGTTCTGTATCTCCTTTTTGATTCATCGTCCTGTCCCTGTTTTTCTGAATATGTAAGCTCTCTATTGTGTATCTTTTCTTGTATATGTTTTCTTTGTCTAATAAAATTTTGAAATATTTACGGCCTTATGTGTAATCAAAATCCTTATGCTAACTAACTAGCTGCTAAGTTTTTTGTGTGTGAATTCCCATAAGGGAAAGATAGCAGCTACTTAGTTAGCACAAGGTTTTTTAATTATACATAAGACCGTTAAAGTCTGCTTTATGATTGTTTTCAAGTACGTGTTGTGATAAAGCTGTTGAAGGTTTATGATTTTCTATATCAGTTTTGTGTTCTTTTATTCTCGTTTCTAAATTTCTTTTTATCGTGCCTGTATAGAAAAGCCCGTATTTTTATTATTTATTATTAGTGGATGGGATATGGCCTCATCGGCCATTTGCACTGCGGTGTTTTATACTTCTTGAAGTATTTATTTTTTAGATATAGTTGTTTAGAATTCCCAGAAGGTCCAGCATTTTGTGTGGAATATGTTTTGGAATACATTCCACCATAAAAGTGAAAATAGTTTTATAAAAAATGTTAGCCAAGTCATCAATGAAATATATCGAACTTTTCGGAGCCGACAGTAATTCAAGCCAGTTAGTGGTAAATAGACGGTCGTTAAGTTCCGTATACGAGTAGTTAGCTCAATTAAACCAGAAAACCTTTTCATTTCGCTTAGAAGTTTTCTTTTTGGGGTGAGATACATATATAAATCTTATTTTTTTACGGAATGCGACAAGAAGTTGCTCATATGGCTATAAACATATCGCTCCTTTATTGCAACATAGTCATATCTCAAAAAATGAGCTTTTCGAGTTAACAGTGCAGAATTGTTAACAGTACTACCTTTTATATTGTGCCAAAATTTTTTTCTAAGACTTGTATGGAAACTAAAAATTTTAAATGTGTTTATCTCGAAACAAGTTTTTTTGTGTTATGACTATATTGCAATAAAGGAGCGATAAGGCGAAAATTGCTACCTGTGTGAGCTTAGTCAGCCACACGGGGTCCCTGGTGAATCGTGAATAATTCACTCGTGGAACTGGTTCACCATCAGATTAGGCCGTAAAGGCAGGTTCTGAATATAAATCTTTTTCACAGCTGTATGGAATGCGAAACAGAATGTAGACACATACATATGTATGAATAATTATGGGGGTTTCTTCTTTAACTCATGTTTAACTGTAATGAAGAGCCATTTGCCCCTACCCTAGTCCCTCGATCAAAAAGCCATACTGTTTTGCTTAGCTTTCGTGCACTTATATATAATACGTAAGATTTTAATTTATTACAGTTATTAAAATTCTTCCTTAGCATTTAAATACATTTAAAATAATTTACTTTCTTTGATCATTCATTAACAAATTAGTTAGAATACTTAAATCAACAATATCAACACTTTGTGTACTTTGAATGTAATTATGGTTTACATTAACAAAATGTATTGTTATAAGAAACAAGGTATTGTTGCAGCACCAATATTTGAAATTACTTTTTCCTTGCTTGTCTATATAAGTACCAAAGAACTAAAATGCTATTTTTGCTACTACTTTTGGGCAATACAAAATGTTTGATGAACCTGTTCAATCAGTTGGTTCGACTTGCAAGTTTCTTTAAATATGTACATGTTTTTGTATTCACAATAAATTTTTTTTTTTTTGTATTTCGAGTTAAATGTAGTTTTCTTTTTATTTTTTATTTTCTTCTAAAGATGATAAGTGCGCTGCTTGAAAAAGAAAACAACAACCGACATCGTTCGCAAGTTGCTGTGCTTTTAGAAGTCAAATATTTCTTCTGCTAGTAACCAGGTTAATTATATTTCAATTTCATTAAGCCAAAGTCATTTAAAATTTATACAAGAAGCTAAAGAAGTGTGGCTTGGGTCGCACTTTTTAGTTTTATCACCACAAAGTTTGTTCAGCTGCAGCTTGTTGAATGTTCTGATGTTGATGCCTGCTTTGTCACTTTTTCACAAGTTTTCAAAGATTTTTTCATTTCTTTTTTTTGTTTTTTTTTTTTGCCAACATTCCGTTTAGCAATTAACTTAACATGACACCTGTTTTGCACACCTCTTTAGTTCGGCTAGCTAGATAAGTCTTTTTCTTCATTTCAACAAATTCTTTTTTTGTTTTTTTTTTTTTTGTGTTTTATCGTCAGATGTTTGCAGAAGTATGAGTTGAAGTGTGCTGAGTATCGTTTCAGTTTTGCATTTTTATGCATATCAGTTTATTTGTTAATTTTTTTTTAATAACACATATTTTTTCCTTCTACAGATAGCTTTTTCTTGCTGGATTCTTTTCTTCTTCATAAAATCACTCTCACTGAGAAAATGTTTAGTTTTATTTTGTTTTACTTTAGAAAAATAAAAAGTTCCTTTGTATTTTGACATACTTTCGAGGATTTGTTATCTTTTCTTTAGTTTAATTTTTGCTTGCAATTCTTGTTTCATTCCATGTGCCCTACTTTAGGAAAGAAAATTTCTTTTTACCGATCGGTTTGTTTCTAAATATACTTTAAAACCACCTACTGCAAAATCGCAGAAAATAATGCGTACTGCTGCTTTGATGGTAACTGGTGCTTCCGGCACCACGCCATCGAAAGCGCTTTTCACTATGCTGAACTGGCTGCCGGCTGATCTCATGGTGAAGGAAATAGCCATGAATTCGGCTATCAGGCTGTGGTCAAGAGGGACGTGGAAGGAGGCGACATAGGATCATGCCTCAATAATAGGAAGAATAGTGAACCTTCCGGAGAATATTGATTACTGCTCGCCGGCTCTGCTCCCCGAGAGGTTTGATGTAATCTTATCAGGCTCGGTCTCTGGGAGGACTGGCGCAGATCGTCAAGAGGACGTGCTTGAAATTTTTACAGATGGATCCAAGTAGGACTTTGGAGTTGGCGGGGGTATCTTTATCCCCTTGTATGAGAGGAGGATGAGTTTCAGGCTGCAAAATGAGTGTAGCGTAGTGCAGGCCGAAATTGCGGCCATTATGATGGCAGCTAACTGGTTAAGGTACTACAGCATATGCGGGGGTGATATCCCAATTTGTACTGATAGTAAGGCTGCGTTGTATTCACTATCTATACAACATCCAGGTTGGTTCGTGAAAGTCGTATATCTCTAAACGAGATAGCAAGACATTCGAACCTGGAGCTTTTCTGGTTACAAGGGCAGAGTGAAGTGCCTGGAAATCTAGTAGCGGATGAACTGGCAAAGGCCAGTGTCCAGATACAACAGGGAGATATAAATGACATCGTTGGAATCCCGCTTGCGAGCTGTAAGAAATAAGTATAGCGTCAACTTCTCCAGACCGCCCAAGACAGATGGTCTAGTGCGGATACCTCAATATTAAGGCTGACATGGCCTAGATATGATAACAGGATAACTATCATCCTTAGGGGCTTGCTCCGACGGAGGTTGCGTTCGGTTGTAGCGGTCCTGACAGGACATTGCCACACAGCAACGCAGGCGCGGTGGCTAAATCTTCCATTCAATGACTTCTGTAGAAGTTGAGATGAGGAGGATGTAGAGAGCGTTGAGCACTTCCTCTGTCAGTGTCTAGCTCTTTCTTATATAAGGGCAGACCGATGCTTCATGATTTGACGGAGGTATCGGAATGCGATGTAAGTGGATTGGACTTCTTTATCCGATCCTCGGGTTTATTCTAAACCAGTGATATGTAAATCTACTGAGATATGTATAACATCCAGGCAACACAACGGGACCAGACTGGACCCAATTGGGCTGGCTTTACACTAGCCTGTTAAACCTAACCTACCTAACCTAACACTTTAAATGGACATGTCTCTACTTTTCTTTACACCTTTCAAACAAATGAACAACCGTTGGTTGCTACGTTGAATGTTTGAGAATATCTTTCAACAATTTCCAAAGTCTACTGATGATTAGGGTAGCTCCTATGAAATACTGACACATAGACAGCTGGCAACAAAGAAAACAAGCTGCTTATAATTTATTGATAAAAAAAATAAAATAAAAATGCTTACAACATATTTTTATTCACTCTTTTCTTAGTATGGAGAAAATTTCGTAATATTTCGCTGCCACAAAATCTAAATATCTTGTATTACCACGTAAACGTGCCTTTATTAGTTTCTTTCCAATGTTATTCATTACCGTGAAATGTTGGACTAAATTATGTTAGTCTGAGCAGTATCGAAGGTATATACTCTGGGCATTGATCAGCTTTAAATACTGTGATAATGTTTTTTTTTGGGGTTTTCGTATTGTCAATCAAGTCAAACGTCCACAAAAGTTACTCCTTCTTTCTCCTCCTCCTTCAAATCTAATCTCCTAGTTCCAGTACAATGCACTGCATACTCGTATGTAGGGGTCATCCTCTGAGTCCAAGATAAAAATATAATGCATGATGTTATTTGTCAGGTTAAGAGTTAAAATCCACTTCAGCCAAGGATTCGTTTTCTTTATAACACCTAGTTGACTGCCCCGGCCTCGATTGTAAAGTACCTGCTAATAATTATATAGAGTTGCTTAACATTATATAATAACACAAATATAGAAGTTTTTTACCTCCTATTATAAAAATCTAATAGACATTTCCTAAACTGCGTTGCATTGCTAATGGTTTATTAGGATGCTGGTATTGAGTTCAATAGTATTCAATAGCGTAGTGTGAATAAAAAATTGCCATTCAGATATTAAATTTTTATATCGTATCTGGACCAGGTTTTTGTTCCTCCTTGATTGCGTAAAAACAAGACGTTTAAAAAAGTATGACGGTACACCAGTGTAAACAGTAGTATACAACGAATACAGGTTACAAAAACGCACACCATAAAGTCCAATCTCATAAGATGTGATATGAGAAAAACGCCCCAAATTGAAAACATATCTAAGAACAGCATTATATGCAGAAGTTAATTTTCTGGTGCTTTTTTGATGACATTAATGTTGGTATAAGATATGTCTTAGCCAAAATCATCCGTTTATTTATCGGTGTTGCATGCTGAGTTGCCCATAATGAACGAAGCAAGACTTTCCCTGTAGCAGTATTTACGTGATCAGACCATGTTAGCGAAGAATTTATTATTATATTATATTTTTTCGTCTTCATAACAATTTCAATTTTTTCACAATTTAATATTATATTGAACTCAGCAGTTATGTGTGTGGTGTTTCTGGCAAGTAGAAGGCACTTTGATTTAACTGGATTTAAACATAAGGCGTTTGCTGCTGCTGCTGTGTGTGGTGTTTCTGGCAAGTAGAAGGCACTTTGATTTAACTGGATTTAAACATAAGGCGTTTGCTGCTGCCCAAGCATTGATTCTCGATAAATCCGTATTCAATTTTAAAACACTCTCGTCAATCTTCCCTGGTTCACCACATATATAAATTTGGACATTATTGGCATACATATGAATGTTACAGTGTACTAATTCGTTTGGTAAGTCATTTATATAAGTTGTAAACAATAGAGGCCCTAAAATGGATCCTTAAGGAACGCCTTTGATTACTGGCAGCGACATGGATAATTTGTTATTTAAGCAGACATACTGATACCGATTAGTTAAATATGACAACACAAGATCAGTTGCGGAGGAGGCGAAATTAAACAGCTCTAATAATTTAACACGCAGCATACTGTGATTGACCATATCGAATGCTTTGGAATGATCCAAAAATACTAGCAATGCAATATTTCCACTACCAATGTAGCCGCGAATTTTCTCGGTGACTTAAATTAGTGCTGTAGTACAAGTGTGCTTAGGTCGAAACCCTGATTGCATGTCAGTGAATAAATTATTTTCTTGAATGAAGTCAACAATTTGTCAGTGTAGGATTCTTTCAAAAACTTTGGATAGATACGACAGGATAGCAATTGGACGATACTCACTATTATTTTTGGGCATAGAAACAATTTTTACAATTTTGTGGCAAAATGCTTTTTGTAATTACTGTGTTGAAAATGTGGGTAATTTGTGACACCAAGTTAGGTAGAACGAGTTTTACAAATTTAGGCTGTATTTTGTCTGGGCCAATAGCAATCGATTTGACGCTGCGACAAGCAATAACGGTATTAGCCTGCGTGGTCTGGTACTTTTATCTAATGTCCTGGCACTACGAACGTAAAGAGCAATTGGAGCAATTGTTGAATTATTGATATTTCAGTAAAAAGCTTATTCAGCATGTCAACATCTATTTCAGAAGAGTTTGCATTCCTTGGGTTTTCGATTCCAACAATTTTCAAGGTTTTCTTTGTATCAATGGCATTTGAAAACAAGTTAGAGAAATAAGAGAATTTGAATTACATGACATTCTTATTTTTTTCTCCAAAAATCTATTTTTTTTTTTACGAAAAACCAATACAAAATTATAAAAGCACTGTAATTTTTATTAACGCAAAATAATTAATTTGCGAAGTTTTTTTTTTATTGTTATTTTTTTTATTTCACAACACAACACAACGATCATCGTTTATGATCGTTGTGTTTCACTACATCGAGGATTATTTATCTTTTGTGCTAGTACTTAGTGCGATTGGAACTGAATTTTTAGGATTCGTCATGTGGAGCGGTACAGCCTTGAATCTGCTTTTAGATGCATCAATGAACAATCGCCAATCTTCGGGTTTATACTCATGATGCATTGATAAAATTAAACCGCGGATGTCAACACAAAAAGCGAAGGAGTTATTATCGATTGCTTTAAAAAAATTTGTAAAATGACGATGGCGACCGATTGCTCTATATACTGATGTTCGCGTATAGAAGTGCTAGAATATTAGCATGTTTCAATTCCTCAGCCAAAAAAATTTAATGCCGCTGTGAAAGTTTAAGGCGACGTACGATATGTAATTTCCAAATGATTACAATTGTTAGTGATATACTACTGATGATACTACTGTCTCTCGTAGGGTTTTCATTGTGGATGTCATATTTGATGATTCGTTTCACCCATACCAAATTTATAAACTTTAGCTTTAACCGTTCTCAACATCTAAAAAAATCAATATTTACATGGGATGCCCCTTACCTACTTGCCTCACCCAACCCACTATCATTCTTATCAAATTTCAAAACTTTAGCTTTAGCCGTTCTTAACCATGCCCGCTTATCCGATGCCGCCTTCTTTTTGACTGATAATTTAATTTGTCTGTTACGCAATCTGGACCAAATTAGAAACCATGTTTATTTATTTTCCAAAATTTAAAACAAAGTTTGCAAAACACTAAAGCTGTTCTCAAGTTTGCAAATTATATACATTTAGTAATTCATATTTACGTATATAGATAATTGACGTGATCAATAACTATGGAGCAAAGAAGGCTGAGTTGGTTGAGTGGGCATATTAAAAAATACATCATGTGTACATGAAACCGAGTTCGAATTCTAGTGGATGCTGTCGAGTAGTGTAGGTTAGGTTAGGCTAGGTAGGCAAGCCGCTGAATTCTTCTAAAAGTAGCTTAGATTCTCCAGCTCACTTGTGCCCTAAGGATCGTTCCCTTTATGATTGCCTGAAAAGTAGAGCTGAAAAATAGAAAATAGAGGGATGTAATCGGAGGGACGGAGAGTGTAGGAAAGGTGGGAAACCGCTTAATGTGGCATTGCTTGCTGATGTACTAGCTATTCGCTGCTGCTTAGTGAGGTCGGATTGACCGATGGCAGACATGATTGAAGCTTTTCTCGCCTAGATATCTTAGGCGGTGATGCTCCAATGCCGGGCATGTTCTGAAGAGATGATGTATTGTCTTCTCCTCTTTCTCATCTTAGCAACTTCTGCAGAAGTCCTAGTCTCCTCGCATGGTTCCCAAACTGGCAACGTCTAGTAATGACTGCTACAGTGACTTTGAGGTGAGATCTGGGCAGTTTAAGTAGCTGTCTCGTTCTCTTCGAGTTAATGTTCGGCCACAGATTCCTTGATATAAGGCATGTGGGCTCTGTAAGCCAATTTTCTTGCGCAATTTTTAGGATGTGGAGTTTTATTCTTTTCCAACACGCTGATAAGGGTTGTCCGCAAAAGAAATCTATGTCCCTAGAGTTAGGTTAGAATGTCTGGCTATCTTGTTTAAAGATGTCCAGCATTCTTGGGCCAGACTCCCAATCAGGGAGTTGATGGCGGCTTTGCTGTCTGTTACTATTATGATATCCCTACCGAATATCTTTTGAAACGTCAGTATCTGGCCGCTTTGTTTATAGCCGATATTTCAGCTTGAAGAACACTACATTCGTCTGATAGTCTGAAGGATTTTTTAGTATTAGATTCTTCCATGTAAACGCCACCCCCAACCCTATCACCCCTTCTGGATCCATCCGTGTAAACATAGAAGAGTCCAGCTTCTAGGATAGATTCCTCGATTTGACAGCCGAAGCTCCTTGGCTTTTGGGATGCAGTAGTCAATTAGATCGGGACCAGGTCCCTTTCCAATATCAAGCATATTGGCATATTCCCATGGTCTTTGGGTCCATGCTCCTGTCGCGTTCAAACTAATCGTGGCCTTTAGTGCTATCTGCCTGGCTTCCAAGTCACATTAACTTTTTTAATTTGCAGTCTGTTGGTTGTGGAGTCCAGTGTTTTGCACCATACTGATACTCCACAGAAAATTAATGGTTTTATAACCATTTCACAAAGCCACACAATTCCTTTTGGTTGTATGTCCTATGTTGAGCCTATTGCTTTTTTACATAGATAGATGGCTGTTGTAGGCTCGGTTACTCTAGCCTGTACATTTTCTTTCCATAATGGTTTACTGTCTATAAAGACGCCTAGGTATCAGATAGGATAAGTGTAGTGCCATCCATTTTTGGAGGTGTGAAGTATACTTTTTATTAAAAAGTACGAAAAGTACTACAGCATTCTACTAAAGGGGGAATAATACCCCTCTCTGAGGAGTACCCTTACATACTTTTATCGCAATTCTGGAGTTCCCCATTGTCGATGTTATAGTTCTGTGCTTTAGAATGCTCGTAATGAGCCTGATTGTAGCGACTACGAAACACCTATTTGTCCTCCAGCTTTAGTATTCAAAGATTTTTTCTTGGCTGAAAGTGGATTTGAACTCATAAACTAACAGATAAAAACAAGTATTTAGTTTTAATAACCTGAACATTTTAAAGCGTTGCTATAGAATATTAATTTGTGAAGTTTTTCCAAGCTTTTAATGCTTGCAAACATTTTCGCTGGTAATTTCGTTTGTAATTTTCAATTCAAACTTTTGTTGCATTTAGGTCGAATTTTAGTCGAGGTTCGTGAATTTTTTTAAATATTTACACATTTCATCAGTCTCCCCTCTATTGCAAACAAAATTAGTTTATGCACTGGAGCATTTATATGAAATTTCACACATTTTGGAAAACTTGTGAGCTCAATGCACTCAAATAAAAATTTTACACCATATATAATTCTGAGTTGCAAGTAAGTTACGAGTAAGAACATCAAAGCCGTAACAACAACTTCTTAAAACTGAATACTTAAAAATTTTTTATTCTGTTTTATTCTATATTATTATATAAGTCTAAACATTTAAGTTGGCAACACTTGTTTAAATTGCTTAGTCTATGGTCAGACAGAACGATTTTAATTGCCGAACTTTTTAGCAATTTTCTTTTGGAATTGCTTTCTTGTCCACACACAAAAACTTTTTTCGGCAATTCTTGAGCAATTCTCTACCTTTTGTTTCATGCAATTTACATTGTATATGCACATACACATACAGACATCAGAGAAAAATAAGGAATTGCTGAGAATTGCCGAGTACCGGCAATTATTTTTCCCTTCTTATTCCCCTCACCGAAAGCTTCAATAAAGACAAGAATTGCCCAACTAAAGTTGCTGTGTGTGACCAGGCACTTAGATAATTTTTCCACAATTGAGATCATGTCACGTTATTTACACTCACTTAGAGAGCATGGAAACTGTGTGGTTTATTTAAGTCGACCAGTATTGCTATTAACTTTTTACACGTTTTTTTTTTTTGTTGTTTGTAGAAAATGTCAGTGGTTGCTATATCATGTATAACTTGTTCACATCCGTGTTAATTAAGTATTTAATTTATGCACCCTGAACTCTCTTAAATTTTTCTTCTATTATGCATTTTGTATTTTTAAGAACTTGACTTTTTAACTCTTGATGTTCATGTTTTAGTTGTAGCATCAGTCATTTTAGTTTTAACTACTTTCAGTTGATTTTATTCTTGTTAGTGTGTGGCTTTCAAACATGCCCACTTTCGGTAAAAGAGTAGCCTGCTGCTTTTAAGATCAAACAGGCTATTAATCATTTCGCTAGAAAGCAGCATCAGTAGTAGAATTCAAAGACAGTGAATAAAACAAAAGAGTTAAAATAAAATCTGTCGTTTTTCCTTTCTAAGCTAAGACAAATTTTCACTTTTCATTTATCAAAACACAATAATATTGGAAAAATAAAAGAATTGATTTCAGCTGTGGAAAGAAGTTGCTCAAAATTACTGAAAAACAAAAGTGATTTGGTGCTAATAATATGATAACGAATCATTTACCTTATCCTGCAAGAATTATAAAAATGGCTAAAAATAGTAGCTTTTATGATCATTATTTTATTGTGATTTTAAAAAACTATTAACAATTTTGGCCAGCGAATCAATACGAGTAGTTGTCAGCCTCCGTCATGGCGGATTATAGCGACTTATTCCCATATATATAAAACATATATTCAGTATATTAATCCAATAAAAATATTACGCATATTTGGAAGCACTGAAGCACAGTGTGTCATGTAAGCATATAATAACGCGCTAGCCAAAAAGTCATTTCTATGAGGAAGTGAATATACACTTATATAATTTAAAGATATATATTTGATTTTAAGGGCAGCTCTCCCTTAAAAGTCTTAAAAATACGAATTTTAACGAGCTGGTATAAGTAAAATGTGATTGTATTTCGTTAAAACAAACAAAACAGCGTTGCCATTTTGATGCTTTTCGATTATTTTTGGTGGTTTTTTGCTTAGTCAATACTCAAAAATTTGTTAAAACCCGTTTTGGAAAAGCGGGCTTTTATAGTGCTTTTAGCTTTCTCGGTGCTTTTTAGTGCCTTTCGATTAAATAACACTTCTGGGGGCTAATTCTGTCATTCGTGATCGAAATTACTATCGAGTAGAAAATAATTTCGATATCTTGTAAATTTCTAATGATGTGACTCGTTACGTAACGAGTCGAGTTATCACTTCAGTGTTGTAAAATACTGACAAAATGTGTTTTATAACACTGCCGAAAATTGTATGTATTTGCATACTTGTATACATGTTGTACATTAAAAAAAAATATATACACACATAATTTCACAATAACAGTTGTAACGACACTTACGCTTTATGCTGGGATAGCTCAGCGTGGTCCAGGGTCGTTTCAATAAAAGGAATAAAAAAACAAAGAAAACAAAGAATTAGTCTTCAGTGTGGTTTCTTTATTTAAATAAACTAATACAAAATATTCCTTATGGGTTTGGCCACATGCGGCAGTGGCACCACGTACGGCTGACGTTGGAGGGGGGTTGCGGTCTGCTATGGAGGAATTTAAAACTCCTGCCCGGACGCACTCGCTTCCCCACTGGCTCTGGTATCGCGCTGGCGTGGAATTAAAAACTCCTCTGGCGGATGGTGAAGGTATTAATAACACCTTCACTCTCCGTCTCCCTCCAACGTTGGCAAACTGTTCTCAGGAGAATTCAAAACTCTCCCTCGAATACCAACCTGACGATGAGGCAAACCAGGCAAAGATGAACCACTCCAGAGTAAAATGTTAGGAATTAAGAACTCCTCACTACCCTTTATTGGTACTTTGCCATGGCTATGGGCACTCAAAAAAAAACTATATGCTTTGAATTAGAATTAAAAACTCTTCTGCAAGGCACTTCTTACCTGCAGGCCGTCCACTTACCAAACTGCCCCGAATATGCTGATGCTCGTTCTTTTATACTCTACGATGAGCACACATACACGCACTAACACCTACGCGCAACCATATGTGCGGCAGTGTTTAGCAAACATTGTCTCATGGTTGATATTTATTCATTGTGTGGTGGTGCCATCTACACTGACCGTTAATTTTAAATAAAATTTTCAAACTTAGAAATAATTTAACCTACATTACATGTAACTTATTATACTAAATTAATTATTAATTCAAAAGTAAATATAACAACGCTTCTTGCGTTAATAATAATTGGAATAATTAAATGAATAACTAAATAAATAGAAATATATGAAAAAAATGGGAACACTACTTCACGTGTGTTGCTCCAAAACGAGGCCACCGACTTTGAGCGTTACACAGTTCATTTAAATCAGCCATGTATGCGTGTTTGTACGTTAAAAAGTAAGTAAATAGAAATAACAATTCAATAAATATGTATGTAAAAACAACCACTTAACTATGTATAAACATATGTATATATGCATTTCTAAAAAAAAAAACAAAAATAAATTCTTACATACAATAACATGTGACTTCAAATATAAGTTTTTGTGTTCTTAGCAATACTCATCTTTATATACATATCCGTAAGCGAATGACAGAATTATATACGTCATATACATCATCATATGAATTGAAAAAAGCCTTAATAACCAAAAATTTTCAATTTAATTTAACTACTATTGCTATTTAAAACAAATTTTTAATTTACATATCTTTTGTGTTTTTCTGTTTGGCTGGTTTTCTATAGTACTTTTGCTTACGAGTAAAAAGTTGCACGGTTGCATTCGAATCGAATGCCATCATTAGAAATTTCGAAACTTTTTACTCGATATCGAATGAGATAATCCCAAAAGTGTAAAAACTTGCACATTCGAGTAAAAACTCGCTCGTAAGCGAATTTTTTTTTTTTTTTAAGCCTTTTTTATTTATTGAATCTTTAAAATGAACTAACAATAAGTATTCAAATCTTAATACTAAATTTAAAAGTTTAAGCTTATTTTGTGCATCAAGCCGTCGTGCCACACTTTATCAAAAGCTTGAGAAATATCAATGAAAAGAGCTGAGCAATACTTCTTCTCCTCAAAGGTTTGTCTTATGACATTGACTAGTCTGTGCGTTTGTTCTATGGTGCTATGTTTAGCCCGAAAGCCAAATTGATGATCAGGGATGCATCCCACATTGTTCAATATTGGACTCAACTTCGCCACTAACAATTTTTCGAATAGTTTTGAAATTGTTGGTAAAAGACTTATTGGTCTATATGATTCTACCTTAGTCAGATCCTTCCCTGGCTTGAGTATCATAGTAATCATTGAGACCTTCCACTCTGCAGGATAATACTCAAGGCGTAAAATGGCGTTAAAAATAAAAAGTAGAACCCTTCTAGCTACACGAGGTAACTGTTCAAGCATTTTACCAGTAATTTGATCAATGCCTGGAGCTTTCATGGGGTTTGTATTACCGATAACGTTTTCGACATCTTGAAAATTAAATCTCAAAGACACAGGAGGTCTCACAACATATGGTGGTAATTCCGCTGTATTATTCTCTGAATCATTTGTGATAAAAACGTTTCGCAAATGATCGACATACAACATTCCCTTTTCAGAATCGCTTCTTGCCTAGTCGCCAGTTGAATTTCGCAAAGGTGGCTTACCTTTTACGGGTCTTTTTAATCCTTTTGTTGCTTTCCACAAGGAATAATCAGATTGAGGAGTACCATCAAGGCTTTCCAAATAAGTTCTAAGGGAAGCCTTCTCTGGATTTCAAGCAGATTTCTTAACTGAGTTATACATTCCCGTAGCCTAGTTTTAAGCTGGGGCGACCTGCGAAGTTGCCACTCTCTTCTGACTCTTCTTTTTTCTGACAGAAGTTGCTCAATTTCAGACGAATAAGTTTTATTGTTCTCATTTCTGGATCTTATATGACTAGTGGTAGCATGCTGTACGGCCAGTTTGAGGTTTTCAGAAAAATCGTTAATTGACACATTAATATCCTCAGGCGTTCTCTAGGCGATATTTTCAGTACAATGTGTACTCAAAAATTTTTTGTATTTTAGCCAATTAACTCTATTGACGGTCAACGGGGAGCCAATCTCTTGGGGAAACGAAACAGAGATTATAGTGGTGAGTGATCTGATGACAAATCTAATGAAGGCTCCACTTGCATCCACTCTAAAGGAAAATTTTCGCAACTCCAAAATCTATAACGTCTGGGATCTATCGTCGGTCTGTCGGCCAGTAAGTGGGGTGTCCGCTTGAAACCACATCTAAGCCCATTTTGGAAACGGTGTCAAAAAGCACACGGCCTTTCGAAATAATTAAGCGTGATCCCCAAAAAGTGTGTTTAGCGTTATAGTCGCCAGCCGCTAAAAATCGAGGCCCAAGTGAGTTAAAAAAATTTGAATATTGGCTTTCTGTTATCGAAAATCGGGGCGGTGAGTAAATCGAGGATATAACGATTTTTTCATGAAAATATTCAATGCATATATTATTTGCTTGGAGATATTCCTCACGTATCTCGTTCATTAAATAGTGCTTAATTCTGGATTTTATTAGAATTGCCGATCCTCCGCAAGATCTTCCACGGGGATCTTTAGTGTCATATAATGTGTACCCATTAATTTTGAAATAACTGTTGGTTGTCAAATGGATTTTAGCAATCAACATTATATCGATTTGCTTTTCCATAAGCTGCCGGCAGTTTGCGTTGTGTGTGGAGAACTTCACGGTACATCACAGTGCAGTAATTGTGGAGGTAACCATACTGCAAACTACAGGGGTTGCCCTGTCTATACTCACTTCAAGAGATCAATGACAAATAGACCATCAATTTTAAATATGCCACCCCAGCAGTCAAACACCATTTCTACAACCAATTTTCCCCAGGTATGCCAGCCAACCAGCCATATACACGTGCAAAACCCACAACAAATTTCTTATGCGAATGTGGTAAAATCCGATAAACCAAATTTGAATCAGGCGCCCAAGCCTCAAAACTCCAACCAAAATTTTAGCAATCTTGAGGCAACTCTGCAGACTCTTGTTCAATCTATAAATACGTTTACCCTTTCTATGATAACCATGATGCAGGAAATGCTGAAAATGCAATCCACTATTTTGCAGGCAATTTTAAACAAATGAATTGGTTTAAAATATCTTTCTGGAACGCAAACGGCATCGGCCAACACAAAAATGAACTTGACCACTTCCTTATGGAAAAGCAAATCGATATTATGTTGATTGCTGAAACTCATTTGACAACCAACAGTAATTTCAAAATTAATGGCTACAAACTATATGAGGCTCGGTAATTCTAATAAAAAACAGAATTAAGCACTATAAGCTGAACGAAACACGTGAGGAGTAGCCGCAAGCAACTAATATATGCACTGAACATTTCCATGGAAAAATCGTTATATCCTCGATTTACTCACCACCACGATTTTCAGTAACAGAAAATCAATATTCACATTTTTTCATAACACTTCGTCCTCGATTTTAAGTGGCTGACAACTATAACGCTAAACATATTTTTTGGGAATCACGTTTAATATCCCTAAAAGGCAGTGTGCTTTTTGACACTATTTCCAAAATGGTCTTAGATATGGTTTCAAGCGCACGCCCACTTATTGGCCGTCAGACCGACGAAAGATCCCAGATGTTATAGATTTTGGAATTGCAAAAAATTTTCCTTTGCAAGTGGAGCCTTCATGAGATTTGTCATCAGATCACTCACCCACTATAATCTCTGTTTTGCTTCCCCAAGAGATTGACTCCCCTTTTAGTGACTTAGCATTGACCGTCACTCGAGTTAGTTGGTTAAAATACAAAAAATATTTGAGTAGTCTCAGTTTACACACATCAGGTGTTCTCGATCAATTCTGCTTCAATTTGCTTTTGAACTTGCATTTATATTCACACACAAAAGCTTTATGTCGTCAAGTTTAAGTTCTGTTGCCGTCAAGTCTGCATTCTCTTCTCCCCGTTCTCCCAAAAGCACAAGACTTGACGAGTCAAACTTGATGTAAATAAACTGGCACGTACACATTGTAAGGAAAATATCGCCTTGAGAACGCCTGAGGATATGGATGTGTCAATTAACGATTATTCTGAAAACCTCAAACTGGCCGTACAGCATGCTACCACTAGTCATATAAGATCCAGAAATGAAAACAATAGAACTTATTCGTCTGAAATTAAGCAACTTCTGTCATAAAAAAGAAGAGTCAGAAGAGAGTGGCAACTTCGCATTTCTCCCCATCTTAAAACTAGGCTACGGGAATTTATAACTCAGTTAAGAAATATGCTTGAAATCCAGAGAAGGCTTCCCTTAGAACTTATTTGGAAAGCCTTGATGGTACTCCTCAATCTGACTATATTTACTGTGATACAAAGTTGAATGTTCGAGAATATCTAAAGGTTACCACGTCTACTGATGATTAGGGTAACTCCTATGAAATGTCGACATATAGACAGCTAGGAAGCATAAAAAACAAGCTGTTTGTAATTTTTTTTTTATTGGTGAAAATTATTTATTAAATACTCTTGTGCAACTTTAATACTCATTTAAGTGTTAGTATAAAAAAATAAATTCCCGTTTAGATAAAGGACCTATTTACAAACTTGCTTTTATAATACTTCCCATTTGGAACCCCCATGTCTTTCTTGCTCTAAAACTATTATTAATTTATTTGTTTATAAAGTTACATTTTTTTAATTTTGGTTTAATCATACTATTATTTATTACCTCATATAATAATATACTTAATTATAAAGGAAACAGTTTTAGTCTTTTAACCAAAACCACTAATTAGCACACACTTATCATCACAAATAATCAAAAATTTTTTCTTGATTTTTTAACTTTTCTCCTCTGAAATGAAGACAATAAAGCTTTTAAAAGATCATGTCATAAGTTATTAGTGTCTTCAACACTTTAAACCATATTTATCAGAAACATTTTGTACAATGTTTGCCATTGCATGATTACATTTTATTATTAAGTAAAAACAAAAAAAGAATAATGAAAAAATAACACATTATTAACAAACATTATCGTTAAATAAAATCATTACTTGTTAATAGACAATAGTACGAATGACTTTTGGGATGCGGTAGGAATGAGTTTTTAGATCAAAAAAGTGTGATAGAAATTGTATGAGCCATGAATCTGTTAAAATGATCAGTAATAACAATATTATTAATAATAACTAGAAACAGAAAAAAAAACATTTTCATGGCAGACGTTTAAGGAAATGAAAAAAGGCCATTGATATTCTGAAACTTTATGTATTATTTGGAAAGCTTATAAAGTCAGGAATTTTTCAGAATTTTTCGGAAGAGGTTTAGAGGTAAGTCAAGTCGTGATTTCACTCAACGGCCGTTGTTTATACCTTACTCATATCTTATCAATCATGTTGATTTAATTTTTTTACAACATATTTTTAGAGAAATTTGTGCAAGAAGAAGAAGAAGCTTCATTAAACCATAATTTAAGATAATATTTGTGCCCATTAAGCTACCATACGAAAAGAAGTACACTAAAGAAAAACAAGATTTATTAATTCATATTTTGTGTGTATGTCTAACTCTAGAGTTGTACTCAAAAATTTAAGTACGAATAACACACAAGTGTACTTAAAACAAGCCGAAGAGATTGCTCAGAATTCTTGAAGCGAGTAAAAAACACCCGAAACAAAGGTACAAATGCATACACACGAATGAATTGCTGAGAGATAGGAGTAAAATCAGCGTTGTCAACTCGGTGCGTTTCGCACCTTTTTTGGTGCTTTTTAAAATTATTTGTGCGAAAAATTCGTTAGTGGATACGTGGTGGGCTTTTTTTAAATTTTCGGTGCGCTTTTCAATTTTCGTTGGCACCAAATCAAATTCAACTTAACTTTTTGTTTTAATATAAGAAAAAAGTTTATTCAAGTGCAGAAAATATTTACTTTTAATTTTGAAGAGCACAACCATAACACGGAGTTATAATGTGAAAAACGCACCTTATTATATGCAGAAAGACGATCTTGCTGTATTATACATATCTTCGAAAGAAGTAGAAACATTTTGTTTTGTAAAATTTGCTGCTTTTAGAGCTTGTTTTGATATTAAACGATCAAGCGACGTTTGTCAAATATTACAATAAATGCAAACACAGATATGGAAGTTAGTATTTATGATGGCGCGTGAATTCGTTACTAAAACAGTAATTGATAAATTACTAAATTATTAATAAAATTATAAACGTTTGCATATTGATCATTTTTTATTTGTTATAATTCTGGCAAACTGTCGTATATTTCAATAGATTTTTTTAAAGACACCCACTCTAGCCAACTGACTTTCACTGTTAGCTTACGAAAACACAAATGAAATTTACATTGCGTATGATAGAATTGCTGTTAACAGAGTTTGATCGCTTGTAGTGCGATTTTGTAACTTTTAATGATCCGATAATCGTTATCTCTTTGACATCTTTCATCCCTTGCAGTAACGATTGTATGCTCCTGCAATATAATTTTAACGAGGGTAAGCAGCTGTATTTTTGTGTACACAATATTAGTTGATTTCGGTCGGCAGCGAATATAATTAAATAATTTTGCTCAATAACAAATTTTATAAAATATCTAAATAATTATAGTAAATAAGTATATCATTGTATTAACCTCTCTACAGTTGATTAGTATAACTTCTATAAACTAACGACATGTGTATATACAGCTAGGAAACACAAAAACAAGCTGTATACATATTTTGATTCGTATAAATATTAACAGCTATTGGAGTAAATAGTAATAGAATCAGTGATGCCCAAAAGTTTTATATGGAAGAGTAAACACAAATACATTTAAAGAACAACTACTTTTATTTAATATTTTTTGTTGTAAAACGCAAAACAATTTACAAAAACAAAATTCACACTGATAATCGCTGTCGTCAATGTTTACCAACAAAGCATGTGAAAGTGTTGTTGCTTTGCTTTTGTGTGTGTGCGGTGAAGAACAAAAAAAAAATATGAAAGACGAAGTTGCACGGTGCATTAACGTATACACGGTGGCAGCACTACGGCATGTGACAATTTTTTGCTGCTGGCAATATAGTAAGCTATTTACGTCAAATGTATTGTTTACATTTTTGAAAGTGAACTTATTGTTTTCTGTTTTATTCTGAATTGTTCTGTTGTTTTATTCTGAATTAAACATACACAAATTATTTTGTGAACATAAAAATAATTCAAATAAATATAATTTATAATTATGAAAAGGCACATTCATAGTTTATAATTGTGAAAATAATTACAAATATTTTTGATAAACATAGCTTACCAGATGCCTGTTTTTGTTGTATTGTTGCAATTTTGCTCTAGTGCTGCCACCGTATATACGTTCATGCACCTTGCGAAGTTGTGTATTTTTCATTGCTAATGCTAAGCATTATTTGTGTATTAAAGAGCACAGCCCTATAGCTAAGCGCATTTACAAAAACAATTGAGTATCAAGCGCATAGGCCTGGGCATGTTTGATTTAAAGGATGGATTCGAGATCGAATGAACTCTAAAATTCTTGAATCAATCGCATTTTAAGATTGACTCGATCGCAGGTTTTCTGAAATCTGTCTCATTTTGGGCTTATTTCAAGTACATATTCGGGACTAAAAATGTCTAAAACTATGTAAATATTTTGTGATTGAATAATCCGTTCTTGAATCAAGTAATCCGTACTTGATTTAAAAAATCCATACTTGCCGTACTTTTGACACCGCTTGACAGGGCTGTCAACTTTTTATAACCAAAACGCGCCGTGAACTTACCCAAAAAGCGCTAAAAGACGCTAAACTATACATATTCACAAAACAAGTAAAGGCCGAACCATAATGTGCACAGATTGTCTCAAGCCAGTTTAAGCAACTGTGCGAATGCATGTAATCAACTAAAACTATGTATTATGTACTTAATGAGACTTTTCGTTAAGCTTCGTCTAATGTCAGTTGCTTGAGCAAAGTACGAAACTGAACGTAACTTCTGTACATTCCGTTTTCAGAAGTTTATTTGTAAAATATAAAAAATTGAAACAGACACATTTGTATATAATTTAATAGAAATGTGTTTTAGCTTTCTTTCAATTTGTAATTAAACAAAATTTTTTTTTGGATATTATTGCATTCAAATACTTTGTTGTTATTTTTAGTACTTTTTTATATAACCTTCTCATAAAAGACAAGTATTACAAAGTTGTACAACAATGGGCTTAAAATCATTAAGTTCATATAAGTACATCATGGACAACTAAAAGTCGTTTTAGAATCACACTAAAACGATTTTTAGTACAGGCTTTTCATTTAATTTCGGTATAAACTTAAGCCAACCGATACACATTATGGTTTGACCTTAACATAAGCATACAGCCAAAGTTTAAAGATTTAGGTAAAATAACAGAAATAAAAATTTAAAAACAATCCTGAAATTTAAATTTTATTTTTTTTTCTGTAGTTGACCCATATAGAAGATTAATATACAAGGTAAGGCCACTTAAGCTGTATTTTAGAATAGAATATGAAGTATTAAAACATAATCAATCTAAAGTTGCTAGGTTTTTAATCATGTTTATCTTATAATCATAAAACTGTTTTGATATAATATTTCGAGTTCTTGTAAGAATTTTTGTTATTTGTAGTTACATCAGATGTAATATTATAATATTTATTCCGCTCTACGCCCTTATTTTATATGAATTTATTAAATTACCGGTAAACAGAAAAACAATTGTAAATTTTTTTCAATTTCGTTTTAAAAATCAATAAACTCTCTAAAAATGTAAGGATGCCTTTCTTGATCTTGTACGGCAACAAAAAAAAAAAAAAAAAATATTTAATAATTTTTTTTCAGAACAGCAGCAGCTATGAATACAATAGTTTTGAAAGTAATGTAAGATGCTAGTTTTCCACGATGTCACACGCTTCGAACTTTATTACGTTATTTTTCTTGAACCTGGAACTTATTCGCTGTATTTAGACACCATAAGTTTGCATTTTAATTACATCAACAAATTTAATGACCTCTAATTATATAGATTACCCCGCAAACTTGCTGCAATAATTATTATTATGCATTCATTCTGGTCTGAACAGTGGACAATTCTTGTTCTAAAACAAATTTTATTCCTGCAGATTTCTGAGCAATTTCTGTTTCTATCGGCCAATACAGCAAGGCTATCTGGCAACTCCTAAAATCACGCGAGAATGAAAAACACGCTTCCGATACAAGAAATATCTGTTTAGCGATATATACTGCCAGTTGAACTGTTCCTTGCTGCAAATAACCTCCGCTAATCTCTTATCTCGTTCTGCAGGTCTCGTAATAAGAACAAGACACGGTATTTTAGATGAAATACTAGACCTTGCCGAAGCGGTTCAATGGGGTTCTGCATAATTTGTAACATTGATGCTCCAAAAAATACATTTAATATTACTGGTAGATGACCAATTTTCAATGGCAACTTGTTTTAAATGAAGTTTTAAGTATTTTTAATGGTACACTGAAAAGAATTCCTTCATTAATATAATGAATATTAACATTAATCTAATGAAAATGTTCATTATTTTTCGGCCAATGATGGCCTTCATTGGACTAATGAATCTTGTTTCATTAAAAATTATGTAATGAATATATGTTAGATTAATGATAACTATAAGTTACATTAAAACAATGAAAATATTCATTAAGTTAACGACTCAATTTCATTAGTTTTATAAATTTGGTACTTTAACATTAAGTAAAGCTTTAATTCCTTTAATGAATTCTTCATCATTCAAACGTAAATTTTTCATTAGACCAATGAATGTGTTACATTATTTTTATGAAATATTTTCTCTAGTACATTTGTTGAATCAATGAAAATGTTCACTAATTTGGTGAAACATTTTCTTCATTCTAACGAAATAAAATCATTAATTTAAGGAAGAGTTGCATTATTCTAATGATTTTTTTTTCATTAGAACTGTGCTACTCAAGAGAAACTAAACAATTTTTTTTTATATTAAGCATAAAATCATCTCACTTTTACTAAATCTCTAAAATTTTACACCCAGCCTTCAAAAGTTTTTTATTACAAATCCAATGAAATTTTCTAATGAAATTATGAAACCTAATGAATCAATTTGAATGAATATTTTCCTTAATGCTATGAATTTTCATTGATGGAACGTAGTTTTTCATTCCGTTAATGAAAATTATCTAATGAATTGGGTTCATTAGAAATATGAAGCAAATATTTTTCAGTGTAGGTCTTACAGTTATAAAACTCTTGCATACTATACCGAAGCATCAAACACAGAACGCTCCTAAGAAATGAATTTTCTTAGTAATAAGATACTATGTACTTTATATTTATATTATGTTTATTAAATTATTAATTAGATCAGTATAAGTTTCATTTTATACATACTGTATTTAATTGTCCTAGCATGAAGTCATAGGAAGATGTAAATGTGTATCTATTAAATAAATAAATAATATATATTTGCATTTCAAAAAAACCCGATACGAGAGTGGCTGGCTGTAAACTGACCTTGTTCAGGATTCAACACCGTTTTTAGTTCTTAAGGTCATCCCCACTCTTCTGGGGCTTATACGAACAAAATGTAACTACCAACTCATGAGCAAGTGTTGTATATAATGATTGCCAATGTAAAAAAGACGAGATTAGGGATCTTGTTCAAGAAACTCGCACATTTTTACGTAGCATGCGCTCATCGTACTACGCATTACAGAGAAAATTCGTCTTTCAGCCGTACGGTTCTTCTGTTGAATAAGTTGCCTTCAAACGTGTTTCCTGTCTGTTATAACGCTGGAAAGTTCAAGTCAAGTGTTCACAAACACTATTCCCTCTTTCCCCCTCCTCACATCCTATTTTCCTAGTTCTGGTACAATGCACTGCATATGTAGGGGTCATCCCCTGAGTACTGGTCCAAGATAAAAAAAAAATTGTAGAAACCACACATTTTTGCCTTTGGGCTTTGCTATTTGTTGTAGCAAGTGTAGTCACTTGATTAAGCTTGAATTGCTTGCTTTTGACTCCTTTCAGAGGTTCTACATTCCCTCGGCTCAGTTAGACTTGGTTGCTTATTTCCGTTTTGTTTTTGTCTTGGACCAGTACTCATGTGATGACTCCGACGTATACAGTGAATTGTACTGGAACTAAGAATTTAGGTTATAAGGAGGAGGAACCAGACAGTGGTGCTAGTGTGCGTTTGACTTGAACCTTACTTCGTTATATGCTGCCGGAAATACGTGCAAAGGCAACATGTTCCTCAGACGAAACGCATGGCTGCAAACGAATTATCTATGTAATACGTTGTACGATTTACTGTATAATCGATCACAATTGGATGAGCTTTCAACGATATACGCGTATTACGCAAAAACTAGATCCCTGATCTCATCAGAGTAAAATCCATTGTACCATCGTTAAAACAAAGTAGCAGACTTCAGACTGTGACGATGTTCTAGTCAGTCAATAGAGTTGAATATCGTACTATCACCAATAAACGTCTTTGCTCTCTTGCACTCGTTCAAGTAATCTCAAAACAGATTTTGTGGTATCGGCCCAAAAATGAGAGTTACATTCCATTTTCAGCCGGATATACGTGATATAAATAGTAAGAATATCGGACGGAGTGAAGTATGTCTTACATCATATCAAGAAACCGATACACTTGAATACTTTTTTTAGAGACATGAAAATGGTTCAGTCCGGAGAAGATTGTACTGGCTTTTCATTCCGAGAACACCAGTGAGTACAGCTGAAGCAGGATTCATGGTCATGCGTTTGTGAGGTAATAAACAACACTGCGTCTTACGAGCGTTGAAGTCAATCCTGTTTTTGTAACTCTATTGAGAGATTTAAAGGCGATCATTACGCAGTGATTCATATACTGCCTCTTGGCACCGATCTCTAATAGATTGGGCCTAATACGAATGGCTGTTGTCATATGCAGAAGAGTGTATAATTTGGTATTAAAGGTCATTAAGAAAAACAAGAAATAGAGTAGGAGAAAGAACGGAACCTTGCGATACTCCAGAATTAATCTTGAATTCGTTTGATAAGACCCTGTCTATAACAACTCTTAGAAAGTGGTCTCTGAAAAATCTCGATAAACCGAGAATAATAATCCCCGGCAGCAAAACCAGTAAGTTTTACCTGTAGTGCCATACTCTGTCTAACGCCTTAGAAATGTCCAGAGAGAAACTGGGAGGCAATATTGAAGGTAATTTGCTTCACCCTCTTTGGAAATCAGTGTTCCATTAGCAATCTTCCAGCACGATGGAAGTTCACCAACATTTTAAAATATACTGTAAAGGCGTGCTTAATTCCTTTTGATCGATCTGCGCGATAGACGACAACCATCTATTCGAAATAAGTATACAAACATATGTACGAGTATGTATATAAATTCAAGTAATGGATACTAAGCATTTTCACCATCATTTAAAAGTCCACCCACTGTTTTGGTATTGACAGCGGCATCTTGGCATAATAGCTTTATTAATGAGTTCTTTTAAAACTCTGTTATCAGTTAGTTGAACAATTTTTTAATGTGTTTGTTAATAATTTTCGTTTTTCATCTTGCAACTTTTTTTTTTCTTTCTTCACTCTTGAGCAACAAACCATACAACTTAAAAAAACAGACACCCACACATTCACGTACATAAAATAATCATTTTAAATGAAAAACAAAAAAATTTTGCAGCTTTCCGCTTTTTTTAGCATCTCCAGTAAACGAATAAATGTGTGTCCGTCCACGGAAAACATCTTCTAGCGCTATATGCTGCCAAGAAGGCAAAGAAAAAAAGTTAAATGGGGTTAAAAGCTTTAACTGTACGTTTATTTAAAACTTTTTTTCATGATTAGACAGACTCACATTTTGGTTTGTTTTGTTTTCTGATTTAAATGGCATCATTAGTTTTATTGCATATTATATGTACGAGTACGTCTATTGGTTGTTATTGTTGTTGCTGTTACTTGTTGTATTAAAATTAATTTATGATAGTTTTTCATTTCATCCTCATCTTTAGCCAGGCTTTCTTGCTCTTTGGCTTGTTTTCCGAAGTTTTTGCAACAATTAAATGAGCATAATTTATAATTGTTAGTTTTAATGTTAAAGATAAGAATAAGCGGAAAAATTATTAGGGGGTCTGTTTTTATAGCAGTTGCTGGTGAAAAGTGTTAAGAAATAATGGCTTTCTTTTGCATTCAATGTCGAATTTATTTTAGTTTTTGTCAAGAGTAGTTTAACAACAATTTTAAATTAATTAATTGGAAAAGTAATAAAAGTAGTTATTTATATATTTTAGTTTTTGGTTTAAAGGAATGTATGTATCTTGACCTACAAAAATATTTGGAGCAATAATTGATAACTTTTTTGTCACTTATAAATTAATAAAATAAAATAATCCAGAAAAAATATAGCTTCCCCTTAAGTAGATTTATGAAAAAAATGAGGATTTCATGCTTTGAACTTCGCTGGGATAAATATTACCCTTTTAGGAAGATGTGTGTGCATTGAAAATGGGATATAAGATTCATTTTCCTTTTTTTTTTTTTGTATATTTTTGTTGCTTACAAAAATTCGTGCAAACACAGTCTTGTCCTTTTTCACAACCTCGTGCATTTCAAACCGCAAGATTGCACTATTGCAAACACTTGTCATTGTAAATTGTGAGCGAACTTTCTAGTTAAGTTTACAATAATTTTTCGCAAATACAAATTCACAGCTGATTGGTAGAAAATAACTGTTACCTACAAAATTTTCGATTTCAATAAAAGTTAGTGAGAAAAACGATAGAAAAAATGAATTGCCGTGATTCACTATCGTACACGATCGTGCGATCTGCTAAATATAACATGTGTGCTGAAAAAGTACTAAAAATGAAACTGTGTGACAGAGTTTTTGACAAATCGTGCGACTTTATGAAAATTTTCGTAACGTAACCAATATATCACACTGTGCGCTCAGTGTCATATATTGGTTGGGGCGTCGAGAAACAAACGACAGTAATGTAAAATTATTATTGTAATAATAGTTTTTAATTACTTTAAAATGTTTACAAATTATTGCAATCATACTTGTAGAATAGTGTGGAATACAAGCCATTTTTAAGCGATTTTGTAAAGTCGGCCAGACTTTTAAAACGAATGAATCGTACGATCGTGTAGAATAGAGTATCAGGGCCTTTAGCAGATATGAAGTGGGTTTTGCGAGATTTGGTTTAATAACAAAAAATTCATTTTATGTAGTTATGGAGCAGAGAGAAAATGTTTAAGCTAGGTCGCAGAAAATGCATCAGTTGTGTTAAAGCGGTGCCAAAGATTGGTTGGTTCACTAACGCATATATTTTACGATTTACAGTTTAATTTTTCTTCTAGATGGGACCGCTTTGCAAGTATCAATTATTAAACACACAACTTACAACAGACTTTACTCGATATGGTCTGCGCGGCAGAACCTCCCGGGGTCATTGTGGATCCTCGCTCTGCCAATTTTACCCTACGGTTAGGGTTTCGACCTGATTAATAAGGAGTGACAGATGACAAGTACAATAGCACGTAACGCCACATCTAGCAATTTTCCACCTTTCCCCTCCCAATAGCCACCCCGTATTTTCTATTTCACCTCTATCTTCTATCTTCACCTCTCCATCTTCAGGCAAACACAAATGGAAGAAATAAGGACCCAAATGAGCTGGAGAACTAAGGAATCGAGCGGTCGGAAGTCCCTATAAGGAAGCCCACATAAGTCATGTGGCTTCCTAGAGTTTACTTTGCTACAACTAACGATAGAGACCTTCTCCTCTAAGCCCTAGAAAGCATAGTGCCCTGGTATGGCGTGCGTCATGACCAAACCTGCTCCCCGGCGGGATTGACCACTGTCAAATGGAATTTTATAATATAAGATTTGTAAGCGCATCGTATAAATATAAACTACTGCTTCTAGTAGTTACCTTCATCACTAGTGCTTTTTTGTTAAAAGTTTCTTATAATTTAAATTGTAAAAATATTTAAGGAAATAAATAATTAATACTTTTACTCTTGCCCATGTGCAAATATGTAGAAATCGCATTCCTGTGTTTTTCTAATGTAAATATGCTAGTGTAAATATGCCAGAGTAAAGTATGCTTGTTTAAGACGGTTGCTATGATGCAAGGCCATGTGGGCGCAACTGAGATACATTTTGGCTGTTTTATAACTGTTTATATAGTTCTTGGATTGCATTAAATTAAAATAGGCAATTTAAATTAAATTGATTTTTAGAATTTTTAACTAATTTTATTTGAACAAAATTTTTCATAAAAAATATCACATGTTGAATTAATATGAAATATTTAAAGTGTTAGCTATAGTGGTATTGGTTTTGTTTTATTTCATATTAAGTCCCCAATATTTCATATTGAAAATTAATATTTTTATAAAGTTCTGTGATCCATTAAAAAATGCCAAATTTATGAAAACTCTTAAATTTTTTTCTTAATGTAAAATATTGTTAAACATTTTTATCTAATCTGCTTGTTATAAAATGTGCAACACACTCGCACAAATAAGATAAAATTAAAAACATAAAACACAAACAAACATGATTTAAAGTACCTAAACATGATTTAAAGTACCTAAAACTCTAAGTAAATCAACTACAAATGATGTTGTGGTTATTCTTGGTATTTTGTTTTATTATTGTTTGTTGTTGTCCCTTGCTTGTGTGTGAATGTGTACATGCGTAAGAATTACATTGGTATCTTTGAGTCTAGAATTATGAATGACTAGAAAGATCCTGTCAATTGTAGAAAGTGATAAAGACGTGTAAATAGCAGGCAGGTCGGCGGCAACAAGTTAGTTTATTTTTAAGCTTTATGCAAGACAGTCATAAGTCAGAAAGAAGCAAGTCTATTGTTTTGGTACACAGTGGTATAAAGTATAAATAAAGTTGTGAAATTATTTAAGTGCTGTATAACGAACAAGTGTGTGAGTCATTATTTCATTTGCAATTGAAGAATCCTACAAATATAAAAACATGATAAAACTCAAAGCAAAATCCTTATCATTATTGGTATTTTAGTTATAAGCAGTTTAATTTCAGCTAGATAGTGAAGAAGATAGAAGTATAAGATAGTTATGCTGGGAAATAATATTTACAGTGGGACAAATTTTTGTAAGGATTTAAACATTATTTGAGTGTATTTTTGATCACTGTTTGATGGTCACTGTTTGACTTAATAAATGTTATTTATATAAATAAGTTTTGCATGTGGTATATTAACATGTACAGAAATTTTATATATTAGAAAAATTTTTTAATTTCTTAAATGGTTTTGTATGCCTGTTTCCTTAGTTTATTTTCATAGATATAAAGAATTATGGCGCCGAATTTACCCGTATTGACATCATTAATTTAGGCGTTTGTTGAACATTCAATTTTATTTTTTACATGAAGTCAACAATTCCTACAAAAAATCTGCCGCCTTCTTTCAGATGGAAAAAGGTTTAAGTGCATATCTTTTCGCCCGCATTCTAATGGGATGCAACATTGCGTTTCAAATTTCTTGCATGATTGCATTCCAGTAAATATGAATGTGCTGCAGACTGGCTAATGGCTTAATTAATATTAATTTTGCTCTTAAAATTCTAGTTAAATATTTTTAACGAAATTATACAACACAAAAATAACAAAAAATTCTGTCTAATATTTTGGTAGAGAAAAAATACATATGCTTCGGTTGCGATTTTGTTGCTTTTATTTTTTATTTGTTGCAGGAATGTTGTTTTCTTCCAACAAAATGTTGTTTAATGGTACATAGGGTGGTGCGATACTACCAAAGGGATTTGAGTTCATTATAACTATTTATTTAAGACATAATTATTAGGAGAGTTTCTTTACTCTCCTTTAGTATTCCACGGGGTCTCAATTTGCAAGAAAAGCGTTCATGTACTTTAAATTTGAGCTAATGTGAGCAAGTACTGTTTTTGTTTTTGCATGAAACAGTCCGTACTTTTTCTTCGGGCATTTTGGGCAAGTATTTAAGCATTCAGCTCTTTGAAAAATAAACAATAACAAAGAAAGATCGTCTGAATTAACTCGCACACAAATCATTTCAATGCCTTTATATTAATATTAATTAAAAATATGTGTGCAAAAGACCTTAAAAACCAACAAGTGTAAAAGTAATGATATTTTTAGTAAATGAAAATGACTATGTTTATTGAAGCATCAAAACATAGCATATGATTATTTTTGGGGGTAGAAATTTTGCTTTCTGCGCTCCCGCACCCAACGGCAAAAGTTTATTGAAGCGATGATCCGATGCACACTTGTAAGACAGTATACATTTTCATACACATTGCCGCATTTGTAGAGTGAACGCCTACCACCCGCACATAAAGTAAGTGAGGTAGTGAGATGTTCATTCAAAAAAAGCTCATTACTTCCTAATAGATATTGTAAGTTATCAGTAGGTAACTCGAATATAATCTCGCATAATTTATAAGTTGGCAGCTCGGACCTAATCTCGCTTACTTTATGAGTCGGCAGTAGTCACCTCGAATGCAGCACCTGGTTTACTTTGTATATAGGTTGAAGACGAACTGCGCACTTCAGTTTTTTGAGAATATTCCATCAAATAAATTTGTTTTGTTTTTTATTTACTGCATTCTTTTCTTCTTTCACTAAATGTTTTATATTTCTTGTATTTTTCTTATAATGTTTTCTAGGCCCTCTTACCTTTAGCATTGATTTTGTTTATTAAAATGTTTACAATGTAGTCTGACGAAGACGGCGGACGTTTGATTTACAACTAAAAAATAAAGTACGTACATAGAAATGTGATACAAAAGAACGTAATTCATTTTTGGGAACTACATATACTACTGCCATATGCCCTCCTCTCATTAGGGAGGGAGCCGCCCCTCCTGCGCTGGAGAGATCCGAAATAGAAGTTTGTGTCCACAGGATCAAGAGTAGGAAATCTCCGGGTATAGACGGTATGACTGGAGAGATGTGTAAAAGCATCTGGAAGGCCATACCGGAATACCTGGAGTCAATATTTGCGAAGTGTCTCAGTGAGGGCTACTTCCCTGAGGCTTGGTAGAAGGCACGTGTTGTGGTGCTCTTAAAGTCCCCCGGAAAAGTGAGGACTGATCCTCGCTCTTATAGGGGCATTAGTCTTCTTCCAGTGCTTGGAAAAGTACTGGAGAGGATAATGGTCTTTCGACTGAAAGAGTGTCCGGGTGCAGCACTGTCTGAATTCCAGTTCGGTTTCAGGGAGGGGAGGTCTGTTGACGATGCCTGGCTGCATGTTAAGTCAAGTGTTGCTAGCTCTGCGGAAAGATATGTACTGGGACTCTTCGTAGACTTCAAGGGTGCGTTTGACAATCTCCTGTGGAGTGTAGTTCTCGATAGACTACGTAGTGTGGGCTGTCGGGAGCTCGCTCTATGGGAGAGTTACTTCTGCGGTAGGAAAGCCTGTGTGGTGGGCGCCAGCGACACGGTTTGGAGGGACGTTGTACGCGGCTGTCCGCAGGGGTCCATCTGTGGTCCATTTTTATGGAACCTCATGATGGATTCCCTGCTGAGGTCGTTGCAGAGTGACTTCAAACTGTGTGCATATGCGGATGACTTGCTCATCTTGGTTGAAGGACAGTCTCGTGCTGATCTGGAAAGCCGGGGTGAGAGGGCCATGCGTGTTGTGCGCGAGTGGGGCGATAGTGTGGGTGTGGAGGTGGCTATGGACAAGACCGTGGCAATGCTGCTGAAAGGCAGGTTGTCTCGGGGTCGTCCACCACTCGTTCGCTCTGGCGGCATTAGTCTCCGGTATGCGACGGAAGTCAAATACCTGGGAATAATGGTGAGTGAGAGGTTGAACTTTATGGTTCACCTCTCATATGTGGGGGACAGGCTTACTGCTGTAGTAGGTAAAGTTAGGCGCATCCTTAGAAGTGAATGGGGCCTCAGCAGGCGGGCTACTCGTGCCATATATGGTGGACTGTTTGTTGCATGCGCAGCTTATGGTGCACCTGTGTGGTACGAGACAGTCATGACTGTTGTTGGCCGCAATAAGATAGAGTCCGCCCAGAGAACTGCGATGCTTGCTTGCATGCCAGTTTGTAGGACGGTGTCAACAGATGCTCTACAGGTCTTGCTGGGGGTGGCTCCCCTTGATCTGGAGGTGACTCGCCGTGCGATCGCCTTCAAGGTTAGGAAGGGGCTACCGCTTTGTCCACATGATTGGCTTTCTGCTCTTGATCTTGTGGTTAATAGGGAACCCAGTCAGATCAAGGCGCTCCTTTGGGAACGTCTTGTGTCTGCCTGGCGGGCGCGATGGGCGAATAGTACAAAGGGGCGAGCAACGCACGAACTCATTCGCGAGGCTGATTTTGTTGTGGGACGGCCGGAATTTGGCTTCAGTCTCAGTACGGGCTTCTTGCTTACGGGGCATGGTTCCCTCAATGCATTTTTGCATAAGAGGGGCCTGTCCGAGACTGCGCTGTGCAGATGTGATGAGAGCACTGAGGACTGGAGACACGTTCTGGTCGAATGCCATCTTTATGATGACATTAGGGATCTAGAGGGAATGGGCGTAGTAGGGGAGGGCGACCATTGGGATTTCAGTAGGGTTTTGGCGGTCGGCGCGTCTTTCGACGCATTGGGCGCGTATGCCCGTGAGGTCTTTAGGCGGAGACCAAGGTAGGGAGGGTAGCCTCCCTGTTGTTGCCATTTCCGGAACCGTCGTTTGTTGAACCGCAGGTTCGCGCGTGACTGTGTGCGTCTCTCGTCGGCGGAGTTGGTTGCAGTTGTGGTTGAAGTCTTAGTGTAGGCAACCATGAGGAGCATAGAGCACAGTTCCTGTGCCCTGTGCTGTTCCTGGTGTCATGTACTTTGCTGTGTGTTGTTTGCTGGTTGCTGTTGGCTGTGTTGCTGGTTGCTGTCTGCTGTTTTGTTTTGATGTCGCAGGGTTGCTGGCAACGTTGTTTTTGTTTGTAAGTCCTTCCGTGAGGGGGGTCATGTCTAATTGTTGTTTTTTGTTTTGTTCGTGTTGTAAAGGGCTGGGCCACAGGGGGGTGGCCAATGTACTCATCCGTGAGGATGAATGTTGAATGTTTTTGTTGTTTTTGTTTATTGTGCCTTGTGCCCGTGTGTGTTTTGTGTTGCAGGTGATGCAGTTTGTACGTTGAGTGGCTGCTGTTTTGCTGTTGTCGCTGACGTTCCTGTTGTTCCTGTTTTATGTTGCTGTTTGCTGTTATTGCTGCGTTCCTGTGTGCTGTTTACTGTAAGTATGGTTGCAAGGGGTCACCAGTCCCCGAGCCGTTTGGGGCTCTACTGGTAGTAGTCCTTGGGCTACGAAGTCTGACCGGAGACTTAAATCTGGTACCACGGGAACCGGGAGCCCCAGGAACTTGTTCCTGCCCGGTTATGGTGCGGCCCTTCGGGGAGTATCGTGGTGGTTGTGGTTTAAACCCAAATCGCGGGGAGAGTTCATTTGAGCTCGATGTGGAGTTGCATTGCGACCGGGTGCCGTGACCCAAAGATCGGAAGGAGTTTTAGAAAGGCTCCGCTCCTAACCAAGGGGGAGATCATGTCCAAACAACATGAGATCGAATTGGTACTCATGCATGGCAGTTTGTCATGTATGGGGGCGCTGGTAGACGCATTGTATTCACCCGGTGTTAAGATCACCGTGGGGTAAGGCCACAATGGCAGGTACCCACGTTAATCGTTTTCACAACTACTGCCATATACTTTGTAAGTTAGTATTCATTGATTACACAATGTTGCATATATCATTTGAAGAGAAGTAATGTGATAGGCAGTGCTCGCCGCTGTGAACTTTAGGTAAATGTTATCTCTTTTTGAGAAAAATTTATATGTACTCTCATTTGACCCGGAAACTAAAAAACACACCTACTAATTTTTAATACAGTATATAACATAGAAAAAATTATAATAAAATATAAAACAATACAATATTTTTGTGATTCTTACAAAACATTGAACGATACAATAGAAATACGGTCAAGATGTCTTCCGTCTAATTGAATATACTGTTCAAAACGCAGCCTAGTGTTCTGCGCCACACTCTGCAATAAATTTGGTTCATTTCAGCAGATCTTTGACGAATATTTTCCTTTAAAACATCAAAAGACTGGGGATTGTTACTAAAAACCCTCTCTTTGAGGTAGCAAAAAACAAATCCATGGGAGTTAGATCGGGTGACCACGGGGTCAGGGTAAGTCCCCACAATGATTGATAAGTTATTTGGGGACATTTTTCTGAAGCAAGTTCAGCGAAGCTTTGGCTGTGTTTGCAGTCGCCCAACTTGTGGAAAGGACGTATGTAAAAAGTACAATCGATGAGCTCACAGGTTTGGCAAAAGGTGTGGATAAGGCATACCAAACAGTTACCCTCGCAATGATTTTTAGTGTTTCAATTGAAGGTTGCGGGTTCTTTGAGACCCGCAAAACTTCCAGTAATGGAAGTTTTGCTTGTTGACTTGGCCGTTTAAGAAAAAAAAAAAAAAAAAAACGAGCGTCGTCGCTAAAAAAATGACATTTACAGTGCGAAAACGCTCTAACATCGTTTCACAAAAATTTTTGCATAAATCAAAGCCACTTTCTTTCAGTTCTTGAACGATTTAAATTTATAAGGATGAAACTATATCGTTTTTTAAAGTTACATGCATAACCGCTCTCGGAAGTCATAGTGAGGCTGCCCGTTTCCACATTGAAAGTCGCGGATTTTCACGTAAAATACTTTCAACTAGTTCAATGATTTCGGGAGTCCTTGAAGATCGACTAAGGCCCTGGTCATGTGAAACTCATAGCCGAAGTAGTTGTGCGTAATCTCTGTACCCACGAAAGAATTAAATTTACTCTCGTTCTATGCATCCGAATACAGAACTTTGCACAAAATTGTCGACGAGCAATTACATAAGAATCATTGCTCTTAAAAAATGCCTCCACAGCGAACGCGCGATGACATTATGACTGACAAACCGGCACAATCGATAACTCCAACGGCATCACCCTAGCTATGCCCGTACTTTTTGCGTAGCGGCTATAACGGTAAACACACTTTTTGAGGATCACGTTTGATTTCCAAGAAAGTCTGTGTGCTTTTCGACACTATTTCTAAAATGGGCTTGGATGCGATTTTAAACGGATATCCCATTTATTGGATGTTAGACCGACGATAGATAGATCCCAGACGTTATAGATTTTAAAATTGCAAAAATTTTCCTTTACAACGGATGCAAGTGGAGCCTCTATTAGATTTGTCATCGGATCACTCACCTACTCTAATCTCTGTTTCGTTCCCTCAATAGGTTGTCTCCCCTATTAGTGACTTGGCGTTGACCACCACTAGAGTTAATTAGCCAAAATATAAGAAATATTTCAGTACTCATTGTACGGAGAATATTACCTTAAGAACGCCTGAAGATATTGATGTGTCAATAAACGATTTTTCTGAAAACCTTAAACTAGCCGGACAATATGCTACCTCTAACTATATAAGTTTCAGAAATGTGAACAATAGAACTACTTATTGGTCTGACATTGAATAACTTCTGTCGAAAAAAGAAGGGTTAGAAAAGAGTGACAACTTCGCAGGTCACCACAGCTTAAAATTAGGCAACGGGAATGCATTATTTAAATAAGAAATCTGCTTGAATTCGAGAGAATGGCTTCCCATAGAACATTTTTGGAAAGCCTTGATAGCACTCCTTAATCTGACTATTCGTTGTAAAGCCACTTTTAAGAACTTCTACTGGGAAGTGGGCAAGAAACGGTGATGAAAAGGGGATGTTGTATGTTAATCATTTGAGAAATGGTTTTATTACAAATGATTGAACAATTCATTCACCAGAACTACCACCATATGCTGTTAGATTGCCTGTGGTCTTGAGACTTAGTTTTCGAGACGATGAAACCATTATCAGTGGCACAAACTGCAGGAAAGCTTCAGGTATTGATCAAATTACTAGCAAAATGCTTGAGCAGCTACCTCGTGTAGCTAGAAGAATTGTCCTCTTTATTTACGCCTTGAATATTATCCTGCAGAGTGAAAGGTGTCTATGATTACTATGCTACCCAAGCTAGGGAAGGATCCCTAAATGGTATAGATCAATAAGTCTGCTGCCAACAATATCAAAACTCTTGAGGGCGAAGTTGACTCCAATACTGAACACTGTGGGATGTATCACTGATTCGGCTTTCGGGCTAAACACAGCAGTATAGAACAAATACATAGACGAGTGAATGTCATATGATAGACTTTTGAGGATAAAAAGTATTGTTACGTTTTTGCCTCTAAAAACGCTTTTGCGGATTCATCAATTGCAAATGAAATAATGACTCACACACTTGTTCGTTATATAGTACTTAAATAGTTCACAACTTTATACTTGAAACCACTGTGTACCAAACCACTAGACTTGCTTACTTTGACATATAACTATCTTGCACAAAGCTTAAAAATAAACTGCCTGCTATTTATACTTCATTATCATCTTCTATAATCATCATGATTATTCTAGTCATTCAAAGTTCTAGACTCAAATGTACACATATAATTCTTACGCATATACACATTCATACACATGCTTGTGAACAATAAGCAAGTCACAACAGCAAACAATAATAAAACAAAATACCAAGAATACAAGAAAAACAACAACATCATAGGTAGTTGATTTACTTGGAATTTTACACACTTTAAATCATGTATTTTTATTTGTTTGTGTATTATGTTTTTAGTTTTATCTTGTTTGTATGAATATGTTGTGCATTTATAATGAGCAGATCAACAGCTGCACACTGGGTTAGGTGTGATAAAAATTCTTAACAGTATTGTTCAGCTCTGTTCATAGACGTTTCTTAAGCTTTTGATAAAGTGTGGCATGATGCACAAAATAAAGCTAAACTTGCCTGCGAACACTCACAAGTTTCTGGAAAGCTACTTATCCGGCCAGAAATTTGTTATCAGAGAAGGCAACTTTACAAGCTCTTCACAGCCAATCGAACCAGGAGTTCTCCAAGGTAGCATTCTAGCACCTAATTTTTATTTGATTTACGCTTCTGAGATCCGGAATCCACACTTGAACTTTTGCAGATGCCAACATTCTGCAGCGTTAACGAGAACCCTCAATTAGCTTCACAAAATTTGAAGGAGTATATTTTAATAGTCAAAGCTTTGGAAAATCAAAGTTAAAGACAGAAATGAGATTCAAGACCTTTATACTTATGCTAAGACATTGTAGGATTGGTTTTTTTTAAACAGTGCCGTTTTCGGCTTATTTTAAGTTCATTTGCGTGTTATTCGTACTTAAATTTTTCAGTATGACTCGCACTAAAAGCAAGTAAAAAATACTTAAATTTAGTACGAGCTTTTTCTTTCTGTATACGAACTACACAGTTCGAAATGAAACCAATAATTTTAAACCGGAATGAAGTTATGTTGCAATTTTTATTAAAGCTTTTTTGTACCTCAATCGTAAAACACAAAATTATTAAGTTTAGCGTACTCACCTTAAGCTGATTTCTTTCTGTGTATAGGCAATTACAGGTACAGTCTTGTCAATTAAACATTTTTTAATCTTACATATTCTTGTATGTACGAGAATTTGGTAGGCATGTCTTAGGATGAAATATTTTCGATAAAAAACGAGGAATTTTGTTAAGATAATATTGATATAAAAATAACTTGGTTCTGAATCATTAGCGGTATTGTACTTAAGATTATTATTTAGAATATAGTGGTTATCTTTATAAATTCCCAGTTTCATTGTTATTTGCTGTTATCTTTTGTTTCTGTAAATACTTTTTTCTCTCATTTTTATGTATTGTATTTCAAAAACACGATTTTTTCGCTGGTCTGTGGCTGAGTTTAGTAAGCGGAAATTTTAATGCATTCAAGTACGATAAGTGACTTGCGGTTGAATGTCCAACTGATCAACTATTCAACAACATCATTATTTCATCACAGTTGCAACTACATAATATTTATAAATGCATTAAAATGTATTTTTATTTTTTAAATCATATTTTGTTTTAACATTATCTGTAAGCTACAAAACGTAAAAAGCTCATATCAGTAAAAAACTGACTGAAAGGAAGTAATTAAAGTCAAATATTAAACAATTTTACATATTGAGGTGTGCGAATATGAAATATGTTTGTAATTATTTTAAAAGTAGAGACCTTGTGGGATACCGGGATGCATTTAAATGATAAGATTTTTGTACTCGTAAAAGGCAGGATTAAATAAAATGAAAAGGCATTCAGTGCTTTTTTCAGTTAAACGCTGAGTAAGGTTTTAATTTTCTTGGTTTCTTTAATGATTTTATTTCCTTTTAAAATCTTTTTTATCTCTTCTTTTCTATCTGAAAGTAAATTTGCGTTTGTTTCGCAAAAAGAAGATAGATGTAAAACTGTTGGCGGTAAAAAACGAGTGCAAGTCAAGGAAATTGTTGTGACACTGAACCGTTTTTCTAAAAAAATCCGGCAATGTATCGGATAGTGTAATCGCAGATTGTTTGGAATAAATGTATCTTCAAAGCACCCTAACAGCTAAACTTAAATACTCGTAAAACACCTTGGGCAATGAGTCGGCTGGCGATCCCGTTAAATCTTAACTAACTAGCTATATAAAAGCGCCTGTGCTGTATCAAAAATTAACTATTGTACATTACTACTAAGACATATATTTATATCGTTAGTACTAAAAAGATATACGAAGAAGATATTCCAATCCTCGCAAACACTTCTGAAACGCGGTTTTTGGTATCGCCAACAGCTCCTGTTTCGATTTTTCTTTTATCTACTCAATCGTAGCAAAACACTTTCCTTTCATCGGTGTCTTCGGTTTTGGGAAGAGAAAAAAGTCAACGGGGGCCAAGCCCGGTGAATACGGTGGTTGAGGCATGATAACGCACAAGCACGGAACGCTAGTGTGTGATCATAGTGCAAAATCTATGACTGTTTTTTCTACAATTCTGTGCGTTTCTGACGAATTGCTTCGCGCAAACGGCGCATGGCTTCAAGGTAGTATTCCTTATTGACGGCTCGACCGTGTGGTGAGAATTCATGATGCCCCACGCCATTGTAGTCGAAGAAAACAGTGAGCAAAACCTACATGTTTGACCGAACTTGGCTCTTATGGATACTTCCATTGGGATGATTGGGCTTTGTTTTAAATGTCAGCCATACACACATGATTCGTCAGCAATTATGACCTTTTTGAGGATATCTAGATCATCGTTGATGATGTTCAACAGCTCTTGAGCGATGCCCTTACGACGTTGTTTTCGCTAAAAATTTAGTTAATTTAGTAATAAATTGAAGAGCCCGCCAACACAATACTAACCTTTCATCTGTCAAAAACAAACTGACAATCCGAAATGCCTGATATTGGCAACATATATAACAGACATGTATACCGACATAACGGAAAAAATACGAAAATCGAATATATATGATCAGACCATGTACTTGTGCCATCACGTACTAAATTACTTAGAAAAACACAAACCAAGAGCGCTTCCAGATAGTAATATAATGTTGTTAAAAGTAACTCATTTGATAATAATTCCTAATAGTTTTATGCATTGAGTATTAGAAAGAAAGACTTTTCAGGACAAAAAGTATTGCTCAGCTATATTCATTGATGTTTCCCTAGTTTTTGATAAAGTGTGGCATGAGGGATTAATTTACAAAATAAAGTTGAACTTGCCTGCAAACACTCTCCAGCTTCTGGAAAGCTACTTATGTCGCCGAAAGTGTGTTACCAGGGAAGGCGATTTTGTAAGCCCAACTCATCCAATCGAGGCAGGAGTTCCCCAAGGTAGTATTCTGGGACCCACTTTATATTTAATTTACACTTCTGACATCCCAACCAGATCTGGTATTCACACTTCAACTTTTGCAGATGACACAGCATTCTGCAGCGTACATGAAAACCATCAAGTAGCTGCGCGAAATTTGCAGGAGTATATTTCAATATTAGAGATGTGGTTAAAACTTCGGAAAATTAAAGTTAATGAACAAAAGTATACTCACGTTACATTCACACTGCGTAAGCAAACATGTTCAGCTATCCAAGTTAACAATTCACCCATTCCGCAACAAAATGAAGTCAAGTACCTTGGTATTCCTCTCGACGGTAGGTTAACGTGGAAGCCTCACATTGACGCGAAAGTCACTCAGCTAAAGCCTATATGGCGCTACGTAATTCAATTATGGGGCACCGCCTCAGCGTCAAATATTCAAAAAATTCAAAGGCGACAAAACAAAATTCTTCGAACAATTACTGCAGCTCCATGGTACATAAAAAAACTCACGAATTCATAAGGATCTCTGTGGTCCTCTTGTAAAAGACGAATTTTCAAAATACGCGACAAGGTATATCAGTAAATTGGAACTTCACACAAACCCTCTTGCACGAAACATACTTAACTTTAATGGTCACACTCGGATGAGAAGAAGGGATACCGTTGCCACCATCAGAGCATTAAATTGGTGATTTTCCCGATATAATATGCGCATAATAAAACTTTTTGTCTAGCATTGGCTGGACTTAGTTAATTTATTGTATTTAGTTTTAAGATTCGAATACTTATTGTTAGTTCACATTGTAAAGATTCAATAAATAAATAAAAGCTAAAAAAAAAAGAAAAGTATTAGAAGATGACAAACTGCAACCATAAACCGCATCAATACTCTACCCATCAGCTTTTGTTCACCTATCAACTTTCGGGTTGACTGTGAAGCCTGCGGCCTTCGGCTGTCTGTTATCCCAGTGTTCTTTGGTCCAATTGTACCCCCCAGCAGCTTCCAAGCTGACTGTTCCCACGGTAGTTAGGTTGTGGTTTAGACCAAACATCGTAGACATATGCCATTTGTATTTGTTGATAATTATGCCGCATGGCTGATTTTCGAGAAATTAATTACAGACACGTGCAATGAAAGTAACCACAGGTGACAGAACTCGGTTCGCCAACTCACGAAGCCGAAGCCTAACTGATGATCAGAAAGCCGAAGCTCTTCAGCACCGGGTTGGCACAATAATGTGATAAGAAGTTGCCACCGGAAAGTGGTGCCATAAATTTTGATCGGAAAATCTTTTTTTTTCCAAATATAAAAACTTATTTTAGGAAAAAATCTTAAAGTGTTGTATTTAATGTCTAAGCGCAAAAATAATATTAGTTAATTATTACATAATTATGACTGTTCTAACCACGGTAGGAAAAATTTGTGCTTGCGAATTAAATTGTCTTTAAATTTGTAATCCCGAATTAAAAAAAAAAGCGCTAAAAGAATTTAATTTTAAATTCGCGAATATTTTCGTTGCTTTCGCAAACGAAAAAAATAAATAGAAATTGATTAAATTCGTTTACGTGCAGAATGAAAAAATTCCCGAGTTTAAAATAAAATTGTGCTCACGAATTGAAAAATAAAGTTCGCGAATTTAAAAATAAAATTTGTCAGCACAACTTTACAAACAAGAAGAACAAAGAAAGAAAAATTCTTTAAAATATTTAACTGAGCATGATGAGAGTTGTTTTTGTTTTGAAGGTTGCGAAAATGATAATTTTAACACATTTTTTATGATTTTTTAACCAAAATGTGATTTGATAATTTTTTCTCAATTGATGATTTTTTATTTTTATGAACTATGATTTTTGTTTCATCAAAATTTTATATTTTGTTGAAAAGCAAACAGACTTATTGCGATGAAGTCTCAGTAAAGTAAAGAAGTCAAATTTCGTTAATTAATTATTAGAATAATAAGTCTCAAAAATCTTAACTTTGCGAAAAATATCTTGAAATCTTGGTTTATGGAAAAATCTTCAAAGCTAAACTAAAATTTTTATTCCATCGACTAATTAAATATTTTCGTAATTAATATTATAGTTTTACCTTGTAAAATATTATATCATTAAAGTAATAACAATCGTAAATAGAATGAAATTTGTTTATGCAGAAACAAATTGCATGATGTTATTTGTCAGGTTATGGGAGCTCGATTCAGCTTTTAACTAAGACAGTTTTTTTTTTGTTATACCATTAACTCCTGACCAAAGAAAAAAATTTAAAACTAGTAGCTCCACTCACTAGGATTCGAACTCGGTATCATTTTTTTGCGCATTTTTGCTTGAAAAGTTTTGAGAAAAAAATTGATTTATTTTGCTTCAAACTTACAGCTATGTGCTGAAACTCACATTTCGCAAAAAACAATGTGAGTACGATTTGAAGTCACAAAATTGGTGTGCTGAAAGTCGCAATCACATAAAATTTAGCTATTTCAACTCGCAAGCAAATGATGAAGTGAACTCTAAGTGAATTAGCTTATAATATGAAAATTTATTATCAAGCCATGGAACTGGAAGCGTCGAAATAAAATTTGACTTGGTTTCGATTAAAAAATACACCTTTTTTATATGATTGTTGTGTTGCATTTGTTTACTTTAAAAATGGCGGCTTCAGATGGCACAACTAGTTTTTTCCCATACAAAAATCAAGTGCTGCCAAATTTCACACATATTTTTGCTCAAACAAATCGCGCGATCTTTAGCTCACAGAAAAATGCGATTTGCGATTTTGTCCTAACAAGTGATTTAAAAATTTTGCGTTTCTCAGCACATGTCCGTTAATAATATTATTTGAAATGGCGATTTTAAGACAAAAAAAAAAAATGTTTACCTGATATCGGTCTATATATATCAGAGATATAGCATAACCCGATTTTTTAATGAAAACGTCGCGTAAACGAACTAAAACAACTTTTGAGTACTCGTTCCCATTCCATTATTTTATTGTCACTACATATACTACACTGTTTAGTAAGTAGTATAATCAAATTCTTACATTTTCATGCAAAAGTTTTTCGTAGGACGAATGAAATAATGTTCGTAACATTAATAAAGTTCTACAAAATAATAAAGTGGAGCCACGCAAAATTCTCATCCCATTAAAGGAGCTGTCATAACCGAAATGAAACTTTTCGTGGTATTAACGAGAGAATGGCCACCGAAATGGATTCATTACAAAGCGTTTTTCTTTCAGAGTGAATTTATGCTGACGCAAATCAAGTACAGATATGTCCAGTAGCTTTCAGGCCGATTGTTCAGCTCAGCTGTCCACGGCACGACTGTTATCTATTCATGCATATTGTGACAGTGACTTGAGTACTAATCGCGATAGCTTCCGGCAAATTTTAAGAACCTGCATACTTACTGCTTTTGGTGTCGGTGATGAGTTTTCTCGATTTATATAGAGATTTCTCAGAGACCGCACTACTCGAATGGTTATAGATGGGGTCTCATCAAACGAGCTGAAGATTAATTTAGGGGAACCTCAACGCTCCGGTCTTTCTCTTAATCTATTTCTTATCTTTCTTAAAGTACTTTTATGTCAAACGTCTAACTCCATGCAGTCTTTTGCATATAACAGCAGCACTTGACATTCGTACTTATTCAGTTATTAGCCCAGTTTTTTTGAGATCGGTGCCATGAGGCAAAATATGAATGACTAAATTAAATAACGATATTATTTTAATCTCCGAATGGGGTCGTAACAAAATCGACTTTTACACCCGTTCGACCCATCTGTACGCATGAATGGTGTAGATATTAAGGAAGCGGATGCTCTTGATGTTTTTGGAATGAAAATTCGGTGTGATGTTCGCTAAACTGAACACATTTTTCATATCTCTAAAGATGACATGGTTTTCTGAAATGGTGTAAGAAGCAGCTCATTCCATCCGATCTTCACGCAAAGAAAGAGCAGAGTGGAATATTGTTATAGCAACATTAGTATTTACTCTGTGATATTCCCTATTGTTGCCACTAGCAGTATATTATAATTTTTAATATAGTGTAATCCTCTATAAACTTATCAGTGTTGAATGTTCAATATTTCTATTGTTACATTTCTATCAGTTTAAAACATGGCTAAATGCAATAATATTGTTTAAAAAGATAGTTTGAATACAACAATAGCTTTTGTTATATACAATAATATAATATTTTTTATGTAATATATTTTCATTAAATTAACTACTGTTGTTGAACATATTTATATAAATGTTTACTTAATTTTTTACATTTAAAAGCAATCAGTCTATTTTGTATTAATTTATTTGAACAAGTATTTTTACAGATTTTTGCCCCCGAGGGAAAATATGTACTTCAAGTTTTCTAGAGCATCAAGATTTTCCCAAATTTTATGAGTTTTAATACTTTTGTTAAAATATTAAATAAAAAAATATATTAAATAATTTACATAAGTATTGTTTTAATTATAGAAATTATGTGTATGGTTCCACGTACGTGTTTACATTACATAATCATATAATATTGTGACGTTCAACACCAGTACGGTTGATCGTGATAATAGAATTTACAATTTTTCTGAAATGATAATATAATATGGTGAGACCTGACAATAACAGTATTAATCATGATACAAAAATGTTTATGGTATAATTTGGTTTTTGGCTGTGCTAGGTTTTGTAAATAAATTTCGTATTGAAATCATATAATTTAACAATAGTATTTTGCCCTTAAAATATTGTCATATCAACCATATTTTTTTCTCGTGTTCTCACTATTTATATCATCTATAACTGACCGCAAACGGAATACAACTCTCACTTTTGGGCCGGTGCCTCAAAGTCTATTTTAAGGTTGTGCGATCGTGTGCAGGTAGCCAACTCTATTGGCTCACAGGAACATCTTTGCCATGTGGGGTGTCTTTCTCTGTTTTATCGTTACTACAATGGGTTTTGCTCTGACGAGATTAGGGATCCTGTTCCCGACATACATATGTTCTTCTGAGTGCTGGTACAGGATAAAAAAGAGTTTTAATGAATTAAAACAATATATTAATGCAAGATTATAAATTGATATATTTTAAATAAATAAATCCTTTGAAAGTATTGAATAGTATTGAGTACTCGGTTTGAAAGTAACGACTAGTATTGAGTAACCGCTTTTTACCGCTTAATTAAAAAAAAATTACGAATTCATGCTAAATTTTGTATAATGTAAAATAAATGTTTAAGTCATCTCTATTTTAAAATAATTTGTATTTTTTCCACAGTTCCTTTCATTAGTGATAATTTTTTAAGCTTTAATAAAAGATTTTAAAGCTTATGCATAGAATATTATGAGTAGTGTTTTGTCTTTCGTTCTGTACACACGTGTTTTTTATGTTTATTATTAATTTGTAAAAAACGAAATTTTACCGGAATAGGTAGAATTTTGCATCATGTGTGTACGTGTATTTTTTTTATTATCTTTTTATTGTCGTTTGCTTTTTTTCTATTTTTTATTATTATTTTATTTTCTTGAAAAGTAAAGTGAAATTGAAAGTCTAAATAAAGGGTAATAAAGTTCGAACTATTGTAATTCTTGCAAATCGCAGAAATTATCGGTGGCATGTCATAGTGTCCATGGACATAAGGTCCATGTACATTATGTCGCACTAAAAAGTGACACAATGTCCATGGACATTATATCACCTAACAGTGCGACATAATGTCCAACAATTTAGCGACATAATGTCCATGGACATTATGTCGCTTTTCAGCGGGACATAATGTCCATCAATATTGTAAACTTAATAATTAGTAGTAAAAAGAGATTTTTGACTACCGTTATTATTTAATGTTTCATTGATGAGTAGAATTCACATTTTTAGTATGCAAGTGATCTCTGAATGTGGTTGAAGTCAAGATTGAAATATACTTTGAAAATCAAATGGAAACTGTAAAATATAAATATGAGTTTATTAGTGGTTTTCGAAAAAATTCAAAACTTTTATTGCTTATTGACGAAAGGCAATTGTTTCGGCAAAAGCATTTATATAAAGAATACTCACGATATATTTGCTATTTTAAAAATTGTGCTGTTACAGTTGCACTTAAGAAGGACGGAATATGTGAGCAGTTAAGTTTGGACCATAATCATAACCACACTACTCCAGAAGTTTTAATAAATAAGTTTAAGATGTTAAATCAATTGAAATCTGAGTGCGCCGATAACGCAGCTTTCAAAAGAAAAGGTGTTCGCGAAATTTTTGACCAAGAGTGCATTAAAAACAAAGATCTTGCCTCTTTTGTATCCTTCACAAAAACAAAGAGACAACTGCAGAGAATTCGAAATGAAGGTATGCCAAAAAATCCTCTTTCACCCCATGAAATAAAGAAGGTGTTTGAAAACGTAGAATATTTTAAAGAATATGCAATTTCGAAGCATATAAACAAGCCCTTCTATCGCGAGACTATTATAGAGGATGCATTTTCTTATTGCGTTTTCATATCACCAACAATTGTGGAAGTAATCCAAAAAAAACCTAAAGGCCGTCGGTATTTAATTGATGGAACTTTTAAAACCGTTCCATGTTGCGGTTTTAAACAGCTTCTCGTCATTCATTTTTATTATATGGAACATGTAAGTATTGTAATCCTTTTTTATTATTCTTGTAATGAAAACATTTTTGGATATTTATAGACTTTTCCATTTATTTATGTTTTGATGTCGAAAAAAACTCGTGACGTTTATGAACACCTGCTTCAGTACGTAAATAGCAATATCTTCCAGTTCGAAGCTTCAGTATTTCATACAGATTATGAAATAGCTTTACGAAAAGCGATACAATTGGTTTTCCCTACTGCAGTTATAAAAGGCTGTTGGTTCCATTATTGCCAAGCTTTGAGACGCCGAAGTGTAAGATTTAAAAAGTTTGCTGCTTTCGTAAAGAAAAGCCAAGAGTGTAGAAATTGGTATCGTAAATTTCTAAGCTTGCCATTGGTGACTCCAGAGCAAATAGAAGAAATGTTCTTGAATTTAAAAACTGAAGTTACTGATTTTCCGAAAAATCAGCGCAACTGTTTTTGTTTGTTTGTAGAATATTTTGAGAAGCAATGGATATCAAAAGTAAGTTCTTATCACATTTCAATATGCAACACTTAATTTAGAACTCCATAACAAAACTTAGAGAATAATATTTAAAAGCAAGTAACTAAATAATGGTAATGATAAATATATTAAGTAATATGAAAATTTCCAATACAAAAGAAATTCTGTTGGATTATTCGTAAGTAAGAAGTGATGAAGACGAAATTTGAAGGGAGAGTTAAGAAAAATCGGCGCCGATTTTTCTTAACTCTCCCTTCAAATTTCGTCTTCATCACTTCTTATCCGAAATGAAGATTTTAGCCAATCGGTTTCCCTTGGTCAATTAGTAGCTGGTGTATTGTCAGTTTTACCAAAAAAACGAAAGGTACAAACCAGTAAGGATGACAAGATTCACAATCTGACTCAACAAATAAATAGAGGACAAATAACACTGCACGATTTTTTCAATATTATTATTAACAAAGAAAATAGAATAATTGCATTTGACGACATTCCAGAAGAAGTAGAACAGGAAGACGATCAAGAAACCGATCTTGTTGGAGACACTAATACGTTTACTGAGGTTATAGAAGTGTTGAAATGTATCATTTGCCTTACAGAGCCGAGAAACACGCTTTTGTTGCCATGTAAACACTTTAAAACCTGCTTCAGCTGCTTCCAAAATTTGGACATGAAATCGAAAGCAAATAAATCACCCTTGCTTTGTCCATACTGCAGGCAAATTGTGGAAGATATTTCAACAATATTTCAGTAATTATAAATAAAAATTTATTTTAATTTTTTCCTAGTTATTATACAAGAAAGTTGTTATGTTTCAAATAAAATATTACCCAATTCAAAAATAACAATTGTTTATATTGGATAAGCTATATTTATGGTCGGGAAGGTTTTTTTCTAATTTCTAGTGTGGACATTATTACACTTTTGCAAGTGGCATTATGTCCATACCGAAAACGGCAGAATGTCCATGGACACTATGACATTTTTGAAAGCGGCATAGTGTCCATAGACATTATGTCACCTTTAAGTGCGACATAATGTCCATGGACCTTATGTCCATGGACACTGCGACATGCCACCTATATAACATAACCTACATAAATATGGCTCTTACATGTGGAATTTGCTCATCTACCTGCAAAAAAACAGACTCTCTTGTTTGTCTCTTATGCAATTCCTACCAGCATATAAATTGTCTAACGAATCAAACACCTTCTATAAGTCAGTCGGTTATGGACACCATTGTGAAAACTAAGGTTGGTTTCACTGTTGGATGTAAAACTTGTTTTATAGCATCATCTTTGAATCCCATGACATCGAAAATGGAATCCGTGGAAGAGAAATTACTAGACTTAACCAAGATGGTGAAGGATACCATTACGATTCAGCTTAATGGGATAAGGTCTGACCTTGCAAAATCTTTGGATAAAACCAGAGAGCTTGAAAAGGAGACTAATTACAAGATTGGAAAATTAGAATTGGAAAACAACTATCTTAGAAAGCAGCTTAATCGAGGTGATATAATTGTGAATGGTTTACCTTCACATGTCTCTGCTCCTAATCTGATTCCTTCAGCAATTAACATAGCGAAAGCATGTGATGTTAATATTAAAGAATCCGATATAAACCATTGCACCTGGATTCGTAATAAATCAGCTGTCTTAATAAAATGCAACAACGTGTTTAAAAGAGATTTGATAATGAAAAATTATAGGGCCAAATTTAATCTGTGCCTAAAAGACGTTTTAGAAACCGATATTGCAAAGCGAATCTACCTGAACGACAACTTGACGCCCATGGAAGCTCGGATTCATTATTCGTGCCGCAAAAAGTTGAAGTCCCGTGACATTAAGAGCTATAGGATTTTGTATGGAGATTCTTTGCGAATTAAAATAATTTATCCGAATAACGATGAAGCAATATTACAACTGGCAGAGTTGATGGGAGATAATCACGAGGTCTAATACCTGAGGGGCATATCAATGCGAGGCATATATATATATATATATATATATATATATATATATATATATATATATATATATATATATATATATATATATATATATATATATATATATATATATATATATATATATATATGTTTTTTTTTCTTTAACTTTTTATAGTTATGCTTATATCATTTGGAATTAATATTTTCTCTTTTTTGTATTGAACTATTTTACACATCATCATTTACTTAAATTCATTTCTCATTGTGCATAAATACATATGTACATATATGTTTTCATGCATATATTTTATTTTTCAAAATTTAGTATACATTCGTTTCTTCCACATCTAATTTTCTAAATCCTTGTATGTTCAGTCATTTTTGAGCTTGCAATTGTGGTTTTGGAAAGAAATTAGAGCTTTTGTTATATTATTTTTTTTTTTTTTAACAAACTATATATTTTTTTTAACAAACTATAAAAGAATTAACTTAGCAATTAAACTTATAGATATGATCTCAAATCTTAAAATGACAGTTTAAGACAGTTATGCAACTTTTTGTTTTCTTAAATTGTCTCTGCTATGAAGCTCCAAGTTCTCCTTTTATTTGAATATTTTTTATAATTTTGTAAATAAAGATTTTTTTTTCTCCTTTTAAATTTATGCATGTCAGCGAGAGCATGAATGAAATCGAACACAGCGAGCAATTATGAATATTTGTATATTTAAAATGAAAAAAAAAAATAAAACAAACTATTATGCAAAATACGTTATCATTACAAAACACAGATTTTTTTATATAATAAAATTCATTATTGCGATCAATTTTGAATTGGTGCTGGAATTTTCCTAGTTTTTAATTTTTTTTATTTTTAATTTTGGCACCATTTTTACTTTTTACACATTTTTATATTTTGAATCAATTTATTCAATTAAATATATAAAGATTCATTGTTTGATGGGTTGATCAAATGTCATTTATCGTATATTTATTGACTTTTATCTTCTCTACTGAGATTAGTATGTAATTTTTATATCTTTGCTCTCCGAACAAAAATTTATAAGTATAGACTTAAAACTAAGTTCCAACTTCTCTCCTCAAATGTATTTTTTTTATCTTTAGTTTTCATGTACTTGTATACGTATGTATGCAATGGACATGCATATTTATATTAGGATACCGGCAATTTTTAATTGAATTTGGATCAACATACGGGTTCATTTAAATTTCTTATAATTTAAAAGAATAAAAATGTGGTTCTATATTCATATCACTTGCTTGCATTTATTTTGCATCATATAAGAAGTAGGACATTTTGCTCAAACCATTAATGTTATTAACATTTTAACATTTTAAGAGAACGCTTGTATTTCAAAAAGACACATGCAGAGAATATAGATTTTGTGCGGTACAGGCAAGCATGCGTCTATAGGTACATGAAGACTATACTATATATAACTATACAACTATAGACTATAAGAACATTTTTATAAAACGGTTTATGTTAAATAGGGCTTACTTTAACATCATCACTAAGTTTTTTTTTTTTTAAGAGTTTTAAGGTACATATACTTCATATGTTATAATAATTTCACTATCATCATTGAGATTAAATTGCACAAATGTAAAGACGTTTTTAGTTTAAAACGATATTAATTAACGTTAAAATTGGGGATATTTTTTTTTTTTTGTTTTTTTTTTTGCACAAATAATGAACACAACAGAAGAACAGTATGTTTGATAATTTAGGACCTTTGGTGCGCGACAGTGATATGATAAATGCTGCTTTGAATGTAAATGAGTTTAATGTTTGTTGCTTCAATGCACAAAGCCTGGTTCCAAAAAATAGCTCAACCAAATTACACGAGATAAGGAATATTTTTGGAAACAGTAATTATGATGTCATTGGGATTACGGAAACGTGGTTAAAGAACTTTGTTTCAAGTGAATCTGTTTGTATAAATGGTTATCAGGTTTTGAGAAATGATCGTTGTTGGTCAAGAGGTGGAGGTGTATATTTATATGTATCAGATAGATACAAAGTTCAAATTGTTAATGATTTTTTTGATGAGGGAATTGTGGAAACACTTTTTGTAGAAATATCCACTAATAATGAGAAACTGTTAGTAGGGATTATATATCTACCACATGGCAACTTTGCTAGTTGTGAAGATATTATTATTGACGTTTCCAATAGGTATGACAATTGTATCATAATGGCTGATTTCAACACGGACATTTTTACGAAATCTTCTTTAATTAGGGATTTTTGTGCAATTTCAAATCTATCGGTCATTCATAACTGCTTGCCTACACATTTTAGTGAACACCATAATTCGACATCGTTAATTGATTATTTCTTTGTTTCAAACAGTAATCTTGTTTCACATAAAACGCAATACAGATTCGCGGCATTAAACTCTGGGCATGCTCTTGTATCTCTTTCTTATAAAATAGGATTGAAACCACAATTTGAAGAAAGATTCTACAGAGATTATTCCTCTCTGAATTTGGAAAACTGTGCTTTACAGCTAAATGATTTATATTTTTCTAATTTTTATAATGCATCAGATGTGGACGAGCAACTTAATATATTTAACAAAGTTATTTTTGGAATTTTTGTTTCAAATGTCCCGCTCAAAAAATATGTTCCCAAAGAGAAAGACGCGTGGATGAACTGTAACGAAATTAAAGTTGCAAGAATAAATAGAAATATGGCTTGGGATGCTTTCTGTTCCAACAATTCTGCTTATAATCGTCAAATTTATTGCAAGTATCGAAATAAGTTAAAAGCCACTATTAGGCGCAAGAGAAGGTCTTTCAGTGTGCGTTTTTTTGAGCAATGTTCGCAGTCAAATTATTGGAAAAAATTACGTTCGGAGGGCATTATTGGTGGAAACAACAACAGTCAGTTTGTGGATGTTGATGAATTTAATCGTCTATCGGTACTTCCTCCTGTAAACGCGTCTCTCGAATGCGTAAATATTTACACCAATGATAACCAATTCACCTTTAGAAATGTGGAACCGTTTGAGGTATTCGATGCTCTAAACAGTATAAAATCTAATTCTGTGGGTCCAGACTTAATACCACTAAAATTTCTAAAGCTTATTTTTCCTTTAATTTCAACACATTTCACATATTTAATAAATTCCATTATTACCTATTCAAAGTTTCCTAAACTTTGGAAAATTGCGAGGGTTATACCTGTCCCAAAAGTTAAAGTGCCTAAATCTCCTTCCGATTTTCGTCCAATTAGCATTTTAAGTGCTAGCTCGAAGGTACTTGAAATTCTCTTGAAGAGACAGCTTCAAGAACATTTAATGTCCGGTAATTACATAAATTCTTATCAATCAGGTTATAGACAAGGCTACAACACCACAGGATTAGTTCTTGACATTGTTGAAACATTAAGACAAAATATGGATATATCTTTCAATTCCGTACTTGTCACGTTAGACTTAACTAAGGCATTCAATTCAATTGATCATAAACTATTAGGTTACAAACTTTGCAATGAGTACAAATTTAGTAAAACTGCTTGTGCATTGATAAATTCATTTATAAGTAAAAGGAAACAATACGTGCAGCTGAAGTCTATGCAGTCATCTTTGTTGGAAGTTGAAAGAGGAGTTCCCCAAGGGTCTATCTTAGGACCAATGTTATTTATGATATACATGAATGACCTTTATAAGAAGATAAAGTACACGAAATGCTATACATATGCAGACGATATTCAAATACTGGCAGATGATAGGGGTCTAGGTTTCGGCTATTTAGCTAGCAATATAAATGAGGAATTGCGGGTTATAGTTGATTGGGCAGAAAACAATTTTTTGAGTTTGAATGCTTCAAAATCGAGAGCAATGTTTTTCTCCCAAAGTACACTTCCACCAGTGATTTACATTAGAAACGATGTACTTGAATACGTCTCGCATCACAAAGTTCTTGGTATATACATTGATACTAAACTGGATTTTTTGCATCAGATAAACAATATTGTATCGCGTGTATCATTCATAATAAAACGTCTGTACAATACAGCTCTGTTTCTTCCTTTAAGAGTTAAAAAGCGAGTAGCCATTTCATTATGTCTTCCACTTTTCTTATATGGAATTGAAATTTTTTCTGGTACATCACAGCAAAATATGGCAAGACTTAGGATGTGTCTGAACAGAGTAGTACGATTTATTTACAATCTTAGGTACCATGACCACGTGTCGGCTTTCGTTGTTAAAACCATAGGTACGGATTTCGAAAGTTTTGTTAATCAGCGCTTAATAATTCAATTTTATAAGTTAATGAAAAGTGGAAAGCCCTCATATATTTACGAACGCTTTATATTTGGTAGTTCTTCAAGAACAACTGTTTTAATTTGTCCTCGGCATTCGAGTTTATATATGACCAGATCATTTGTTTTGAAAGTGGTTAGAATATGGAACAGTATGCTTCCATATTCGGCACGGAATTTTAATAAAACATTGTCTCAATTCAAGACCATGATTCAAAATATATAAAAGTACAATTCGCTGTAGCGCTCCAGGATTTTATTTATTTTAAACTTAATACAACATTTCAAAAGTATTTTTCATTATTTGTGCAAGAAAGAAAAAAAAGAAAAAAAAATGGGGGGTAGTTTTAACTTTATTTTTATTAATTGATAGTATTAAATAATATCAATGTATGTACATATAGCATTTTGCCTTTTAAAAACTATGAATTAATTCGGCCTTTAAGGCTTATAATTCATTTAAATAAATAAATAAATAAATAAATAAATAATTTCTTTTTTATGTTCCTCCTATGTATTTTATTATCTTACGGTGTGCGCGGTGTTGATCTAATTTTTGTTAGTCTGAGCAGTGTCGAAGGTATATACACTGGGCACTGATCAGTTTTAACTAATTTAATTTCAACTTTCTAAATGCTGTGATATTATTTGTTTTGGTCGTTCCGCGTGTTAAGTTCACAAACACTACTCCTCCTTTCCTCCTTCTCACAATCTATTTTCCTAGTTCCAGTACAATGCACTGCATATGTAGGAGTTATCTCCTGAGTACTGGTCCAAGATAAAAAAAAAATACCTAAATTATTTAAAAAATATAAAATTCATATAAAATAGAGGAAACTGCAATTCTAAAAGTATTGATTACTTACTTCTGCATATTAAGAACCTGAAAAAACAGGCGGTATTGAGTACTCAGTACTATCATATACTGCCAATCCATCCTGTGAGCCATGGTCAGTCGTGCAAAGGAGCATATCAGAAGAAAATCCAGTCACTAAACTAATAATTCTGAAGTGAAAATTGTGAAATGCATTGTTTTGAAAAAAAATATTGCCAACTTCAGGTTCTAATTTAGTTATGATAATAAGTCCAAAAATACTAATTACTCAGTTAATTCCATTAACTCTTATTAAATTTAATAAATTTTTTTTTGTTCAAATAGGGTTATAAACAAAAATTAATATTTTCCTTTAAAGTTATCAGTTGTATTCATTGCTTAAGCGCATTACACTGGATCAATTAAAATTTAATTGATTATCCCCAAAATCACTTTAAAGTTTTTTGAACATTTTAACCCCAATGACTTTTGCATATTTAAAATTAAAAAAGATTAGGTTTTCTCCTCAATGATTCCGATATTAGACATTTCCTTTTCATATGAACTCAGGCACTTAACCTTTTTGTGTTAAGAAGAAGAAAAATAAAAGAGTTTTGAAGTTTTTCACACCACGACCTGACATTTTGCAAATGAAAAGATGAAAAACAATTCAAACTAATGCTCTCACAAAAAGAAACAAAAAATAAAAATGTTGGCAATCAAGGAAATGGGGAACATTAAACAAAGTTTTCACTTTAAACAATTAGAGGCTGAAGAAAAAACCTACTGCAAAAGAAAAAAAAAAGTGGTAAAGGAACAGAAAAAATAAAGAAAACTGCGTGGTTGTTACATACGAATGAATGATTTGTATTTGGCCGATGTGAAAAACGAAACCTTTTAACACTCTAATCTACAATACAATAATACAGAAAACAAAAAGAAAATCCCAGAAAAAAAAGTTTTTTTTGTTTAATAAAAAATTCCTCGTTTATTTACTAGCACTACGAGACAAAAATGTTTGTTTAATTAATCGACATTCACATGGACGACACTTTCATGCTGCTAGGAAAAGCTGCATACAGCACCAGATACATATATATTTTACATAGGGGTACAACTTTGCTTCCGATATTCGAGGCGCTATTGTTATTTGAACCATTTTGTTTTTTGATTATTTAAGCAAACTTCATTAATGATAGCGTGTCTTAAGCAGTTTTAAATTATATTTTTTAATAATCAATATTGTAAATATTTTTTATATTATGCAATTGTAATAACCATTTGAAAATCTGAACTAATTTGGCCATGAAGGCTTATAGTTCGTAACAATTAATAAAAAGAAAAGAAAGGCAAAAAGAAAACTGGTTATACAATTATGTTTCAAAATATTGTCCATCGCTGGCCACTACATTTTCCCATCTTTTGGGCAGCAAGCGAATCCCGCGTTGATAAAACTGATCATCTTCTAAAGCGATCACCGAACCGATACAATTTTTTATTTCTTCATAAGACTAGAAGTGCTGGTCAGCCAGGCCGTGTGGCACTGATCGAAACAAGTGATAGTCCGAGGCAGCAACGTCTGGCTAATAAATTTCAACGTTTCGAAGTATGTCTTAAGCACTTTCGGAACATGAGGTCGATCATTGTCAGTGTGCTCTAAAATCACTATATTATGTCTCTCGTTGTACTGCGGCCGTTTGTCTTTCAATGCTCGACTCTAGCGCATTAATTGCATTCGATAACGATCGTCTGTAATTGTTCCAGTCGGTTTTAAGAACTCATAATACACTACTTCGAACTGGTCCGTCAAACACTGAGCATGGCCGAGATAACCCTATGATTGTCTGTGACTGGAATTGTCGCAATATACGCAGGCCCACAACGAAACAGTAATCCCTACCGTCTTCGCTTTGCAAGCAGCTGATCACGAGTAAACAAACACCGTTCAACATCCCTCGGCTTCAACTCGTACGGCAGGCAGCAACTTCCTTTGTTTCTGAATCATTTCCATGTCTTGCAGGAATTTTGAAATAGCTTGTTGTGCCACTCCCAATGATCTTGAAAATTCTGGTTGTGTTTGATACTGCTCTTGATCAAGTAATGGCTCCAATTCTGGATCTTCAAAAACCGTCTCTCTCCCACTGCTATGCTGGTCTTCGATGTCAAATTCACCATTGTTGAAGCGTTGAAACTACTCTCTGCACGGTCTTTCACTAATAGCGCATTTCAAGAAGATTAAAACCTTCTGCAAATGACGAGAATTTTGCTCGTAAGCTGACATGTTTAATTGAGAATAACTTTATAGTGCACACATAAATCCACTAGTATTTCGATGGAGTTATGTTTAAAAACAGCTAAGCTTATTGTATGACATCTACGATTTATTTACTTCGATTACCACTTACCGCTACAGCCATCTATTACAAAACGGTGGAAGCAAAGTTGTACACCTAATAACTAAAAAGAAAAACATAACAAATTTTGAAATTAAAGTAACTGTCAGAAAAACAACAAATAAAAATTCTAGCTTGTCAAGTGATTCTTCCGCAGTAGCGCAATTCATTTTGAAGATGCTCTTAATTATTATGTTAAACCGATCTATGAGATATTATCTTTTTATGGTTTTTGTTCTAATTTTAGATGTTCCTACCATTAGAAAATTAATATTGTGACCATTAGTAAGGAAGGCATTTCTGCACCAACAACATGAAATTCAGACCTCTACGACTTTTTTGTTCTCTTATTTTTTTAAAAAAGTAAACAGCTCATCTAAGTTTTCTTCGCAACAGCCCTTTACACTAGTCATCACAAACTTTAGAGCTGAAAGACCATGTCACGCGTTATATACACTGCCATTTGTTACGTGTTTCAAACTTTCCACACGTAGAAGAAAAAATATGGTTGATATGACAATATTTTAAGGGCAAATACAATTGTTGAATAATATGGTTGAATACAACCACATAATATGGTTTAAATCTGAATTCGTTTACGCAACTAAGAACAGCCAAGAACCAACATTTTATTATTTAATCATATATTTGGTAAAAGTTTTATTAATTCTATCGTGACTAACAACGTTATTGCTAAAATCAAAATTCAACTGTCATGTCCAACCATATAATATTATCACTCCTACCCATATTATTGGAAAAGTGTAAATTCTATTGTAACATTCAACGGCAATAGTGTTAAAGTTCAGAATGTTATATGATTACATAATAAATACATAATATACATACAAGCTTCTATAATTAAAACCACATTTTTTAAATTCATTTAATAAAAATATAACTTTCAACCAATATTTTGATACAAAACAGATTAAAATTAGTAAAGTTTTGCGAGATACTGTCGATTTGGGAACACTGATGTATCTTTGATTTGGTTTTATTGGTATGATGCTTCTATTCCACCAAATAGAATATACTAATATTATATGATGATGGGTTGGTATCATTCGTCTAGCTGGAGTTCAATCCTGGCTAAAGCCAAGAATCAAGAGTTATTGATCGCGGCAATTATTGTTATAATTATAAATAAAAATATTTCTTGGCTTTAGCCAGGATTGAACTCGAGCTAGACGAATGATACCAACCCATCATCATATAATATTAGAAATATTTTTCTGATATAATTAAAGAGTTTTCTTATTTCGTCGTAGATTATGACAGATGAGAAATTTAATTTGAATTAGAGCAGCCTACTAAAGCCAACTAAATTTGGAAAATTTGTTTTACGACATAGATATGAAAACGCTAAATTTTTGGAATTAGGTATCACAAATGATTCCTTCTATGGCTAAGTTTATAGCAAAAATTTTGGTATTATCCTTAAACTTAAAAAATGTCAAAAATTAGTTGAAGAAACCATTTTGAAAAGAAATGTTATATACCTACAGAAGACCCCTCAAAACTCTTAAATAAGGGGTTTGTCTATAAGGGTACAAATTATAGCAAAGAGTTGTGACCTGTGTGGGCCTAGCAAGCCATATGAGGGTACTGGTGAATCTTGAATAATTCACCCCGTGTAGTTGGTGTATCATCAGATTAGGCAGACAAGGCAGGTGCTGTGTGCACATAGTCATTATTTTTCATTTTAGATGAAACTAGCATAAATCTATACGATCGTCTATCGAAAACGCTTCTCGTATAATCAGACCTCTGCTCTAACATTTCGGGCTTAATGATTTAAATGATCTTTTCGCAATTCTTGCACATTACCTCTGTTTCTATCTGGTCTATTGAGAATACTTTTTTTTCATCAGAAAAAATGATCTGGAAATTCCTATACTTACAAGCTTTGGTCTAGCCTCAATATATTACTAAGTTTCTAGTTACATTGAATTTTTTGGCGTTGTATAGTTTTTGGACGTTTACGAATGCTTCCTATTTTTGATTTATTTACACACTTCTGGCTAGATCTACGAATGAATATCTTTAAGGCTTAAAGATTTTTTGCTTGGTAAGCTGACTACATGCCATTCTTGGCTCTCAGTTAGATTTCATTGAAAAGTTCTTAAGCAATTTTAAGAAACGCGATGGACATGGCAAAACCGTAGTGAAATTTCCTGGATTTTGATTACTTCTTCACTAAAAGCTGTACTTTTTCCTTGTTTAAGCTTCGAAAGTACTGTAACTCGCGACAAATTGACGATGCACTTGACTCACTAACTGTCACTGGCACAATCTGCTTTTGGCGCCTTAAATATTGAATAAATAGATATTTTTTATTTTGCAAAAAAAAAAACAACTAACTGTTATTTTATAAACATTCTATTCCACTGGATTTTGCCGAGTTTAAATTTTTACATTTAAATCGAATAAAATTGTACTCTAGAGTCTTCCGTTTTCACCGAATGGATAATTTTAAGAGTGGCGTTGTAAATATTGAACAGAATTTATTTTGGAACACACCTAAAACGATTATTAAGTCTTCAAAATGGGTATAAACCCATAAACAAAATTATTTTTTTGTGACCGAGAACAGTCTAGTACACTTTTTTGACCTTAAAAGCCCCTAGGTATTGATTTTCATTAAAGTCGTTAAAGCTGTTCTCGAGAGTTTAATTTTAAGATACTAAAATTTAATGCAATATGGATTTCGTAAGGCTCGTTCTACTGGCGATCTTATGGCAATTCTCTCAGAGAAATTGTGCCACTCAACCCATCATATCGGTGCAAGTAAGGCGGGGTTTCTGGATATTTCCAAAGCGTTTGACAGAGTGTGGCATAATGCACACATAGATAGGGGTCTCATCAAAAGAGTTCAAGATTAACTCAGGGGTACCGCAAGGCTCCGTTCTTTCTCCTACCTTATTTCTTATTTTCCTCAACGACCTTCTTTATCAAACTTCAAACCCTATCCACTCTTTCGCGGATGACAGAAGCATTTGCCACTCGTACTCTTTTAGTTATAGGCCCATCCTATCAGAGATCGCTACCAAGAGGCTAAATATGAATGATTCACTGAACAGTGATCTTCTATTAATCTCCAAGTGGGGTCGTAAAAACCGGGTCGCTTTTAACGCTCGTAAGACCCAATGTTCTTTATTAACACATGAACATACGACCGCAAGTGCTGCTTCATCCGCTATCATGGATGGTATAAATATTGAGGAATTGGATGCTCTTGATGTTCTGAGAATGAAAATACAGTGTGATGTTCGCTGGAATGATCACATTTTTCATGTTTCTAAAGAAGCATACAAGTGCCTCGGGTTTTTGAAACGGTGTAAGATTTACTTCACTCCATCCGATCTCCTTACTGTTTATACCACCTATATTCCTCAAAGTCTATTTTGGGGTTACTCGACCGTGTTCAGGAGAGGGCGAAGAAGCTTATCTTCACCACTCTATTGACTCACTGGAGCATCGACGCAGTGTGGGGTGCATTACTCTGTTCTATCGTTACTGCAATGGATTTTGCTCCGACGAGATTAGGAATCTTGTTCCCGAAACTCGCACATTTATACGTAGCACTCGTGCATTGTGCAGAGCTCATCCATTTGTGGTCGATTGCGTGGGGATTCGTACTACGCATTACAGAGAGAATTCGTTTCAGGGGTCATCCCCTGAGTTCTGGTCCAAGATAAAAAATATATAATATAAACTATGAGAGTTTTTAATCACCCAACAATGTAAAAAGCACGTAGATTTTTAGCACCATAAAAGAAATTTCCGATCTCAATAAAAATTGTTATTCACAAAACTAAATACATATAAAATAAAAAGGGTTAAGAAAATATATAGGAATAATAAAAAATGTAATCTTAAATTAATGAACGGCATTAACCACCCAAAAAACATACAGGTTCCTAAATTGACAGCAGCACATAAAAGCATTTAAATTTTTATGGATAATAAAATTGAAATATGTGAGAAATAACTTCCTCTTTCATTTATCCGAAACACTAAATACTTTTAAGTCCCTCTTTTTAAATAACTTCAATTATACTGATATTTCTCAGTAAATGGAAATACGGCTTTAATACTCATTTAAATAGAAAAATATAAAAAAATAAATAAATAAATTAAACCTTAAAGTTGTTGAGTTGTTAAAATCATTGTTTTCATTGCTTCATCTCATCCAAACATTCATTCATTCAAACCCTCCGAACAAAACTAAATACAATTGAATGCAACAACAATAACTAAACGATATCGCACTTTATCATAGATCGAATTGTTTTTGTTGTTAATTGTCAAAACAATACCAATGAATTGTGATTCATTTAAGATTTTGTAGAAAAATTTGTTGCTTTGATGTTGAAGTTGTTGCTATTGTTGCAGTTAGCTGCATGTTATGTGTACGTACATGAGTGTTGCTTTGTGCTGGCGGAAATCAATCTACCACCAACCAGCCTCAGCCTCAGCCTCAGCTTACTCAAAGTTTAACTCATGCCATTCCAAGCCATGTTGAAGTACTGGTACCATACGATTCAATCAACATAAATCCACAATGTGTGTGGGTGCTATTTTGAAGTATTTAAAGTCAATTAAGCATAACCTATAACGATGTCGATGATGATGGAAAAGCAAAAAAAAAAACAACAAAAAATGATGGAAAGAAAAAGTCCCTTTACCAGCGAACTTCACCACATGAATCCTGTTCAACAAAACGTTTGTTAAGATTCATTAAAATGTTAAATGAATTGTTTTGTTTTCAGGGATTTTGTTTTTATTTTTTCTGTAATGTCTTTTTAGTTCAAGTTTGTTTCTTTTCCTAGAACCCGTCAGTTACAAATGGATCTGGAAGGCAACAATTTTTAAAACAATTAAATTGTTGACTAAAGCAAATTCGTAAGAGTAAAAAATGTTTTTTTTTTCTGTTTTGTTTTGTTTTTGCTAAATAACATGAAATTGTCATTTGTAATCAAAAATTGTGCATCTCTTTTGAGACTATTCCTGCTTTTATATGGAAGAATTGAAAATTAAGGCAACTGTTATTTTCCACTTCAATTGCAATTAACCCAAGACAACTTCTTCTAGTTTACTGTTTTTTTTTATTTTTATTTTTTGTTTTATAATTTTTCTTTTTTGCTTTCTGCCTGTCTTTCTTTTGCAGTTAATTTAAGGAGGTACTGGGTAGAGAAAACTTTCCAAAAAGCATAAGCTTTTTCTCGAATTTGCCATTTGCGATTTAGCAATAAATGATCAGGAGGTAAAATTGTTTTTTTTGCCTCCACTGAGGCCGTCGTCAACAGCTGTGATATGTCGCACTACACATATTGCGTTTACCGACTAAAAGCCCTGCAGGTGTTCCTTGGAAAAGATCTCTATCATGAAACTAAGCTGGCATATTCTACTTCAGATAAATCATCTTTAGCTTCAGTTTAAGAGCAATTAAAAATATGCTATACAATAAACATCTGCTAGAGTGTGACAGAAAGTATCCCAAAAACAGTTAAAACAAGTTACTATGCATTACTTTTTATTCATATAACCCATGCCATAGACTATGCGACCGTCGCTACAACACGTTGGCTTGTCAAGTTGTGTGTTTTGCGCTCAAACTGTGCGACATTAATTCACAATTTCAGTTCTTAAAAAAATTTGTTGAATAAAGATGACCGCAGATGCAACAATTGTATATATAAAATTATAAATCAAAATAAAGTTGTACAACTTGCTCCTAAATTTTACAACCAGTCGGTACAACTACCCAAAAAATCAAAACTTTTAAATCTTTCGTACAACCGAGACACAACTTCGTACGACGACACCACATACTTTACAATTTAATAACCAACATCGTCATGTTGTACAACTAGTCGCATAGTCTGTGGCTTGCATAAGAATATTAAGCATACAATATCTGTTGTTTTGCTTTATTACTACCACCATACTCAAACTTATCCAGACAACAAAATATTTATGGTTGCTTGCTATTTTTTGTTTAAGACAAAAAACTCATCGTACAACTTGTTTGATGCTTTGTTGGCACGCACCATAGTTGCCATATTAGACGACTTATCGTAATTTTTACGATTTTGGATGCTGAAAATAACATTTTGAAAATTTGACATTTTGACGAAGGTCTGCTTTTGACCATTTCTGTACATCACATTTTTACTGTCATATCTTCCAACCAAGTGCAAGCATACTTCTTATACTGAAAAATATTTGCTTCATATTTCTAATGAACCCAATTCATTAGATAATTTTCATTAACGGAATGAAAAATTACGTTCCATCAATGAAGATTCATAGCACTAATGAAAATATTCATTCAAATTGATTCATTAGGTTTCATAATTTCATTAGAAAATTTCATTGAATTTGTAATAAAAAATTTTTGAAGGCTGGGTGCAAAATTTAAGAGATTTAGTAAAAGTGAGATGATAAATATATTACAACTACTAACTAAATGATAAAGTAAATTATTTTATACATTAATTACTGTGTAAAAAATTGTTTAATAAAATAACATTTCAATAGTGTATTAAAACAATAAAAAATTATTTTATGCTTAATATAAAAAAAAATTGTTTAGTTTCTCTTCAGTAGCACAATTCTAATAAAAAAAGATCATTAGAATAATGCAACTCTTCTTTAAACGAATGATTTTAATTCGTTAGAATGAAGAACATTGTTCATCAAATTAGTGAACATTTTCATTGGTTTAAGAAATGTATTCATTACGCTAGTGAAAATATTTCATAAAAATAATGTAACACATTCGTTGGCCTAATGAAAAAATTACGTTTGAATGATGAAGGAGATTCATTAAAGGAATTAAAGCTTTACTTAATATTAAAGTACCAAATTCATAAAACTAATGAAACTGAGTCGTTAACTTAATGAATATTTTCTTAGTTTTAATGTAAACTATTCATAAATATTATGATTCATGCTTCATTAACTTAATGAAGTTATCATTAATCCAACGAATATATTCATTACATAATTTTTAATGAAACAAGATTCATTCGTCCAACGAAGGCCATCATTGGCCCAAAAATAATGAAAATTTTCATTAGATTAATGTTAATATTCATTATATTAATGAAGGAATTATTTTCAGTGTATTTTAAAGTTAATTTATGTAGGAAATGTATGTTTGTTGTAATACTGAAATATTATGTGATAGCTATTTTAGAGTATACATATATATATTGCATATGTTAGAGTTGAAATTAAAATATCATTTGTATGTAAAAGCGTGTGCTCGTCTTTTAAGGAGACTAAATTTTAAGATGAATTCAAAACTTCTACTTCTATAATTCCTTACAATATTATAAAAGAAGAAAGTCTTTTCTGGAAAATTTCTTTTACGCTATAAATATGAAAAAGCTGGATTTTTGAAATAAACTTTCTATTTTTTTTCTTCTAAGTTTTTCTGCTAAAGATCTTGATTTATTTATGTTTTTTTATAAAAATTTAAAGTTAATTTTCTTGAATGATAACAAATTGTTATCGAAATATCGAAAATAAAATACGGTTAAACCTTTTTTATAAAAAACGAAAATAAATCTAGATCTTTAGCTGAAAAATTTAGAAAAAAATATAAATAAGATCTAATAATACGAATATTTAACGTAACCTTCTATAACTAAGTTTTTTTATAAATGCTTTTTATTTATTTATTTGTTTATTTTCTGTACAACAATATTTAATCTTATATTTATAATACAGAAACGGTATATGCATTCCGCATAATTATTGAATTAAATTAAATTAAAATACAACAAAAATTAAAATTTAAAAGAAAAGATGTATTATAAAAATATATAAAAACATAATGAAATGTATATAAAGGGTGTTTTTTTAAGCTAGATAGAACTTTAAATTGTAAAAAGTAACACAAAAAATTAAATTTTGATGAAACATTTTTTTTATTTGTTTCAGTATACTCTGACAAATCATCATGAATAGACTCACGCTTGAACAACGCTACGAAATTATCCAAATTTACTTTGAAAATCAGTCGTCGATTCGCGCAACTTATAGACGACTTCACTTGTTCAGCGATGAGGCGCATTTTTGGCTTAACGGGTTTGTTAATAAGCAAAATTGCCGCATATGGAGTGAGACCAATCCACAAGAGACCCTACAGACTCCATTACATCCAGAAAAATGCACAGTTTGGTGCGGTTTTCATGCTGGTGGCATCATCGGACCTTATTTCTTCAAAAATGAGGACGGAGCTCGCGTTACGGTCAATGTAGATCGTTACCGCACCATGATCAATGATTTTTTGTTTGAAAATATGGATGACATTGATCCGGAGGAGATGTGGTTTCAACAGGATGGCGCTACGTGCCATACGGCGAACGCAACCATCGACTTACTGAAATCAAAATTTGGCGATAAGTTGATTTCGAGAAATGGACCTGTCAATTGGCCTCCAAGGTCGTGCGATTTGACACCTCTCGATTATTTCCTGTGGGGCTACGTGAAGTCACTGGTTTATGCTGATAAACCAGCAACATTGTTCGTGTTGTTCGTGACATACGGCCAGCAGTGCTCGAAAAAGTGGCCCAAAATTGGACGTCCAGAATGCGCTTCGTCAAGAACAGCCGCGGTGCCCATATGCCCAAAATCATTTTCAAATGTTAATGTCACGTATTGATCTTTCGAATAAAAAAAATTTTGATTACAATTTAATTTTTTGTGTTATTTTTTACAATTTCAAGTTCTATCGGGCTTAAAAAAACACCCTATATTATAAAAATAACTATAAAAAACAATTTATATGATTAAATAAACATATTTAATAACTTAATATAGTTTATAGCAAAAATATAACTCTTATCGTATTCTGTAAATGTGTTGGTTTGCATCCAGGTACGTGGATCTTAACAAAACCAAAGTGAGAAGTTAGCTTAAGAGATCATTTTCGGAAAAAATGTCGCATACTAGACACTATCTAAAACTTTGCAACTGTAGTTGTTATGACTTAGATATGCCCGATTTAACAGAAGTGTTTAGGAGTATAATAGTTCCTTTTATTAAATGAAATCTAATTTTAAAAATATATGTCACAAAAATGAAAATAACTTATATGTTATAGCTTTAAATGTTGTAGTTTTTTATTGAAGACAACCATGATCTGTTTTTCTATACTTTACGCCGTTGAAATATATCTTTTATTCAAAAATAATTAATTTTTCTAGCTGTCGATTTGCTGACGATTTGCAATAATCATATTGACGATTTTTTCCGTCGAATTTGATGATTTTAAACCGGCTTTATCTGACATCTATGGCACGCACGTACACGTAGTCAATGGACTTGGCATTTCGTTCTTTTGTCGTGACAAGGAGTATACTTCGTTATTGCATATTCTCATTCGAAGTAAAACAATTATGCCAGAGTCATAATCACTGCTATTTATAGACATTCATTTTATGTAAAAAAATTATAAAAACCACAAACAATTACAATCAGATGAAATTTCAAAGTATGTATGCTTTGAGTGTATCCCCGCTTATGTTTACTATACAATAAACATTTTTATTATCCAAATACAAATAGCTCTAGTTATAATATTTCAATAAAGCTTGCGTACTATAGCGTCTATTTTCGCGGAAGATTGTCACATAGGGACACTTGCGAGAAGATCAAATCTTCCGTATTACTATTTCTGCAGACTTTTTAGGAATGAGGAGGAGGAGAGAGTCCACGTCTTGCGGCCTAATATCAACGTGCATCAAATCCAAGGAGTAAAATTGTCAACGGTTTAACATCGTTAGGCTGACTACACACAAATAAGTGACAATTACTTGAAAATAGCAAATATTAACAAATCCCTTATTGAATAGCTTTAGCGTTCTAATCAATTCCTAGACGGTCAAACTGGTAGCCTGAAAACCATAAAGATAATCGGCCTTGACCATACTCGTGTGATATTCTTAACTGCGGGCATTTATTAGGTACTTGAAAAGAGAGCCGTAATGACTGTCATTAGGAATCGCTAACGTATCCTCCTGCAGTTTTAAGCTTCAACCAGAGAAAGCATCTCAATTTTTGACTAACAACAGGTCTTCTCTCACAAAATATCCCAAAAGAACTTTGATTACATTCTTTCAGTTAGACTGGTGAATAAAGGCTGGGCTTGTGTAACCAAAATCAGGCATTTTTTTTTTTACAAGTAGAAAAAATATGTAGTTTATACGACAATATTTTAAGTGTAACACACTATTATTGAGTTACAACCATCCACAAACAAGAGCTGCAATCGCTTTTTAGCTGCCAAAAGTTCTCATGCCCATACATTTTGTATTGATCAAGGCATAATTAGTTTGTACGCTCTTTTCGGTCCAGAATCAGCTGTTTTGTTTCTGTTCAATATAAACATGTATGGTACATGGTTTATTTTTACTTTTTCGTTCTGTTCTGTTGCGGTCTAATCGGTTGAAAATAGAATTCAACGGTAAGTGACGACCAGATATGTGTTTGTGTTACTTTTTTCAGGTATGGAAACATTAATTTTTTATTCAAATGTATATAATTTTTTTGTCGAAAGCTAAAAAAATTTGTTTCAACTAAAGATTTTAAAAAGTTAATACATTTTTAATAATTAAGCAACTATGGATGACAAAAGGAAAAAATTATATTTTGTATAAGAAGTGTCATAAACTCTGCAGATTGTGCGAAAGAAGTGGACTGTTTGATCACCATTTCTAAATTATTGATTTGTATCATTTTTTTCACACAAGATAATATTTATGTACATGTTTTATTCTTCATTCCAATGTTTTTCTTTTATTTATGCTCTACTGTAAAAACAGCTGAATATTTTCACGGGAAAAGTAATTGTAAAATATTTGCTACAAAAATAAACGTCACAGAACGGCAACAGGAAGTAAAAACTAATGAGGCCTTCATACCGCTTTGCTATTGGAAACCCCAATTTTGACAATGCGTTTCAGAGTGAAGTTTGTTGCAAAAGGCAAGAATTGTAAACAAAACAAAAAAAGAAAGCTATAAGAAAGTAAAATAAATAAGCAAATAAAAAAATTTTTTATTTCTTATTGGAAAATGGAGGTAAGAAATTATATTCAATATGATGTAGTAATATTCCAGCTTATCTAACCAACTCATTTTTAAATTTTTAATTATTTTATTATATGTAATTTAATAATACAGTCACAAACAACAATGTCGTCCGTCCAGCTGTTAAAATGATTAGGATTGTTTATTTGTATGTTTGATAACCCAATTTTTATCGTTTTGATTTAACGTTACAGCTTTTCTTTGGGAATCGGGGGAAGCAATTTTTCCGCTTGTCGCTCCTGTTTACGGATGGCAGTTACAATAGTGTTGCTAACTTTATTATATTGTTATATTTAATTTCCAATGAATTGATTCACCATATCATTGCAAAAAAATGTTTTAAATAACCATACTATATTTTGATTCAAAAATGTTTTAATGGTGAATGATAATAGTATTAATTAGAGTCACTGTTATACCCAACCATCTTATTTTACTAAACAACGTTAATTTTAACAAAAATAACTTTATTAGTGCCGTTGTGTTCCATATCAATGTCATTAATATTTTTGTTTAATAAAAAATTGGATATTTCTGAATAAAAAATACATTTTATTTTTATATAATTATGGGTGTCTCAACATCGATGCGATTGATTGCAACCCGAATTTGCTAATCCATTTTACGCAGTTCAAATATTTTTTAATAGCACAAGCTCTTGGTAGGTTCTTAATTTTGCGGCAAAACGATGAGACAGAGGAATAGTGGACATTCAAATGAAAACTCAAATTAAAGATCGCAAATAAATCAAAGGAAATATGAATTTGTAAAGTAAAGACTAGTTTTTATTTGTATTCCACCTTACAAACCACATTTGAAAAATATTCGAGAATTACATTTGAAATCAAGTTGAGAATAAACGAATTTCTTAAATTGAAAATAATTTCCCCTTTTTGTTGAGAATACGATGTTTTTCAATTTGAACTCAAATCAGTATCAAGCGTTTGTCGTTTGAGAAAATATTTGATTTCAAATCATTCTCAATTTGAAATCAAACCAACAAAGTGTTTGGTGGGAAGCTAATAACGTATATATGTATAAGTAATAATGATAAATAGTTGGGCTTTTCTTATTAATTATTTCTAATATTAAAAGTACTTTTTTTTTCTTTTTACTTTTAAATAACAACAGTAACTGCCGCGATCAATAACTCTTGATTAAAGAAGACAGGAAAAAATAATTGAATACTAAAGCTGAGGACAACTAGCTGTTTCGTAGTCGCTACACTACTCATCAGCACCCACTAAGATTCGAACTCGGTATCATGTTAACATGATGCATTTTAATACGGTCGTTTAACCAACTCAGCCACCGAGCTCTTAATTAATTTATTTATTTTTTTCATTTAAACTTTAATCGGAAAAATAATTCTAAAAACTTTTGATATTTTTATTGCCTCAAATAGTCCAATGAATCTTAAATTTTCTAATATAGAACTAATTGAGATGTAACAGTTAAATTAATGTACAATTGTTGCGTGCCTTTTGTTGTTCATCGCAGCCACACATAACCTCAGCTACTTTTTTTTGGTCGATGCTTTTTTATTGATTTCTGGTTGTTTTTTTTTTTTTTTTTTTTTCTTTTGTCAAGAGTTATGTTTTATGGCACAGTAACAACCCAGTGTTTGTTATTTTCAACTAAGAAAAATTAAAACTTAAGGTGGGGTCTGTCAAATGGAAATCTATCGATCTTAAAACATTAAGGCAACTTAATCATTTCTTGGCTCGAGCTAAGAAAATGGAAATGAAGAAGAATATCAATTTGTTAAGAACTCCCAAGTTTAGCTATATAAGCGTTCTTAAGACCACAGTTGTTTGCTTAAATTTGTTTTAATTGATTAAAGTTGATTAAAATTTTTAATTGGGAAGACTTAAGTTATATTGTTTTGAAAATTCGACTAAAATTAATGATCGTAGCTCAGGGTTGTTAGCGGGAAAGAGTTCAAGCAATTTTAGAAATGCTGTAACGTTTAATGTTGCGATTTTGAATTAACACAATATTTTAATAACATTTTAAAATAAATTTAAGTTTCATTTCTGGTTTTTGTTTTCCGCCAATCCGACCACACAGCTTAAAAGTTAATTGAAGTTTAATGATAAACTCCTGTGTTATGTTAATTTAATTTATTACGGAAAGTGTAAGAAAATTTGCTGCTTTGATAAGGAAACTATTGAAAGCAAAATTTATGCTATTAAACTTTGTTTGATTTTAATACGTTTACAGATTGCACTTGATTTTAAGTAACAGTGTGAATAAACTTGAACAACAGAAAAAAAAAATCATAAACTAATTAAATTTTGTTGATTAAATAAATCCAATTTTTCTTCATCTTCTGTAAAATGTGTATGATTAAGTTGAAACTGAAAGTAATGAAAAGCTTTTCTTTTATACATCAAGTGTCTATCAGAAGACAACTTATTCCGACAGTTGTGACACATTCATCATAAACTCATTTTCAGATGTGTTAAACTAAAATGGAAGCTATTGAACTCTGTATTCAGATAGTTTTAGCTTCTGGCCAGAGTTACCAATTAAAAATTTGTAATTTATTGAATCTTAATTGAACTTTATATAATTTTTAAATTAGATATTTTTGGTTTTTGTACATCGGGTTTTAGCTCAAGTTTTTCCTTTCTTAAGTTTTTCTTAAGAAGGATTTTTTACAATACAAATCTGCTGTGATCAATAATTTTTGATTGAAGAAGACAAGAAAAACAATAGTCAAACCTTTAGCCCCCAGCTTCAACTAAAATCCGAAGTACGAAGACAAAAAAAAAAAAAAAAACAATATAATATCTAATATAAAAAAGATTAAAAATTTGTAAACTCGGCACGAAAATTATTTTGTGGTGACCGAGAGTTCAAAATAATTAAAAGCACGCAAAGTTTTCAATGCTGTTTTTTTCCAGGAAACAGGCAGAACTTTTAACAAAACAAAGACGTAACAACTCTTGAATATTCATATCGGTAAATACCTAAGTAGCCAGTTCACATTTATTCAATCACACAGTGATCCGTGATAATACCGCAAATGCGTGCCATTGACTGATCGCAAATGGAGATTGCACTTTTGTTCTTCTCTTTTCTGAGTCATGGAGTTCGAGATAATATACAAGTGGTTGTTGTGAACTACCTTTGAGTAACTTTGTGGCGCTGGAAAATTTCGTAAGCCAGGTTTCCTACGACCATGAGGACCAAGTAATCACATCTTGTAGTTTTATTTAATATGTATCTTTCGTCTTGCTAATTATTATACAACTTGCTACTTCTTTGGACTATATAAAACTTATTTCGAATTTAAAAAGTAATTTTCTGGCGAAAAAATTACCTAAATTGGGAAGAAAAGATAGCGTGTTTTCCATCTTGAGTCTACGTGTTTTATAGTCATCCATGTTTTCTGGATAAAGTCATAATAAATTTCTATTTAAGCCTAGGTACACCGACATAAGTATTATTTGTCTTCTATGTTTGTCTTCCTGTGTACCCGTATTTTTTTTTTGTCAGTGTCGTCTATTTTCTTTATATTTATATTCCTTATTAATTCCGTTTGAATGTAATTCATTATCTTGCAGTATGAGAGGTGTTGAACTAATTTCTGTTAGTCTAAACCAGAGATCTGTAACCGGTGCCTTTTTTAATGATCTAAATATACCCATCTTAAATCGAGTTGCGGTGTGATTGGCCACTGCATATTGTTTACACAAGTATGTTTTCTACTCGTTATAGCTTGCGTCTGTTAACTGGAGTATATAACATACCCAATCAAGTTTGTATGCGGTGGCTGCTTGATTTGGTTTCTCTATTATTTTTTACACTTTCGGCAATCAAACTCGTACTTCTTTCTAACAAAGAAAATAATATTTGTATGTAAGAATTGAATGTCACACATTTACCTTACCAATGATAGTGGTTTTCAGTTTTATGTATTTACTCACCCACACTCGGTAATCCTATTCGTACTAAGTGCGGCGTTGCCAGAAGTTTTTTAAAACATCATGTTTTGGCGATCGTGTTTTGAAGAAAATGTATACACATATTTTATTTGCACATATTTAGAACAAAACCGGAAAAATATTAACTTTCACTTAAAAAAAATAATAACTTTTACTTTTAAATGGATTTTTGTATGAAGCACATTTTCATCAAATTTCTTTTATTTATTATTATTCATTATTATAAATGAAAAAACATCATTTATAATAGTGTTTATTTCTTGGTTTTAATCCATAACCACAATAAATGCATAGTTACACATACATATAACCAATTGTGGAAAACATTTTGTTTGAATTGAATTTTCGTTTCAAATTTTTCAGCAAAAACAATCTTAAAATCGTCATTCAGTGTGCTACTTTCAAAATCGTCAACATGGTTGTAAATTATTAAATCTGGCAGCCGCGATTTCAGTTAATGTTAAGTAAAAGGTGACTCATAAACACAACAAAAGAATTTGTCGAGAGTGTTGTTTTTACAAGATGATTTTCTGACGACGTTTCGATAGAAATAAATATAGAAAATACTCAAAATGTTTCTCTTACTAAGTGCTAGTAACAACAAAACTCTTTTTTGTGGTCTTTTCTTCAATCACGAAAGTGATTGGATACATTCTTGCTGTACCACCGCATCAATTTTTAAGAGTTTAAAATACTTGGATGTGAAAATGCTTGGGTTAACATCCAGTGTATATATGATTGCGGTGCACCGGTGTAGATCTCTGGTATGAACATTGTACACTGAGCACTTTAAATGCTGAGATCACATTTTTCTTTGGTCTTTCCGTGTTGCTATTGATTACATCCTTTTTCCTTCTTTTCTCAATATATATTTTCTTCGTTTCAGTACAATGTACAGGTCATCCCCTGAATATTGGTCTAAGATAAAAGAAAAATAATAAACTTGGTTCTTCATTGCAAATACGTTGGTTTTTGAAAATCTTATACACATAAATATGCAGATATATACATATATACCACACGACTTAAAATTACCTTTATTTTATTAAAACAAGTTGCATACAAAAATAAACAGATATTTTAGATAGTCAAATGTAGTATTCTCTTCAAAGAGTTCTGCAAAAAAGATAAATATCTAAATTATTTATTATCCGACTACTAAATGGACTTAAAATTTGTTTCTCAACTAGTCTATTACAATATAATAATGGATTGAAAAATCCCGTGCCTAACAAAGAAAACATAGCTTTTTTGGTTCAAAATTAGCTTTATTCATCAACGTAATCTCCATCAAAAGCAATGCAATCATTCCAGCGCCGCTCTAACATTTCAATGCCACTTTTGTAGAACGATTTATCTTTTGCCTCAAAATAGGCCTCAGTTTCAGCGATAACCTCTCCATTCGTGCGAAATTTCTTACCGGCAAGCATTTTTTCAGGTCTGTGATAAGTCAGTAGTCGCCGAAAGTCAAATCTGGCGCATACTGTGGATGTCGGAGCAATTCGAAGTTCAATTCATGTAGTTTTTCCATTGTTTTAATTGTCTTGTGACACGGTGCGTTGTCTTGATGAACCAAAATTGTTTTCTTTGTCATATGCGGTCGTTTTCGGTCTTTAAACACTCTAACAACGCTATGTAATATTCACTGCTAATGTTTTTTTTGTTTTTTGTTTTTTTTTTATCTTGGATTAATACTCAGAGGATGACCCCTACATATGCAGTGTATTGTACAGGCACTATGATAATAGGTTATGAGGAGAAGAAAAGAGGGAGTAGAGTTTCTGGAAGTTTAACTTTGACAATAACAACACGAAAGACTAAAACAAACTCTATTACAGCAATTAAAATGTTGGAACTAAATTAGTTAAAACTGATCAGTGCCCAGTGCCCTTCGACACTGCTCAGATTAGCAAAATTTAGTCCAACACCTTCCACAATGCATTCGAAAGCAATTAATAATGAACATATAAACAACAGACAACAGTGTAAAAAAAGAAACACTTGCTACCTATTCCGGTGCAATTTGTTTTCATACGAAATTAATAATGATCATACATACATAGAAAATACGGACAGCAATAATAAAATAGGTATGCACAGGATGATATTTCCTTTCTCCAGATAGTCGATGAATATTACACCACGCACAAAATACCAAGGCTATAGCCTTTCGAGCCGATTGTTGTGCTTTCGGGCGCTTTGGATGAGGCTCACCAGCTGCTGTCCTCTCAGATGACGATCGTTTTGATTCCGGAGTGAAGTAATGGATCAACGTTTCATCCATTGTCACATATCGAAGCAAAAACTCCGGTTTTTTACGCCTAAACATGGCCTAACACTGGTCAGAATCATGTTCTGGTTTTTGGACAACAGTGGTATTAACGCCTCATTTAGACGTCTCTACGACCAGGTTTGAAGTCAGCAAACCAACGTTTTATTGTTGTTTCTGATGGACCGGAGTCCCCATAATACTCTTCAAGCCATTACTTTGCTTGAAGGGTATTTTCCCCCATCGAAAAGCAGAGTAAAATTAAAACACGACATTGTTTTTTATCCTTTATTTTGAGTGAACTTTTTGCTCCAGTGTTTTGACTTTTCAGCCTATGTAGTAAATATTACTTCGGGAAGTTTTAGAAAAATACGTTATTGCCCTTTTTATGTCATTTCGAGTTCATATTTTTAGCCTTCTGCCGCCTAATTTCATCCCATAAGATTTTTATGCGATTTCAACGCGTTTGGCGATTAGCAATTACTATGTTCTGTCTTCCATTTACTTTATTTAGACATTATCGAGACAGAGTGATAATTTGGTGTCTTAACTTGATCCAATTTGTTAATGCTTTTTAGACTTTGTAAATGATTAGGCTTCTGTAAAGACGAAGTTAGAGTCATGCGATTTTTGCTATAACATTTGTTAGTCTATATGCTTTGAATTGCCTGGATATTGCGGCTAACTAAAGAGGGAAGTTATAACTAAGTCGCCTAGAGGGTTGGTTAGAGCTAAAGAGATGAATATGTAGTTAGTTCTCTAGCTGCTACAGCAAAATTTAAAGAAAAACAAATGGGAAAATATATGAAAATAAAAACCATAAACTTTTTTTAAATAGTTAGCTCTTGGTGTAGCTAGATAGATTGTGAAGTTGATTTTGACTTACATCAGCACCTGCTTTGCCGGCTTAATCTGATGATGGACCATTTCAACGATGTGAATTATTCACGATTTACCAGTGCTCTCCTTTAGCTTTCTGGGCTGACAAAGGTCGCAACTTTTTGCCATAGGCATGTAGCCATATAGACAAAGCCCTTGCTGAAGAGTTCAAGACTTCCAAAATTCTCAGCAGCAAATGGTAAACCTAAGCCCATTAAGAGCATCAGCCTTTAACCAAGTCACCCGTCTAACAATCACTTCTGGTTCCTTACGTATATGTTACAAGACAACATCACCTCGGGGTGTTATTAACCCCGAAAACCGGTATTGCACCATAGTTATTAGGAAACTAATACCCCTTCCAGCCAGAACGTTTCAACGTAGGTGGCATCTCAATCATGATCAGCATCGTTATGCTCTGTAAATTATAGTAGATTATGAAATTAATTTGCATGGACCAAGACCATGGGGGAATTATTCATGATTTACCTACCGTGACTGCCGTGTAGCTTTGTGGGCGCACACAAGTCGCAATTTTGTGCCATAAGTTTGTTTGTAGCCATATAAAGTTTGGACCTTTTAATTTCATTTCGACATTTCAGAGAAGGTAGGCATCTCACCCATGATCAGCACCGAGAGATCTGCAACGCAAAATCGAAGTCAGATGAGTTTCAGCAATCAGCATTACATCGATTTGCTGAAGGTCATTTTTGTGTTAGCGGATGCCGTTTGCGTTCCAGAAACGTATTTTAAAACAAATCATTTGTTTAAAATTACATGCAAAATAGTATATTGAATTTTGAACATAGCCTGCGTTATAGTTGTCATAAAAACAGTAAACGTATTTATAGATTGAACAAGAGTCTGCAGAGTTACATCAAGATTGCCTTAGTTTTCATCGGAATTTTGAGAATTGGGCTTCTGGTTCAAATTTTGTATATCTGACTTAACCACATTAGCATAAGAAACTTGTTTGGAGTTTTGCATGTTTATGTGGCTGGTTGACTGGCCTATCTGGGGAAAATAGTTTTTAGTAATGGTATTTGACTACTGTGGTTGCAGTGAAATTAAAGGCCTATTTGTCATTGACTTCTTAAAGTGAGTATAGACAGTTTAGGCACTCAACGGGCCCTAACCGCTTATGAGATGCAAAAGAAATTTAAGGCTATAAATTTGATGAACTTCATTCTTTTTCAAGGCAAGACCACATTTCTTGGTTACAGTTCAACCATAAACATGAGTTGAGGGTTCTTATCATGGTTTTTAATGTTTACTACATTTTTAGTTTTAAAGCCTTTGTCTTCCAATTCGGTTTTGACGTCATCCGTATCTACAAAAGGGTCAATCCCTTTTACAACTACCTGAATACCTTTAGCACTTTTAAACTGATAAGTGTAAAACGATCTTTTCTCCTTCTCCAGAACGTCAGATAATTTTCGGTAATCATTCTCATGGTTAAACTGGATTTTTGTGTCATTAAAGCTGCCGCGCTTAACCGATGTTACGTTGAAAGTGTCTTTGCCGCTTACCATAATAAGTTGTTTTACCAGCGTACTAGAAGTAGGCTCTCGCAAATATATTGATGTCGGCTTAAATATTTTTTTGAATGTTGTTGGCTCATCTGTCTGAAGGATAGCAAATTTATTACTATTCGTTGCCGTAGTGGTATTATCATCTTTAGATATTTTCGATTGAGATTATATTAGAGTGGACCTGCGGCTTCGCTGAAGTTTAACTACGGTTACACACCTATCCATATGTTTTCGGCTTATCTGCAATAACTAAACTTGTAGATGGTTTGCCGTCTGTTGTAACAACTATGTATATGTGACGAACACGAACGCGTGCGGTTTCTGTCTCTTAGCGACAGAAGATTGTCCAATGATTTTTCAAGATTGCTCCTCAGAAATCCAAGAACTTTTTCTAGTGGAGCTGAGCTCTTGCTCAGAATTACATCTGATAGGTATATTCATGCAGTTTTATTTTGTTTGTTTTTATACCCTTCACAAAAATGTAAAGGGTATATATAAGTTTGTGATTCCGTTTGTAATTTCTACAGTTTTTTTTTGCGACCCTATAAAGTATATATATTCTGAATCAGAATTAATGGAAAAGTCGATTAAGCGATGTCCGTCTGTCCGTCTGTCCGTCTGTCCGTCTGTCCGCTGTTGAAATACCGTTTCTGAGAAAACCATTAGACTTAGAAACTTTTTTCTTTCACCATTCTTTTACCCCATCGATTCATGGGTTTGCTATTGAAATTCAGTAATATCGGTCCACGTATAGCTGAGATATATTCAAAATTCCGAAAAAAGCCATTTTTTTTTGCAGTTTTGTATGAAAATTTTTGAAAACAAAAGTCGTTCGTTTTGCTTCAAACTTCACACACTTATTAAGCATGGTGACTAAAAGACAAAAAAATTTTTTTTCAGATATCGGTCCATATATACCCGAGATATAGCCCAAATCGGATTTTAATGAAAATGTCGCATAGGCGAAGCTAAATAACCTTTTTTTTGCTCAAAAGCAGTTCTGGTAATAAAATGAGGTTACATAAATATGGAAAATGAAAATTTCCGATATCGGTCCATATATACCCGAGATATAGCGCAAACCGGGTTTTTCATGAAAATGTCGCGTAAGCGAACTTTAACAACTTTTTTTTTTATTAAAAACAGTTCTTGTAATAAGATGAGGTTATATAAATATGGAAGATAAAAATTTCCGATATCGGTCCATATGTACCCGAGATATAGCCCAAATCGTGTTTTTCATGAAAATGTCGCGTAAGCGAACTTAAACAACTTTTTTTTTGCTCAAAAGCAGTTCTGGTAACGAAATTAGGTTACATAAATATGAAAAATGAAAATTTCCGATATCGGTCCATATATACCCGAGATATAGCCCAAACCGTGTTTTTCATGAAAATGCCGCGTAAGCGAACTTAAAAAATTTTTTCGCCTTAAAGCAGTTCTGGTAATAAAATAAGGTGATATAAATATGGAAAATGAAAGTTTTCGATATTGGTCCATACATATCCGAGATATAGCCTAAACCGGGTTTTTCATGAATACGCGGCGTAAGCGAACTAAAACAACTTTTTTTTGCTTAAAAGCAGTTCTAATAGCAAAATAAGGTTATATAGGTATGGAAAATGAAAATTTCCGATATCGGTCCATATATACCCGAGATATAGCCCAAACCGGGTTTTTCATGAAAATGTCGCGTAAGCGAACTTAAACAACAATTTTTTTTTGCTTAAAAACAGTTCTGGTAATAAGATGAGGTTATATAAATGTGGAAGATAAAAATTTCCGATATCGGTCCATATATACCCGAGATATAGCCTAGACCAGGGTTTTCATGAAAATGCCGCGTAAGCGAACTTAAACAACTTTTTTGTGCTAAAAAGCAGTTCTGGTAATGAAATTAGGTTACCTAGATATAGAAAATGAAAATTTCCGATATCGGTCCATATGTACCCGAGATATAGCCCAAATCGGGTTTTTCATGAAAATGTCGAGTAAGCGAACTTAAACAATTTGTTGTGCTCAAAAGCAGTTCTGGTAATGAAATAAGGTTATATAAATTTGGAAAATTAAAATTTTCGATATCGGTCCATATATATCCGAGATATAGCCTGAACCGATTTTTTCATTAAAAAAAATTTTTTTTTTTTTCTGAAAAGCAATTCTTGTTATAAAAGAAGGTTACTAAAATACAGAAAATAGAAAATTTCGATATCGGTTCATATATAACCGAGCATATTCAGGTCACATTTTTAATATACTATACATATTCGTGACTATCGTGAAGGGTATTTTAGATTCGGCCCAGCCGAATATACTACACTCTTACTTGTTTATTTTCACTTTAAAATATATAACAATAAATGTCACAAAGTTTTTTGATGTAACTTCACTCTTTTCACTTATTACGATTTTTACTTATTCCGGTTTTATTTTTTACTTTCCGATCAGAAAAAAAAACACGTCCGTTCACTATCGAAGCTAGACTCCGAAAAAGATAATACAATATGAGTATATTTTCTTTCATACATTTAATTTTCCAGAGGTTCAGCTATTCCTCTAAGACTAAAATAAGTTTTTGCAAATTTCTTATCACCATCACGAACGTAGAGAAATACTGTATTGACAAAGTTGCAGCTAACTGGAATGCCAGAGACATAAATCAAATAAAAAGTAGGACCCAATATGCTGCCTTGCGGGACTTCACCTTTGATTGGCGGAGCAGAGTTCATGAAATCACCTTCCCTAACAATAAATTTGCAATCATATAAGTACCTTGTGAGTGTTTGTGAGCAAGCTTGGCTTTTTTTTATGCATCGTGCCATACTTTATAAAAAACTAGGGAAACGTCCATGCATAGAACTGAGCAAAACTTTTTATCTCCACAAGGTGTCATATCACGCATAATGTCCTAATTTTTATGCCGGCTTTGGACAAAAAGCATAAAGTAATAGGATTTTTTAAACTGTTTTTTTATATGTTATAACTAAACCGTAAATAATTAAAATATCCGGCCATGTTCCCAGAAACGCGTGTTCTGAAACCGCAAAGCGTTCTGAAAAACGCTTAACTGATTTTTAAGTGTTCTAAGGAACGCGCGTTTTACTGGCGTTTCGGAGTTTTTTCCGAAAAAAAACTACATGTGTTTCACAAACGTATATATATATACATATGTGGTAATTATATAAATAACAAAAAATTGACAACAAATAGACAAAACTTTTAATTTAGTTTTTTTAATTGAAAATGTGTAAAATTCTTTAAACTTTTTATTGAAATAAAAAGAAGACATATTAGATTTTAATTGTGAATAATTTTATTGCCTTTTGCAAGTTCAGTTTTAGCAAATTCAACCAGTTCAGTTCAGAATACGCACATGTGAGTTGAAGTCGCCAATTTTTAGCGATATGCGTTTTCTAGAACACCTATTTGGCGATTTCAAATCGCAAAACCATACTTCTTGCGTTATACGTTTCTCAGAACACCTATTTGGCGTTTTCAAATAGAAAACGCTAAATTTGAGCGATTGCCGTTTCTCAGAACATGCCTGATCATGCTAAATACTATTTTTTCTTGCTACTATTTTTCGACTTATGACTTTATGACTAATCTTTGAATAACGCATGAGGTTTGTTCTATAGTACTGTGTTTATCTCTAAAGTAGATTATAACAAACATTCATTACAGGAGTCTACTTCATCATTAGCAATTTCTGGAGCAGTTTTGAAATTGTTAGCAGTTGGCTTATTGGCTTGTAAACGTAACTCTGCTTTTAAGGCAACCTTTTTCGGCCAAAGGGACTTCCCTTTAAACAGGACCCTGATTGGTAATACAGCAATTATTACTCCTATTGCAAATAGTAGCCGAAATAAGTTTAAGAAATCATTAAATTTTGATGCTGTAAATATAATACTCCTGACCTATATACATATGTATGTATGGATGTATGAAGCTGTACCACATTCCCAAACAAACTTAATATTATGATTTGATACGTCAAACAGCCGACAGCTAATTATGTAAAGAAACAATAAACGCAAAAAAAAACAAAATATAGAAAAAGAAACAAAATATACAGATCATAACATGCAACTCAAATGCAACATCTGCGGTTGATATTTTGATTTTATGCTTTTAACGCCACGTTTAATACAAATTATAATTTTAACCACTTAAAATGCTATAAGAGAGACAAAACAATGAGACGTTTTAACATCAGCTTCATTGTTTAAAATTTGAAAATCAGTCGTTGTCATCTAAGAAGTGGTTTCGTGTAATTTGGATAAAACAAAATAAAACTCATCACAAAAACCGCAAACATTTTTCTCTTGCGATAACATACTAGTAGGTGTAGGAGGAAGAATTGAGGAGAGGAGCTGGTAGACAGCAGCCAGCCAGACACGTTTATTTTCAGCTAAACGGGCGTTAACTGATGCTACTTGCGGCTTTTGATTTTTTTTTTTTTTGTATCTTAAGGATGTAATTTTAACTTTTGCCAGCATTTATGGTTTATTTAAATTTGACCCATATTTTTTTAATCTTTTCTCTTTAGTTCACCGACTTTAAAGCTAAAAATTTAAGTATTTATGCTAAGATCTTAATAGTTTTTTTTCGTCACCCAGCGTACGTAATTTTGATATTATATTTCAAAAAAAAAAAAAAAAACTGTTTTATGAATGAAGAGATTAATAATCTTTGCGGTTGTAGCATGTGAATAACATTCTTTAAAGTTTGATATTTTATTGTTGTATTTTTAAGATTTGTTTTTTCTTTTAGTTTTTATCAGTTCACTATATAAATTATTGAAGATTTTATTTATTTGCATTCGTTCAGTTTATTTTGTTTTTTTTTTTCGACTTCCACACACATGTCAACAGTTTTTATAGCTGTCACTCTGTCAATAACTATTTTTATTATAGTTCAATATATGAGGTATTCAGACAATATCGCATGCTATTTTATGATAATTTTACGTGCAAAATGTCTTTATATTCGTTCATATGCCTTTTGAGTACAAACCCTGAAATTAGAATACTTTAGTAACTAGAGTTTCTGGTTGTAGATATCCGTCGTACTGGTACCTTCAGTAAATATTAACAAACATTACCTTTGCAAAACCTACACTTGATTCGTTGTAACTAGAGAATATTTTCTATCGAATACCCTACAGCGAATATATAATCAAATTAGTTACATCAAGTTTAAGTCTTTTATGATTTCACTATAATTTTGTGTATTTGTTTCAGTCTTTTGGTTTGTTTCAGATATTATTATACGAGAATGAAATTGTTTAAAGCAATTTAATATTTCAGTTTCTATTTATAATAAGTACGCCGTGTTCAATGCGTAAACATGAATCGAAGCTGTCAAAACTGTTAACACGCAACGCTAAACGAAAATCTAATTTTGACAGCGCATGAAAATTTGGCTGGAGATCAAGAAATCTTACACGACTTGCAGTTGCATAGTCTTATTAATAAACAAACTTTCAATTTATTACAAACTTTGTAAGAGATTTTTATCAGGAAATTGAATTCTTCAATAAAATCATAATAAAATCTTTAAGCATTTAAAAACTTCAAAACAAGGCAGCCTTACCAGATAGTTAATGCCAGACTAAAACACCAAAAAACATCACATGTATTCTTTTGGTAGAAATTACGAAATGCTGTCAAAATATTCATCCTTATCAAGGCGAATTCAGTCAGGTAAATGCAAGAGCAATAAATACAACACTGCAAAAAAATATTATTATTTTTTAAATGTCAAAGGAAAAATATAAACACAAAAAGGAATTAAAAAAAATCACCCCTATCATGAATAACAAGTGAAATTTTTGTTCACGTGAAATTTTAATTTCCCCTGAAGTGACAAATGCTATGGTGAATATCCCGTGAAATTCCTAAAGCAATTATCCAAAATCAACTAAGCTATGGTATATAAGTTTTGTGGGACAAGAGATAACGGAGCAGGTGATGTTCTCTCACAACTACCAAATAGGTTAAAGCAATATATTTGAGGTTAATGTGTAATTTATCCATTAGAGGAAGACATCTAAGCTACAATCTCAAAATAATATTACCTTCCAATTGATGATGTTTTTAGGAGGATCCATACTATTTAGCTCTTTTGTAAGACATTTCCAAAATTCACTATATTTTTTGGTAATTTAACAATTGGTTAGTTAGCAGAATATTTAAGTGATGTTCGCTTTAGGCTCTATTAAGAAATCTCGTTCTAAAAAAATTTATTATTGAATAGTATATTATAGCTAAAAGAAATTAACACTTTACAATTCGTCTGCAAAAATGAAATGAACAAATCGAAGGGAAATGTGAAAATATATCAAGGTATAGTATTATTCCCGATAAGGGAAACTGAATTCCATTAAAAAGTATTTAATAGGTTTTTATAGGATTGCCATTTAGGGGAAAGTGAAAAAATTTTGAGAGAAAAATTATTCATGATAAGGGTGAATAAAAAAAATTTTCAAAAAAAGACAAACTTTTAATTATTTCGTGAAACTTTTAATTATTTCGTGAAATTTAAGTCTCAGATCATAGCGCTTGGAAAGGTGCAAATGGTCAGCCAGATTGGGAAGGATTCTGGATCATATCTGGCAATACATACTGGATTGCTCACGATGTCGTTTCGTTAACGTTCGCTAATGTTTTATATTAAAAATAAGTAACATAGAGTCAACTATTATACAACTAACAGATATATAGGAGGTAGACAAGGGAAGTGATACAAGATCAGGAGAAAAAAACGCTTATAAAAGGCGTCTAACTTGGTTTTTTGACCTTAAAAATTTTGACGAACGTTTACAAAACGACATCGTCAACCAGGCAGATAAGTTAAAAAATAGTTTTAATTTTTTTTTTTCAATTTTCTTTCAATTATTACATTGACATCTGAAAGAGATTAAAATTAGAAAAGTTATTAGATGCGTTGTCAATTTCACCTCTTATAAATTTGCCTTGATCCTTAAGGTGTTCGCCGTAGTAGTAAAACTACAGCTCTCGTAGCAGCTGTCGCATTTACACGCTTATTTTTTCTTTTTTTTTTATCTTGGACCAGTACTCAGAGGATGACGTATGCAGTGCATATTACTGGAACTACGAAAATAGGAAAGAGGAAAGAGGGTGTAGTGTTTATAGACGTTGAAATCAAATGTATCAACAACAACACGGAATTAAATTAGTTAAAACTGATCAGTGCCTAGTGTCGACACTGCTAAGTTTAAAAAAATTAGTCCAACTGCTCCTGCACTGCGAGGTAATGAATCAAATAGCAAAGACATTGAAAAGATATTAATAATTGATTTTGAATAAAACACAAACTATTTAGGAAATTATTGTAATTTTATTTTATTATGATATATTGGTATTACTCAATTATGTATGGAATAAAATATTGGCCAAATGGGCGCCGCGACCACGGCGGCACACCTCCATCCAATGGTCCAAATTTTCGATGACCCTGAGGCATAATGGAGGTTCTATGCCGTTAATGTGCCGAATTATCTCATCCTTTAGCTGTTGAATTGTTGCTGGCTTATTGACGTACACCTTTTCTTTCAAATAACCCCAAAGAAAAAAGTCCAACGGTGTCAAACCACATGATCTTGGCGGCCAATTGACATCGCCATTACGTGAGATAACACGGCCATTGAATTTGTTGCGCAAAAGAGCAATTGTTTCGTTAGCAGTGTGGCAAGTGGCACCGCACCGTCCTGCTGAAACCACATATCGTCTACATTCATATCTTCCAATTCGGGCCATAAAAAGTTACTTATCATCTCACGATAGCGAACACCATTCACAGTAACTGCCTGACCGGCCTCATTTTGGAAAAAATATGGCCCGATGATGCCGCCAGCACATAAACCGCACCAAACAGTCACTCTTTGTGGGTGCATTGGTTTTTCGACAGTCGCTCTTGGATTCTCATTCGCCCAAATGCGGCAATTCTGTTTATTGACGAATCCACTGAGGTGAAAATGTGCCTCATCACTCAAGATGATTTTCTTCGAAAATTGATCATCCACTGTTGCCATTTCATGCCACCATTCTGCCCATTCACGACGTTTGGAATGGTCAAGAGGCTTTAGCTCTTGAGCCAATTGCACCTTGTAAGCGCGTAAATGCAAGTCTTTATGCATAATGTTCATCAACGACGAGCGTGAGAGCTACAATTGTTGGACGACGAGTTGGGGTGGACGGCTCTTCAGCCACACTATCGCGAACAGCAGCAATATTTTCTGCAGTACGAACTGTACGAGCATGCACTGGTATTCTCACATCTTCTACAGACCCGGTTTGCTCGAATTTTTCCACGATTTTTGCGATTGTACGCACATTTGGACGATCAAATTGACCAAAAAAATCACAAAGTGCACGATATGTATTTTGATTTGAACGCCCATTTTCACAATAAGTCTGGATAACTTTAACACGTTGTTGGATTATGTATCTCTCCATGGTTCAAATTGAATAAATCTGAAATAGAGAAATGTCAAATAAAATTCGGAAAAAACTTGGCGTTTAGGTGTGATTCACATTCAACATCGGCCCTTGAAATTTAACCACCCGATACATATAAAGAAAATACTGACGAAAGTAAAAATAAATAAGAGTATGTAATGAAAACAAAACACTTTAGCTCTATTCACATTCTAGTGCATTTATGGTTGCAAAATTATACAATTGCAAATATTTACTATCAATTGTGAACCACCTCTGTTGGTTAAGTTTGCACTACTTATGGCAAAGCACGAAAGTCACAGCTGATTGATAATTACAGTAGAAAATAATTTACGAAAATTTTAGTGAAAAACAAATATGCCGAAGAAAAGCTTTAAGGAGCAGTTAATAGACTTTTTAATAGAAAAAGCGATTTTAAGTTAGATAAAGATTGGTGTTTTTGAATGCGGGATGAGCGACGGCAACTAAGCGGCGATTACAAACTAATTGACTCGGATCGTAGATTGTCAGCTGTCGATTTGCAATTAGTAGCAGAGCAAATAAAAGTTATAGGTTTTAAGTATTGCATATACACATAAGACTAGCGAGTGCATTGCCGTGTATCTTGTTAGTGTAGAGTAAAAATATGCTAAACCTTTTTGCAAATGCAATGACGTAATACCATTTGCACGAGAATTTGAATAGAGCTTATTATTCCTGCAAACCTTATTAGGTAGCAAACCTATTCCGTGCAATTTTTAATTTTTTTGAAATTTACACAATCACATAGCAAGAATGTTCAAAATGAGTTTATAATGAACACATGTTTGTATGTATGTATATATAGAATACACGGACGACTGCAAACAAAACACGTGTTCACAGAATGCAAGACAAAACATTACTATGGTACCGTCTAAACATTTCGACAAGCAAAATTTTGTAAATGAATCATAATGTAAAAGATTATGTTAAACTAAATGATTATGAAGCATCCTATTAAAGAAGTATCAAAAAATGGTTATAAATAACAAAAAGAACATATATATAGTACACATTTTTTTGTAATTTTCATTTAGTTTGTGCAGATAAATTTTGTGAAAATGTGTTGCATTTTACTCATCTTTTGAATATAGAGGAAATACAAACATTAAATGAATTCTGTAAAACAGCTGAGACTGCAACTGAAAATATTTACGTTTTCTAACAAAAAATATGTTACAAACAATCGTAAAGCAGCTCTGGGCTGTAGAACAGCTCTCGCGACATCGTAATCAAGGCAGCTTTAATACGGTAGTGGTATAAGCGCAGCTGTCTTTCGTTTCCTTTGCGTAAATGTGGCAAAAACACATAGACTTCCTTGCTTTTTCAACTAAAATTTTGACAACTGTTCGTAAATTCTACCAACAAATTTACTTTAATTCTGCCACTACCTATTAAAGCTGCCCTGATCGTAACTATTTCTTATGTGTGGTTAGGCTTGTTGTTTTTGTTGTTCGGTCTTCGAGAGTTTGCGTCTCACTCACACTGATTAACGCTTTGCCTCATCTAACTGCATTGGTTTACAGTTTTTAACAGGTATTTCCTTGTTAACTAGGTTGCAACTTTCTATGTGAAGGCATAAGTTATTATAGTTAGCCACAGAGACGCTACGAATGTACTGTTAATACCATATTGAGCATGTGGTCTCCATCACCCCGCCCATGCTATGCATCCTACTTTGCAACTGTGTAGTTAAATAGAATAGAATACGAGTATGTTACAAACTATTTTTTAACAAAGGGAAACCAAACGGGAATTGCGTTATTCAAAGAACAGAAATGTAACCAATCAGAAGAGCTATCACATCCTATTAAAGATATGAGCAAAAACTTGATCAAACTAAAGTCTACTCTAAGTAGGGTGCCTTCATCAACCCTTCCTTTTATCTGTTTGCAGACAAGTGGGCTTATAGCAACTTATAAAATATTAAATGAATTTATGTCCTGGTACAATTTTGCATCAAGTCATTTCTTTACAGCATTTTTTTAATCTATATTTCGAAGTACGAACGTTTGTGCGTATTAACGAATTGTATGTCCGTATTTCTTGAACATAAATATTTGTGTAGGTTGTGGTTTAGATGACTTCTTTAAAAATACTATTTTTTGCTTTACTTTTTTTTGTGATTGCAACAAGGGACATTTGCTGCACACATCTGTGAGTTGTGTTGCAAAGACTGTGAAGACTCTATGAAAATCGATATCCCATTGATTTAGTGTTATTTACTTAACACTTCTTGATGTTGAATATTGAATATCTAATATACGAGTGTATATTGTCAACTTGGTGCCATAATATGATGAACTTAAGATATGTTCACTTACAGTGAAAATTAAACGCAATGGAAATAAAATAAAGAACTTATAAAAACCTGTTGGTATGTTTAAGAAGGTTTGTTTTTCGTTATTAAAAGTTACAAGTACTTTGTGAAAAAGGTACGTGATATAATTTCAATTAAAAACAGTTTTTATGTAAAAGTATTCCTTTATAAATAAAGATTGTATCATAAGGACTATTACACTTTGTTGGGCACATGCTGATCAATGACTTTTGCCGCTGCTTGAGTGTGAAGAGAAATTATTGAAAATGCCCACAGAAAGTTGACATTAGATTAAATTATACAATCTGACGTATGCTAAAAGTAAAATGCATAGAAATCTGAAGTTCTTAATATAACTTTTTTTATCTAGTGCTCGAGAAGACTAAATGACAGCAGGTGTCTTTTCGATTTAGCTGTCCAGGTGTATTTGAGTATGCAATTTCTTTTCACACTTATGCCTTAAACTAATTCTAAAATCTGCTCTTTAAATTATTTTTTTCTGGGATTTTTGTCTTCAACATTTCTGCGTTGTTTTTAAGTTAGATTTTTGTACATTTGTACATCGGGTTTTTAGTTCAAGTTTTTTCTTTCTTAAGTTTTTTCTCAAGAAGGATTTTTACAATACAAATTTGCTGTGATTAATAATTTTTGATTGAAGAAGGCAAGAAAAATACTAATCAAATCTTTGGCTGGAGGACAACTAAACATTTGATTCGTAGTCGCTACACTACGAGTACTCATCAGCACCCGTTCGGATTTGAGCTCGAGTCATGACGTATCATGAACGGTTGCCTCCTAGCCACCGAGCGTTGTTTTGTTTTTTAATTTCTTTAACTTTAAATAAAATATATTAACATAAATTTTGGACTAGCTGTTTTATATAACATAAAGAAAATCTCTAATATCATGATGCTATTTTTTGGTTAGAGTTCAATTATAAAAAAAAGAATATATAATTAATAGATCAGTGGCTGAGTTAGTTAAGTAGCCGCATTAAAATATATCATGTTTATTTGGTACCAACTTCGAATCCTAGTGGGTGCTGATAAGCAGCTTAGAGTACGAGATCTGATCAAAATATAACCATTATTTTCAATATTGCCAAAAAATATTTATTTATTCATCAGTAACTATCTTGTCCCCCCTCAGTTATAATACACTTATGCCAGCGTTTTTTTCAACCGTCAAGATATTTCTGAAACGTGCTATTTGATATCGCCAACAGCTCCTGTTTCGATTTTTCTTTTATCTCCTCAATCGTAGCAAAACGCTTTCCTTTCTTCGTTTCATCATTTCGCAAAGAGGGAAAATTCGGTGGGGTTGACCCTTGGTGCATGATAACGGTTTTGTTTTTGGCCAAAAACTTATGCACAAGCATTGATGTGGGAGCTGGCGCGTTATCATGGTGCAAAATCCATGATTAGTTTTTCCACAATTCTTTACGTTTCTGGCGAATTGCTTTGCGCAAACGGCGCATAACTTCAAGGTAGTATTTCTTATTGACCATACGACCTTGTCGCAAAAATGCATGATGCACCTCGCCATTGCAGTCGATGAAAATAGTGAGCAAAACCTTCACATTTGACCGCACTTAACATGATTTTTTCGGTATTAGATCTTCTGGGTGCTTAAATTGGGATAATTAGGCTCTAGTTTCAATGGCATAGCCACCCATTATTCGTGATCGGTTATGATCTTTTTGAGGAAATCTAGATCGTCGTTGACGTTGGTCAGCAGCTCCTGAACGAAATTTAGTAAAAAATCGAAGAGCGCACCAAAACACGACTAACCTTTTAATCTGCTAAAACAAACTGACAATCCGAAAGGGCTAATATTTCCAACATATACAGCAGACATGTGTACTAACATAACAGAAAAAAATGTGAAAATCGAACATACGTATATAAACCGATAACGGAAATTTTAATTTTCGGTGTTTTAGCAACATCATTTTAGAATCAGAACTGCTTGTAAGCAAAAAAAAACTTTTTTCGAGGAAAATTCGGTTTAAACTATATCTCGGGTATATATGGAACGATATCAGAATTTTTCATTTTCTGCATTTTAGTAACCTCCTCTTACAACCGCAACTGCTTTTAAGCAAAAAAAATATTTTTTTTTCATGGAAAAATCGGTTTAGGCTATATCTCGGGTATATATAGACCGATATCGGAAACTTTCATTTTTCTATATCTGGTAACCTTCTTGTATTACCAGAACTGCTTTTACGCAAAAAAAGTTGTTTCATTTCGCTAACACGACATTATCATCAAAACTCGGTTTAGGCTATATCTCGGGATATATTTGGGAAATTTGTGTTTCCTTGTAAACGCCATGCTTAATAATCGTGTCAAATTTTAAGCAAAATAAACTATTTCTTTTTTTCAAAAATTTGCATATGAAATTGCAAAAAATAATGGCTTTTTTCGGAATTTTGGATATATCTCAGCCGATTTTAACTGAATTTCAATAGCAAACCCATGAATCAATAAAGTAATAGAATGGTGATGGAAAAAAGTCTAGTGGTTTTCTTAGAAACGGTATTTCAACGACTGACAGACGGACATCGCCTAATCGATGCTGATTCTTATCGATGCTTATCAATGCTTATTCAGAATATATGTATATGCTTTATAGGGTCGGAAATGAAAATTGTAGAAATTAAAAACAGAATCACAATCTTTTATACACATACCCTTTACATTTTTGTGAAGGGTATAAAAAGAATAGAACATTCTCTTAAAATTTATGAGACTTAATAATACGGAAAATATTAATATTTATGGTATGTGTTTCCAGGTATCTATATGCTATCATTTCCTAACTGCTCCTCATACTTGTTAGAAGAATTTAAAGTTTATATTAAATTATGTTTGAAAAGACAGATGAATATTTTATTATAATATGAATTATCAGTCACGCCTTGATGTTAAGTTTTTTGCCCAACTTACTTTAATATTTCTTTGTTTCATTGCTTCGCCAATTCAACCATTGAGAGTACAGAATTGAGCTGGTCGTTAAGATTCTTGAAGCCTTATACTAAAATTGCCGTTCAAATCAAAACATATTTCATGCTCTTGGAAATTTATCATTATCGACCGAATGAGTCTACAAAATGAAGAATTGCCATATTAGGGCAAATGTGAATCCACGAGTGATTATTGAGAAGCCGATATATCTACAAAAACTGCCTGTTTGCTGTTTTTATGGACTGGCGGCCTTGAAAATGAGATCGGTCAAGATGTTACTGTGAATACTGTTCACTATAGCTAGATGATAACGGGCTCCTTATGGCCAGAAATTCAAGATAAAGGCTGTAAAATGGCTCTTTTGCGCGAGAAACTCAATGACCGTGTTCGCTGATCGTATTCTCTCTCATAATGGTGATGGTAATTGGCCGCCACGATCATATTCTCTTTTAGGGGATATTTAAAACAAAAAGTATATTTCAGTAAGCCGTAAACAATTCAAGCGCTAGATGATGAGATAATTCGGTACATTAATGACATTGAATCTCAATTATGTTATGGGGTAATTAAAAATGTGGATCATCAGATAAAGGTATGTCACCGAAAGCATGGTGAGCATATTGCCGATATTTTGATTCACACATATTTGTCACAAAACCTGCTGTCAGAACAAAAAACATTAAGATAACTTTTTCTTTTATTTACGATTAACATTGTGAGTTTCAGTTGGACCGCACTTTATTTGGCAGCTGTAGAAGAGATAAAACTGTGACCAGTTGCCGCATGGCAAGTGCGGTCGATTGCTTCAATAAGCAGTAGATGGCCAGCGACGGTTAAAATAAGGTAAGGATGGAGAGGTAAGTTACTACCACACCCAACTTTTATGGTGGAAATATCAGGAAGTACCTTCACCAAATATGAAATTGCGATACCCTGTACTACATACACGAGAAGGAAAATATTTGGTATGACGTGGAACACTTTATTTTTCTGCACACGCTGGGAAACTAAACGCAGTAGCATAGTGAAGAAATGCTCTTAAATAAATCCCAGCTGATAGCAGGAATGTACTACTGTGGACGAACTATACAGGATACAAAGGAAAACTTCGATCATTATATTGGTAGACATATGTTTGTGGTGGAGCAAATGCAGCGACCGGACGCGGGTAGATGAGCTAGGGATCAAAAATCCGTGTCGAGAACCAGCTGGGGGAAAGTAATAGATATCTGTTGCAGGGTAGATAACTTTTCGAAAGTAGCTAAATGGTGTTAGGGTTGCCGGTGTACGCTATATGCAGGTTTGGCAATTTACCTCCTTACTACAAAACAGTGCACAATAGTGCACAAAATTACATAGTAGCCTTATTTACAATCATGTGCAAATGGCCTTGCATCATTGCATTTGCAAAATAGTGAAGTAAATTTTTACTTTACACTACCAAAATACACCCATAAATGTCAATTTTGCAATTGCAGAAATATGCAACCTCAAATGCACAAGATTTTGAATCGACCTAATATAAAATAATCTCTTCTCATCAAACGCAGCACTGGCAAGACGCACCATCGGATATTATTTATATTTTAACAGCAGATCAAAGAATGGTCTTTGAAAACCGTTCAATGCAATACTCGTAGTTGAATTAACGAAAAATTTAATTGAATAAAGACTTGTAAAGTCATTTTACCGAATAGGGAAATATTTTTGTTTTATAGCCAAATAAAATATAGTTTGTTAACACCACATATTTAATTAATTGAAATTGTTTACGTTACGCAGAAGTATAACTTGAACAAGGTGGGAGTAAAGTCATATATAAGACTTTTATGTGGATAAAAAATTATCACACACTTTTTTAATATACTGACACTATTATTGAAGAATGTTTGATATTCGATACGTATTATATCTTTATATTAATAAATTCCTAAAAGTCATATTACTAGCTGAATAAAAAGCAATAGATCTTACGACAAAAGCAAAACAAAAAAGGCTAATTTCCCATTGATAAACTTATCAATCATCAAATTTAATTGTCAACACCAACTAGAAAATAAAAATGATATTCGAAATCGTTTGATTAAGCTGTAAAAAATGCTTGCTACATGCTGCAAACAACCAGCATACTCGTACAACATAGTACAACACACATTAGTCTTCATCATCATTTGCATCTCGCAAAATAAGAAAACGAAAAAAATATAATATATAGAAACCACAAACAAGCGAGTATCACCACAAAAAAATGAGCTGTAAGAAAAAGTTTGGATAAAAAATTATACAATCGATGATGCCTCAGAGTCTGGCATCAAAGTGTGGTTAAACATGGCAAGAAACATTTACATACATATGTACATGATAACATACATACATACGTACATATGTATGTACATACGAATACATTAATAGAAAAATAATAAAATCATGATGCCAACACATTAAAACATACCAATACGATAAATATTTAGAAATAAAATAAATAAAATATATAAAATGATCGTCATCGTGATAAAGCAAAACAATTACAAAAACTCAAACATATCAACTTGTACCAAACGAAAATTTGAGAAAGTTTTTTTTCCGTCTTTCGTTTTTGCTTACAAAGTGTTTGTTGGTTTTATGCCTCATGTATCAGTATGCATACATTAGGATAAAATATACGAATGTGCAACATTCAAGTACAAATGTTTTTCTTTCTCTAAAACATACCACACCTATTTGCACGTTTGCGTATTTAGCAAATGAACTACATCAACAAATAACAAATAATAAAAAAGCTAAACCAACCATATGAAATCTCTATTAGATAAACTATACTCAGATAAGATGAGGAGTCCGCAAGTATCTTTTATTATCGACAAGTACGAGTATATTTTTTCGCGCCTTGTGTTTCTATATTGAACATTATGAAAATCTAGTTAAATAATTGACATATGTCAAGTGTTGTTTCATTTGTATGCAAATGACTTGTACAATATACTTCTCTACATTATTATTTTTTCTACTTTTCAAACATTTGTATTTGCTTATTTGTTATTTTTTTTTTAAATATGCGACATTTTTATTATTATTTATAGTCCAAATAAAAGATTGTTCATGATAATTACGCAGGTTGTCTGAAAAGCAACAATACTTTGCGGAATTTATTTATGAATTACGTATGATATGATTGATGGCATGAGTGAGCAAAAGCATGGAACAGATAAAGAGTATTGAATTTTTGATGTACTAGATAAAAAAGAACTCTCTCTTCAAGGGATGATGAAAGCGATAAGTTAATTTTTGTTTTAAAAATAAGCTAGTTCTATTAATCTTACTCATATTTCTCTCTCTCTCTCTCTCTCTCTCTGTTGCCTCTTCCAACCTAAAGCGCTGAATAAATTTGGATTAAATTCGATATGCAGATTGAGGTTCGAGAATTAACATGGAGTTGTTTTTATTCTAAAAGCTACCCCACAAAGGGGGAAAAAAGGATTGCCCTTTTTGACCGTTAATAAGGTAACTTTTAAATATATCCGTTAACGACCAGATTTTTTCTTCTAAAAGAGCTTGTCAACGGCCTAAAAAAACATTTTCTTGGACATCGAGCGAACAAACTGGCCCAATTTTCAATATATTATGCTGTTCTTGGAACACAGACGAGCACTCGTCTAAAAATTTTTTTTTATGGAAATCACTCAAAAGATTGAGTAACTTTTTTTTAGAAGAGTTGCTGGTCTGTGTTCTATGAACAGAACGTAAGTGCTATGACACCAAAAATTTTTTTAGTAACTTTGCCATACATTTTCAATATTTTTTCTTCTTTCGAGAGTTTGTCAACTAGTTACGAAAAAGATTTTGGACAACGGACAGACAAAATGTCCGCCTAAAAAAATAATAATAGACTAACTCCGCAATTTTCAAAACAATTTTCAGTACTTTTTCTCCTATTTTCGGGTAATTTCGCCATTTCTTTTGAAACATTTTGTAGTCGGAATAAAAAGAGTTTAGACATCGCAAAACCAAAAAATAATTTTTTTTACAAAAATGTTAAGGGTATATAACGAGTGATTTTTTTGCTATTATCTTTTTGGCAACACTAGTTTTGACAGCTCACGCACGTTTTGTATCTTGTGTCACTGTCAAACATCTTCAGTTTGGTCTATAATTTAATCATGAATCGTCTTACAAACGAACAACGCTTGCAAACATTAAAACATTTTCCTTTTTAAATTCTAAATAATTTATTTAGATTGTTGGGATATAAAGTTGAATGTTTGAAAATATTATTCAATCTTTGTGCTTTGACAGGTATTATTAAAATATTTTTCTTATTAAATTCTCAATAATTTATTTAAATTGTTGGAATATAAAGTTGAATATTTGACAATGTCTTTGAAATAATTCTTTTAAATAACATCCATTCATATGTATTTGGACACATTTTTTCAATTTCTTTTTCAATTTTAAATAATAATACCTCAACACAGTGAAGTCAATATCTCGGTATTCATCTTGACCGTAGACTAACATAGAAGTCGCACGTCGAGGCAAAAGTAACGCAGATGAAATTGAAAGCAGTGCAAATTAACTGGCTAATAGACAGAAATTTGACCTTGAAGCTTGATTGTAAACCTTTGCTGTACAACTCGATTCTAAAGCCAATATGGTGCTATGGGATTCAATTATGGGGCACAGCCTCGGCATCGAAATTGATTGAAAAAATTCAAAGAAGTCAAAATAGAATTCTCCGTAGAATTACAAATGCTCCATGGTACGTTAAAAAGTCTGAATCCACGCAGATCTGAACGTACCTTCTGTGAAATCTGAATTTGTGAAGTACGCGACAAAATATATTAACAAACTTGAATTCCATCCAAATCCTTTTGCAGTTAATATTCTTAACTTTGGTGGTCATACCCGTTTGAGAAGGAGGGATACTTTGGCTACCATTAGAGCTCTAAACAGAGGACTTTCTGAAATAATATTCGCATAAAAATAAATTTTTGTCCAGCACTGGCAGGACTTTAATTACAATTTTTTTTTTAGCATTAAGACTTGAATACTTATTGTCATTACATTTCTTATGTAGATTCAATAAATAAACTAATAAAGTTAAAAAAAAATTTTAAATAAAGTTTTTATATCAAAAATTTATCAAATGTACAAATGAACATATCTGCACACACATGTATGTTCACACTTATAATTATATGAGAGCAAAAACCAATAAGAGGAATTATGACCAAAAGTAGGTTTAAAGATGGACAGAAGGTTAAGTAAAATTTCAGCACTTGACACTAAATTAATATATGTATATTAAACACATATATATTTTTTAATAATACTTTTGGAGATTTTGCTTAATAACGATAAGTAAACGTTTAGAGAGTTTTTTTGAATAAATGATGAAAGAGAAATAGGGCATACAATTTGGCATAAAATTACGCCAGAGAATACGGTCGTAAAATAGAATCTAGAATTTTATTTTGGCAGCGAGTTTTCTTATGCTCTCAGTTTGAAGCAGAAAAGCTTTCAACAATATTACCACACTTTTAGTAAATTTCATGCATTTTGTAAACAAAACCAAAAGATTCAACAGTTTTACTCGTAGCGCGAAGAAAAAGAAAATGTTTTTTTTGCCTAACAAAAAAGAACATTAAAAGGGGAGTTAGGTTAAAAGCGGATTTAGGTAATACACGTCATGTAGAATCAAAGAAAAAATCAATGAAATTATCTCCGTATTTTATAAATGAGAGTATAAATCTTGCGACAGATTTTTTACTTTTATACTTATTGGTAAAACTCCAAAACAAAGTAAAATGAAAACATCTGTTTAAAAAAGAAGAAAAAGTGCCAGCAAAGCAATTTTACAAATAAACTTTGTGTTCATTCAAATATATAAGGAAATTTGATATAAGAAATGGCAAACGAAAATGCATTAGAGGCTTTATTTGTGGAGTTATAATAAGTTTATGTGAAGAAAGAGCAAGAAAGGAATTCCCGAAAAGAAATCGAGAATTTGGTGCCGGGAATGGCTCCAACAACGTTATATGAACAAAGACTTAGCATACACTGCTATGAAATAGTTGCAACTGGAAGACCCAAAGAGTTTTATAAACTTTTGTATACTTTCCAAAGAAAATTTTGAAGTCTTGTTGACCTAAAAACGTACATAAACAGGCACACAAAATTTACATTGTGAATACATTTAGCATAAATAAAAATAGGTAACCTTAACTATGGATTGCGGTGCTTCAATTATTCCTTCCATTTCTAAACTTAATTTGCAGCAGAAATTATTTTTCTTCCTTCTGTCTTTACATAATCTAATGATGTGTGATGGAATTTGAACAATTTTAAAAAACGATGAGAGCCGTACGACTGTCAAATTTTCATTCGTATTTTCTCTCTATGTCGTATGGTTTCATTACATATTAAGTTCAGACGATCCCATCAGTGCTCTTCTACACAAAAATTTGGCATATCGTACGACTTGTATTTACCTTTAAATGACAGTTTGTGAAGTTGCAACCGTCGTTTCAATTATGTGCCTGTTTTCTCTGAGAGTCCTTTTTGCTTGAAGTTGCGGACGCATTCTGTTTCCTCAAATCTTTTAATTATCTGTTTTGTACTAAGATTTGAATATTTATTGCTAGTTGACATTTTGAACATTCAATAAATAACTAAATGCTTAAAGAAACAAAATAAATTTGAAAACGAACATGAAAATGCCAAGGCAACAGGCCCATGAATAATAAAAAGAGTGTAATGGTTTCAGTAGCGTGATTTTAATGTTATGTGCACTTTACTATTCTTTCGCCATTTAAATGTATTTTTACCTATCGAAACGAAGAAACTTGATCACATGAGTTGATTTGCTGGTGCAGTATCCTATCTACTTATTCTCTTACTCTGGTTCAGGTATTATGTACTTCAGGAGTAAAGTTCTTTCCCTTACGTTTAGCCGTTCTGAAAGTTATAATTCTATTCTTGAAGAATCTAAATAGCTTATACTAAAAAGTGATATTTCAATATGGATTGAATCACAAATGCCAGAACTTCGTCGACTGTATACAATTACTTCCTTATAGTGTATTTTTTTTATTTACGGGCTTGTCAACTTTAATTTGCATTATGTGGAAATAGTAAAGAAAAAAGTCATGGTTTTTCAGAGAAAACTGTGATTTTGAGGATGTTTAAATTTTAAATTAATGTAACCAGAAGTCTTTTATTTTTATATATACATATGCTTTCAGTATTTCCTTTTAGTTAAATCACGCTTTTGTAATCATATTCAATCTTAAAGTTAAATTTTGTATTTCTTCATGAAAACAAATACCATTCGCAACTCTTCTCATGTAATGTATTTAATTTTCTGTTTTCTTTCTCCAAAAACATAGATTTGATCCACTTTACGTTCTCCTCCCACAATCCATAAGTTATTAATTATAACCGTAGGGTACTCCACAACAAAGTTGCCAAATACAAATCCAACACAATACTCAATGAGAAGTACCATATGCAAACAAATAATATTCAAACGGACATATTCGTTCAAACATTTTCAAAGCAACTCATAAATAACCATTAAACGAAAAAAGTAGCGAAAAAATAATCATAAATTTTCAGTTTTTTTTCGTTTCTGTAAATTTTGCAACATATAAACAAAATGCAATAAAATAAATATCAACATTGATGTTAAAGAGCGAGTGCAAAATGGGGAAAATACTGAAACAAAATATAATAAAGGCCTGGCATATTCATGAATGGCGGGCGGTATGATTATAATGATGTTGAATGCAACAAATAAATAGTTTTAAACATGAATAAATATGACGCCATTTAGTCTGGTGATGATGTGATGTGACTCGTGTGATAATACCCACTAAGTGTTGGTAAAATATAAAGAAAAACTAAAGGCAGCAGACAAAACAATCGTTTGAAGAGAAAAAATTTTAAACAGCTGGTGAGATACATTTTGATATTTTCAGCTTGAAACTTGTGTAAGATTTTAATTATAAGGCGGGATACTTTTAAAACTTATGCATGTGCTTAGACCTACTAATATGCTGTTGGACACCACAATTAAAAAAATAGTTTAGAAACATAAATTTATTTACAAGAAACAGAATAATCGCACTGAAGTCAAACAAAAGTAAGTGAATTGCTATTGGCAATTCAGAATAGATTTTCATGTGAAAATCATGTTTTCGACACCAAAGACGATCTGCTTAAATACTGCAGGAACTCAGCATACTCGGTGCAAGAAGTGGGTAAATGCGTTTCATTGTGGTAATACCAGAGAAAATTAGGTTGTATCTCTAGGTTTCCAATAAGAATTCTACAAGCCAGAATATATAGACAGAGGCGAAGGAATAAAAATGTTCGAATTTTATAAGGCTATATCAAAGCATATACATTATAGCTTTCATCCCTGAACATTCTTTCCTTTAGCTTAAAATCAAAAGTGCAAATTGGAAAGAGACTCGTTGTATTGCATCTGCTGAAAATATTTTTAAAGAATCAGAATTTGTTAATTTTTCCCAACCTATATCCGTTTTTTTTTTCATCCCCTACATATGCAGTGCTTTGTAACATAACTAAGAAAATAGGTTGTGAGGAGGGGGAAAGAAGGAGTAGTGTTTTTGAACATTTGACTTGAACTTTCCAACATTATAATAGACATGAAACAAGTCTGAAAAACGAGTTCTCTCTGTAATGCGTAGTACGATTCCCCGGGCAATCGACCACAAATGGATGAGCTCTGGATGATGAACGCGTGCTACGTAAAAGTGTGTGCGTTTCGGGAACAAGATCCCTAATCTCGTCAGCGCAAAATCCAGTGAGTCAATAGAGTTCGATACCCTACTGACACCGATGAGCTTCTTCGTCCTCTCCTGCACACGGTCGAGTAACCGCAAAATAGACTTTGAGGCACCGGCCTAAACATGAGAGTTGTATTCCATTTTCGGTCGGATGTAGGCGGTATAAATAGTAAGGAGATCGGATGGAGTGAAGTCCATCTTACACCGTTTCAAAACACCGAGGCACTTGAATACTTCTTTAGAGACATGAAAAATGTGATCAGTCCAGCGAACATCACACTGTATCTTCATTCCAAGAACATCAAGAGCCTCCGATTCTTCAATATTTATACCATCTTTGAGTACAAATGAAGCAGCATTTGCGGTTGTTTGTTTGTGCGTCAATAAGCAACACTGGGTCTTACGAGCATTAAAGGCGACCCCGTTTTTATGACCCCTCTCGGAGATTAATAGAAGATCTCTATTTAGTGAATCATTCATATTCATATTTAGCCTCTTGGCAGCGATCTCTGATAGGCTGGGCCTATAACTAAAAAAGTACGAGTGTCAAATGCTGCTGTCATCCGCGAAAGAGTGGATAGGGTTGGAAGTTTGATAGAGAAGGTCGTTGAGAAAAATAATAAATAGAGTAGGAGAAAGAACGGAACCTTGCGGGACTGCTGAACTAATCTTGAACTCGTTTGATGAGACCCCATCTATAACAACTCGTATAGTGCGGTCTCTGAGAAAGCTTGATATAAACCGAGAGAAGTCATCACCGACACACGTAGAAAAAATATATGGTTGATACAACAATATTCTAAGGGCAACATACTATTGTTGAGTTATGTGGTTGTATCTGATAATATTATATTGTTGCTCAATATCTAAAACCCCATTGAGGCTCACAATAGTATTCTAATATGTCTGACACTCTAATTCATATGCAAGTAAGTTACAAAATTAATTTACTATTGTCGTCGTTAATATTTTCCTTCTACTCGCTGACATATAATTTTTTTTTCAGTTTGATTTTTTCGTTAGAAATAAAAAGATGTTTTGTTTGTTTTTAATATTATCATTTTTAATATTAATTTTTAAAAAGCGTATGAATGGTTAGTATAATAATATGGTTGAGTATGACAATTTCTTGATAACTTTAATCAATACTATGGTTACTTATTATGTTAACAATGTTGAACCAAAATATAGTATAGTTACTTACGAGTATAGGTATTGGGTGTGATAAAAGCTATTGTTGTATTTAAAATATTTCACAATTGCTATTGTTGTATGAAACTATACACATAAACCATAAACAGAAATGGAAACAGTAACATATTTATAGAAGAACAAACTATAATCAAACTGTTAATATGCTGTGTTCAACAGTAATATACAATATTACAGAAATATTGTCTCAACCATATATCAAACTGTCTTTTCTTTACGTGCACCAAAAGCAGTAAGTTTTGCCAATAGTGCACCATTCCACACTCTGTCAATGCTTTTGAAATATCCAGAGCCATCACCATACTTTCAACGAAATGATGGATTGAGTGGCACCATTTCTCAGAGAGATATGCCATAGAATCGCCACTAGAACGACCCTTATGAAATCCATATTGACGATCACAAAGTAGTTTAAGCGACTCTAGATACCTCATAAGGTGATGGTTAACTATCATGTATGTGGTAGTTACATATTTTTATTTATATCAATTATTATCGTATCTTCAAAATATCTATTTGGCGTTTTCGAAGCAAAACCGAAAAGTTTAAGCGATTTGCGTTTTTCAGAACATGCCTGTATATCACATATATCACATACTATAAAGCATGTTTCATACAGTGTTGCCAGGAGATTTTTTGTGAAATCCCTACCATAGCGCATAGAAATCGCTATTTTCCCTTACAATCAAAAAAATATTTCCCTACATATTTCCTTATGAAATTTTTAATTTAAATTTTGCGCAAATGAATTATTTTAAATCAAAATTTTTAATTTAAATTCATATGATTATATATGTGTGTGTCTGTTAAGCCATATAAAGAAATTTTTTTCAAGTGGCTTGATCTACATTCTAATTCAAACTATGCGTTTTTCGATACAATATATAAGAATATCATAACGTTAACATAAATGCAACTTTGCAGGAGTTGAAAAAACCACACCTGAAACTAGTTTCATCAATATGCGAATTTTACTGTAAAATTACGTGTAGAAGTCAGTTGTTTATTTCATTAAATCTTTGCGACGAGGTGTACTTATGTGAAATTTGTTAAAGTCATTAGCAAGCTTAAGTTCGGGAAAAATGCAAGTTAGGGCCTTTCTACTGAGCCCAACGATATATCCAGTAAGGAGATCTTTGTGATTAGCGTTTTTTTTTAACTTTCTTAAATTAAAAATTGCAAGCTCTTAGAATGCATATGGAATTTGAAACTTCACGGCTTAGCTCTTTTTTCTTATTGTACGTCCGTTGATAGTTATAGGAAAAAACCCTCCCATCAGCTTTAAAATGATTTTGATAATTGTGGCGTAATTGGGAAATACTTATTGTTAAAAAATTTATTGTTGTATATAAATTGGATTGAAGTGCACCGATATCCAATTTGGGCAACGATTTTTTCTTATAGTCCGAAAAATTATAATATTATAATAATAAATAATAATGTAAGTCATGGTCGGAAAAATTATAATAGTATAACAAATTATAATGTCGTGATAATTTGAAAATTCCCTACAGTAAGCCTAATCATAGAAAATCTGCCCTTCTTTTACATGTGGCAAATAAATCTGTAGAAGAAGGGAAAAATCCCTATGATTGACAACACTGGTTGCATATCTAGTACTGAACCGCGATAGTGTATATAATTCGTTGATATTGTTCTGAAGCAAGAATGTTATGATTACGATGGCTCTCACACAAAATTGAAATCTTTTGCGCAAGTTGGTCAAATGACTTCACGAAATAATATAAACACAGAATAGAATAGGCAACCCTTGCGTGGGTTCAACTACACTGAACCAAAAATTTACCTAAATACTGCAAAATGGGGTGTAAACTTGAAGAAATGTAGGTTATTATACAACTTACAAAATCTTTATTCAAGTGTACGGATATTTTTCGTAAAAAAATAGTTTTATTAAATAGTTATAAAGAAGAAATTTCTTCAACTTAACTATTACCTTTTCGTTATAGATATAACACAATTTTAGTTAAATTGAATAATAGATTAGCCAAATTAACTAATTCCCATAGTTAGATTTTATTAATAACGAAGAATTATTATTCATGGTTGTTAAAAAATGTAGATCGTTTGAGTAATTTGTTTTATTTAAATTGGCGAATGGACTAATCAATTTAGTAAATATGAATAGCATTTTTATTCGTATAGAAGAAGAATTACTCAGTTTAACTACCATTCCGGGAAATCTCTAGTTCTATCATTCTTGGTTCTGGAGTACAGTGCTTATATCTGAATCCAAACTGATATTCTTTTGCGATTTCAATATTGACAGTATCCTTTCCAGCAGTAATTTTTCCAATATTTTGGAAAGAATTGGCAGTAAGCCAATAGCCTGTGCTATTGTTTGTTTCTTTATGAATTACAATGATTTTGCATTTTCCTGGATGGGCAACATAGAATTAAATAAACTTTTAAGAAACACCTGTCTTTGGTAAGCGTTGAATCTGTTTTTTTTTAGGGAACATAACAGCTCTTTCTTATTGTTAAGCATGATGGCGATTGCTCGAAACTCGTATTTAAAGTAAATTCTTTTATACCAGTAAAAAAATTATAAATAGCTTGTTTTATATGTTTCCCAGCTATCTATATGTCGACATTTCATAGGAACTACCCTAATACTAAATTCTTTTAGTGATTCTACAGGGTGGCCCAGAAAGACCGAAGTGGTGTGAATTGCTTATAACTTTTTATTTAAGAGATATTTTTTTAATTTTTTTTTTTTTTAAATACATTAAATTTATGGGGAATATTTTTGGATTAGTTATTAAAAATGATATCCCGCAAGTGGTGGCCATATTCTGCTTCGCACAAATGTGCTCTTTCCAACACATTTTCCATGACCTTTCGCAAAACTTCCGGTGGTATGTTGTTAATTTCTTCTCGAATATTGGTTTTTAACTCCTCAATAGTCCTAGGTTTATTAACATAAACTTTTCCTTTTAAATAGCCCCAAAGAAAACAGTCTGGAGCGGTTAAATCCGGGGAACGCGGAGGCCAATTAAAATTGCTGTTACGAAATAAATTGCATAGTCAAGTCGTTGCTGGTAATCTGTTGGTTTCAATTCTTGGACAAGTTGAATTTTGTATGGAAACAATCCTATGGTGTGCAAAATTCGCTGCAGCGACGTCCTTGAGAGGCCCAGTTGTGACGAAGGTCTCCTGGTTGATGTTTCTGGATCCTCCCGAATACTCTCCTGTACCACTTGTATATTGTCAGCCGTGTGGACAGTTCGGTGTCTGCCGGGACCAGGAAGGTTCCTTACTGCTCCTTGTTCTCGAAAATTTGCAACCAGACGGTTTATTGTTGACTGAGAGGGTGCAACCCGCACATTAAATTGACGACGGTATGCACGCTGAGTCAACACAATGGACCGTTGATTTGAAAAGTAAATTTCAACAATTTGGGCACGTTGTTCAATTGTGTATTGCTCCATTATAAATTATCCAAGTCTTCTTTACAAAATACTGAAAAGAAAAGAAAAAAAAAATTATAATAAAAAAGTTATAAGGAATTCACACCACTTCGGTCTTTCTGGGCCACCCAGTACATATATCTAGGTTTTTCCCTGTGCTTACATACTTATTACGTACTTTTGTAGAGTACACTTATAACCTACAGTGCATGTAGGGTGACATTCCGTTGTTGCTGGTCAACAACACATGACGATTTTTTTCCTCTAATATAAATGTGCAATAAATACATATTTGGTTTGATAGCAATAAGTACACTGCTCTATATTTTCTCTATAAAAAATGACTTCGAAACAGCAGCAAAAAATGGTACAATTCTCTGAATAAATAAATACACGTATGAGGAAAAACAATAAGACACCAAACAGCAGCAACAAAAATACAAATTGTGTAAAAATATAAAAACCAGTACAAAACATGTGGTAACACCTTTCAGCAATTATAGCTCTAAAAAATACATAAATTTGCTAGGAGGTCTTATTTCTTCTCTCTTCACAAATAAAAAACAAAAATGAATAAAAAGAAAAAACATCATACACACTCCAACATGATGTCTAATTTTCCGTGGTTGTGGACTTTTTACATTTTGTTTTCTTTTTCTCTATTCAGTTACCTGAATTATATTTTTATTTATCATTTGTTATGTGCCAACACCTTTTCTATTTTCAGTTTAAACCGTTTTCCATTTCAGTGGAAGTGTTAGAGTGAAATTTGTTTTGTTGCATGCTGCAGCCAGCATACAACGCTTTTTATTCATGTTCGAGGTAAAAGTCTGCTTTGTAGTGATTTACATGAAGCGTTTGGATTTCTTATTATTTTTGGGAATTTGTAAACGGATTTTTTTGTTTTTTTTTCGCTTTCAATGATATCCCTTAAGCGAAATTTTAAAATATATGCTAAATAAGGTAATAAAGTACGTTTTCGTGTTTAAATAGAAATATATTAGCAATTTTTTTTTTCTATGAAAAAATTTAAGAAAATTAATTTGTCGCCCTAGAGGGCTTAACTAATTTAAACTGCGGTTGCGGCATTGTCTTTATTAGCGAAATTAGGGCTTAATATTTGTGTTTAATAAATAGCTAGACTGAAGCTAAATTGCCAGTTGAGAAAGTAAGAGTAAGCGAAGTTTATGTCCACATGTTGCCTTCTGCTAAGGTGAGGTTGTAAAGAAAAGAAAAAATGATTTTGGGAAATTTCACATTCTGATACTTAAAGTGTCAAATTATCAATTAAATTTCCAACGAAGACGAATTAATACTAGGTGAACGCAAGTCGGCTGTATGAGCGTGTAAGCTTTTTACAGGCTGTTTGTAGCAAAAATATTATTAAAACAAACTCCAAGTTTTTCGATTTATAAAATTCAGTCTTTATTGTGTTACTACTCCAAATCGAATGACAAAATTCGTAAATTTTATTCTTCAGCATGTTAATAAATCAAGAAACAAGAGTCAAAGAAGCTGCATAAGTTGCTGCGTTATTAAACCGCTAAGACCCAGCTTGACTTCGTATTTAAATACAAAATTAGTTAATTTTCATTTAAATTTAAGTTGTATTTAAATGCAAGTTCAGCTTATTAGTCTTAAATAGTGATGCAAAAAAGTTCTATATGGAAGAGTAAACACCAATACATTTAAGGAAAAACTACTTTTATTTAATATTTTGTGTTGTAAAAAGTAAAACAATTTACAAAAACAAACTTCCCACTGATAATCCCTGTCGTTAATGTTTACCAACAAAGCATGCGAAAGTGTTGTTGCTTTGCTTTTGTGTGTGTGCGGTGAAAAACGAAAAAAAATATGAAAGACGAAATTGTTTGTGTATTTTTCATTGCTAGTGCTGAGCGCAGTATTTGTGTTTTAAAGAGCACAGCCCTATAGCTAATCGCAATATAGCAGTTGAATACCAAGCGCATAGGCCTGGGCATGTTTGGTCTAAAATAATTGCTTAAATGCGATGAAAGTGTGGCAGCTTCGTTTATATTCCAAATATTATGGAAAGTGTTCCATAGAACAGATGCTTGTTGGTGGAAGAATAGAAAAAATTTTACAGAAAAATATTAAATTTATTACCGGCATAGAAAAACTTGTTTCGAGAAAAAAGCATTTCAAATTTTTAGTTTCCATACATGTCTGAGAAAGTTTTTTTTTTTTTTAGAAAATATTTTCTAAAGCAAACAGTTTAAAAGTAATTTGAATAAATTTTTTGCACAATATAAAAGGTAGTACTGTTAACAATTCTGAACTGATAACTCGAGAAGCTAATTTTTTGAGATATGACTATGTTGCAATAAAGGAGCGACATGGTATATGAGGCAAACTTAAATACAACTGAAATGAAGGAGTTTGGACATTTAAGTTTAGTTGAAATTTGTAGTGAAAAATTGATTTTCGTTTTTAAATGGAACTTAAAGCTAAATGACATTTAAAAACGAACTCAAAAACTGGTCCTAAGTAATAAAAATTCTTATTTCTGAAATATTGTTGTTGTTGTCATTGCACATTTAAATTATTTAAAGAAAACCGTAAATGTACATGAACAATATAAATATAACAAACATATGTATTAATATATTTTTAAATATCATCAAATAAAACTCAGTAGCAGAGGCTGCACAGTGGTTACTTCAAACATCTGTAATAAGTACATTATAAACATCAATCACATTAATTTTCTTTTAGAAAATGTAGCTTTTGATGGTAAAATTCGCTTTAAACTATTCAGTTCTTACAAAACGGAAGAACAACATAAAAATGAAGAAAATAATAAAAAAATTCCTGATATAATAATAGCTGTAAATTTAAAACTGAATTTAAATGTTCATAATATACTTACTCGTATTTACAATCTTGTGTAATATCAAATACCTACACGTAAATAAAAATATATGGTTGACTTGACAATATTCTAAGAACAACATTCTATTGTTGAATTATATTGTTGGTACCGATAATTTTATATTGTTGTATTTGAAATGCCATTGACATGCTTCACTATAGCTGAAAAAATTTTTATAAATAACTACAATATATTCTGGTTTAACATTGTTATAATTGTGAACAACCTAGGACTGTGGTTGTGTAAAAGTTACCATAATAATGTCATACCCAACTATGTTGTTATGCCAACCATTATATTGATTTCATTAATATTAATAGTATTAATTTCATTAAACAACCATACTAATTTCATAAATAACTTTATTGATATAGAATCATATTTTTGTCGTCCTTCACCACATTAATTAAATAAACGACATTCCTGGATAAACTCTACTATTTTGTTAATTTTCAACTAACTATGTCACACTATATACATATGTATAATAATATAAAATAAAACTATAAATGATTACAATATTTTTTTTTTAGTTTTTAAATAATTAAGAATAATTGGCAAAATATAATCAGGTTTCACAATTGCAATTGATTTTGATTTCAACTGGTGTTAGCATCTACTAGCTAGAATAAAAATAAATTTTTTAAGTATTTTGACAACAATTGTATAATTGAAAATCATATATAACCATATTAATATGGTTACATATAACATAGTATGGTTGTTACCAAAAATAGTATTGTTAGGCATTAAAACTCTTTTGGTTGTATTGTTGAGCACAACCACAATATGGATGGCTGACAATATGGTTGACTTCATCATAGCATTGTTGATTACAACATACATACAAATATTAACATTTTAACGTACCTTTTGATTTCTGGATACGCTTTAAATGCATTTTTGCACAGTTCTAATTTTCAGCTTTTTTTGATTTGGTTTTTAGATCAACACAAAACTTTTTTAATTTAAAACAAAAAACATATCCTTTTTATAACAAAATCACAACATTAACCACAAAACCAATGTTGAAAATAGTAAGTTTATTCTGTGAACTTATATATGTTAAATATGAGTAAATGTATAATAGATATGATAAAAACAAATATTTTAGTATTGGGTGCAATAAAAGCTATTGTAATTAAAAAAAATTACGCACAATACTAACATTGCTTGCAACCATATTCTGAAATTGATAGACGGAAACGATACATTTACGGAAATGCAAACGAAAACATATTTATGGAGAAGCAAGCTATAATTAAATCGAAAATAGACCGTTTTTAACAATAATACTCAATGTTGCATATACTAATGTTGCTGTAACCATATTTAAAACTGCCTTTTCTTTGCGTGTATATGCTCTCGATTGTGAATGCGTTTCTTCCTTTGTTGGTCGACTTCATTCTCTGATTGACAGCTGCTCATTTGCAATTGTATGCACACGTAGAATAATACGAGTATATGATACGCCAATATTCTAAGGGCAACATACTACTGTTGAATTATATGGTTATATTATATCTGATATGCAATATCTAAAACACCATTGATGCTCACCATATTATTACAATTGATATACTGAAAGTAACATATTATATTTAAGTTCAACATTGTTATAATAATAAGTAACTATAGTATTGATTAAAGTTATCAATAAATGTCACACTCAACCATATTACTTTACTAACTATTCATACTTTTTCTAATATGTGAGCGTATTACTTTCATGAAGTAATCATACTAATATCGCAAGGAGCTTTATTGTAATATAACAATATTTTTGTTATAATTGTTACAAATATACATATAACAATTAAGTAACTACACAAAAAGACAGCTTATAATTGAAATATTCATCTGCTGAAAGAAAACAAACATCTTTATTAAGAATTTCGTCTGCAATTAAAATGTTTAAAGTCATACGTTTTTTAACTTTAATTTATTTATTGAATCTTTACAATGTGAATTAAAAATAAGTATTTAAATCGTAATACTAAATACAAAATGCTAGACAAAAAGTTTTATTTTGCGTCAAATATATAGGTAAAATTACCCATTTAACGCTCTGATGGTAACAAAATTATGCCTTCTTCTCAACCGAGTTAATCGCTAAAATTAAGTATGTTTCGCACAAGAGGGTTCGGGTGAAGTTCCAATTTGAAAATTCGTCTTTTACTAACGGAACACACAGATCCTTGTGATTTCGCGAGTTTCTTACGCACCATGAAGCTGCAGTAATCGTCCGAAGAATTTTGTTTTGTTGCCTCTGAAAGTTTTCAATGTTTGATGCCGCCTAACTAAATTTCATAACACCATATTGGCTTTAGAATTGCATTGTATTACAAAAGTTAACATTTCTGCACATAAGCCAATTTTGTGCTGCTTTTAGTTTCAACTGAGTGACTTTGGCATTAATGGGAGACTTCCACGTTAACGTACGGTCGAGGTGTATACCAAGGTATTTGACTTCATTGTGCTGCGGAATAAGTGAGTTGTAAATTTGGATAGGCGCACATGTACATGAATACATTTTTCCAAAGTTTTAGTCATCTTTCTAATATTGAAATACGAGGTGTGATCAAAAAGTAACCGTTATTTTAAACTATTTCAAAAAGTATTTATTTATTCGTCTTGTGCATCCGCCTCAGATATAATACACTTATACCAGCGTTTGTTTCAATCCTCGAAACACTTCTGAAACGCGCTTTTTTGGCCACAAATTCATGCACAAGCATCGATGTGTGAGCTGGTACGTTATTATGAAGCAAATCCATGATTGTTTTTTCCACAATTCTGTGTGTTTCCAACGAATTGCTTTGCGCAAACGGCGTATTACTTCAAAGTAGTATTCCTTATTGACCGTACGAACTTGTGGCAAGACAGTGAGCACAACCTTCACATTTGACCGAAGACGACGTGTTTCTTTCGCTCTTGGCTTTTCTGGACGCTTCCATTGGGATGATTGGGCTTTCGTTTCAATGTCTTAGCCACACACCCATGATTCGCCACCAGTTATGACCTTTTTGAAGAAATCTGGATCGTCGTTGACGATTTTCAACAACCTCTGAGCGATGTCCATGCGACGTTGTTTTTGCTCAAAATGTAGTAATTTTAAAACAATTTTTGCTGCCGCACCTTTCATACCTAAAACGTCCGTAAAAAATGCTTGGTATTAGTCAAACTATATGCCAACATCATCAGCAACCTCTATGATAGTGATTTGATCATTATCCGAAACCATTTTCTTCACTGCTTCAATGTTTTCATCGCTTACTGATGTGCTCGGGCGACCAGGACGAGCATCGTTATTGATATCTTTTCACGCTACATTAAACCTGTTATATCACAATTGAACTTGTGCGATTGTGCTTTTAATTTCATTTTCTACACAAATCTTAATACAGTTTCTTTGATCCATTTTTTCGAATAGTAAAAAATCGAAGAGCACACCAAAGCACGACTAACCTTTGTATCTGTGGAAAACAAACTGACAATCCGAAATGGCTAATATTGCCAACATATATAACAGATATGTTTACCAACATAACAGAAAACATGCGTAACTCACGACATTTGTAAATAACGTTTATTATTTATTTTACTATCGTCATAAGTATTATGCTGCTTTATACACATATTAAAATAAAATATTTTTTATATATATACAATTATGAATAATTATTTTCAGTCTATTCACTCTTTTCAAATGTACTTAAATGAAATATTAGATTTCCAAAGCTTTCACTCAATATTAGAAGCATATCGTCTATTTCTAAATTTGATAAGTTTAAAACGTTGCTTGCAAGTTTTGTCAAATTGCCAACGGTAAGTTGTATTCGCTAAGAAACGATTTGGTTGATTTGTACATACCTGACTACAATAGCATCCATTGTTGTCGAAATGATGCCTATGGTGGAACATGAGTGTTTGTGAGAGAAAATTTCCCCTACTCTGTTGAATTGTGTGAAAGCCAAAACTACGTTGAGGCAATCGTGCTATCTTTAAAAGATTATCTTGATCAAGGCAAGCCCCTAAAGTTCATGTCATACTATAGATCACAGAAATGTTATATTCGACTTCCTTGATGTATATTGATTGTATAATACAACTTTTTTCGCATCTATACTTATGGAAAATTTGAATATAATTTTTTTTTGGAGAATCAGCTGCTGCATGTCTTAAAGTACTCGTACTCATTGAATCGTATGATTGCTACAATTGTCACACCTTCATTACTCAACCTGCTAGCAATAAATCTGTAGATAATGTTTTTAGTAATATTGGGCTTAGGCTCAATATTGCTTCGGTTGAGTGCCAGTTATCGGATCATAATATGGTTTTTTGTTTTCTGAAGTCTAGACTGAGAACTTATGATTCAAAGGAGACCGCAATTATTCACTACGACTATGAAAAACCAAAATTGCTTTTGCGAAACCATATGAACACTCTAGCGATCAAATTTATCGGCAGACACAACTGAATTTCTTTCATGTTTATCAGAAGCTGCTTTAAACCCTAAAACATGTAAAAAGAGTAAGCACTTTTTAAATGATGAAATAACACTTTAGGTAAACGGAAATCTAAGAACTTTAATAAAACTACAAAACAACCTTCTAAAAGCGAGGAAAATGAAATCTGATGCGGATTTATACGATCGATTAAAACGAATAAGTAGGGTAATTTAAATAACCACAAGACAAGCAATGATATACTATTATCAAGACAATTTAGAGAAAGTAAGAAATGATTCGAAGAAATGCTAGACATTTTTAAACACTTGGCAGGAATAACAAATGCAATACAAAGTTGAACGATTATCAAGGGTATACCAGGTCGACATGCAAGCCGAAATGGTCAATCAATATTTCATCAACTCCATAAAAGATTTAAAGCAACAGATTATTCTTATTCCAGGTGAAAGTTGTAAAGAATTTAGGGCGTTACGACGGCATCGTAGCATTTTTAGATTTGAGCAAGTAAACGGACTAAAACTAGACAAGTAATTGAGCCAGGATTTGATAATATTTCGACGAAATTAATAATTGAGTGCACTAATGAACTGTTTTCACATATGACCGAAATATTTAATAATTCAATAAGAGGCAACTTTTCCAGAGACATTAAAAATTCAGAAGATTATAGCAATTCCTAAAGAAACAAGTAAAATCGGTTTAGACTATATTTCGAGCTATGGTCCGATATCGGAAATTTTCCTTTTCTGTATTTCAGTAAACTCCATTATAATCCGAACTACTTTTAAACTAAAAAAAAAATTGTTTTCATGTAAAAATCAGAAATTTTCATTTTCTGTATTTGGTAATCTCTTTTTATTACTGTTTTTAAGAAAAAAAATTGTTAAAGTTCGCTTAACCGACATTTTCATGAAAAAATCGGTTTAGGCTATATTTCCAATATATGAATTTTTAATTTTCTTTATTTATATAACCTTCTTTAATTACCAGAACTACTTTTTAGCAAAAAAAAAAAAAAAAAAAAATTAATGGAAAAATCGGTTTAGGCTATATCTCGGGTATATAAGGACCAATATCGGAAATTTTCGTTTTATGTATTTAGTGACCTCCTTATATTACCAGAACTGCTTTTAAGAAAAAAAAAAATTGTTAAAGTTTGCATACATGACATTTTCATGCAAAACTCTGTTTATGCTATATGTCGGGTATGTGTGAACCCATATCGGAAATTTGCACATTCTGTATTTCGATAACCTAATTTTATTACCAAAATTGCTTTTAATAAAAAAAAGTTGTTTAACATTTTTATTGAAAAATCGGTTTAGGCTATATCTCTGGTATGCATATACCGATATGGAGGAACATATTTTTTTGCTTTTGAATCACCATGCCAAATAATTGTGTTAAGTTTGAAGAAGAACAAAAAAAAAAATTTTTTTTTTAATTTTCATACCAAATTGCAAAAAAAGATTTCTTCGGAGTTTTTAATATATCTCAGCTTTAGGTGAACCGATTTTAGTGATTTAGCAAGCCCATGAATCGATGAAGAATGATAGAATGGTGAAAGAAAAAAGTTTCTAAGTCTAATGGTTTTGTCTAAAAAATTAACTCATACATCCCTGGAACAGTGAACACAAGAGAAAATTACTGGGTCAAAAAAAATAAATAAATAAATAAAAGATTATAAAGTATTTCAGGGAGGTATCATTTACGAGTGTGAAGACAATAGTTTCACAGTTGTTTTCGTTATTTTGTGTAAACAATCCAAATGCATAAATATTTATCTGAGAGAAAAATGCATCCTATTTCCTTAAATGATTTCAACACTGTTGTCTAGTAGTGTAAATAAAAATTTTTTAATATATAAATAAAAAAGCATAACAATAAAGCAAAAGCAACACACCTTATTTTTATACTGAGGGGTTTCAAACTTGCGGTAAATAACATTTTAATGAAAAACTAGTAGATGACATGTTAAAAGTATCTTATAATTTTTCAAACAATTATCTCTAGTTTAAAATCTTTAATGTTTATAATAAATTAAAATATAACGAGTGTTATTAATTTAACAAAGTAATTTAAAACACAAAGGCACCACATTTATAAACGAGCTTATATGTATCATGTAGCTAAATCGTTCCAAATGATCATTTATAACAAAATTAAATCAAACTTTTTTTTTAGCTGGTGAATGATTTGATGGAAATTTAAGAATCCCCATGTTTTACAATTCAATTAATTATTTGTTTTTGCATTGCGTTTTGGTTTGCTATGATTTGCTACTAAAATCACTAAGTCCCCAACCACAGAGCACAATGAATATTACACAATAATGTGGTCAGTTCTAAATAAATCTGGGTCTATATAAACTCTTAAGTTATTCAATACAGATTTTTTTCATTTGGGCAACTGATTTTTTTCCATTCTCTTTTTATAATTTAAAAAACAAAGATTTTTGAAGTTTGTTTTTACAGAGAAATATAAAAAGACGTTGCAACACATTAAAGTAAGGGAATCAAATCCTTCGTTTATTTTGAAAAAGACTGATGTCGACGTGTGGAAGCCCATATTAGCAATATTAATAAATTTGCTCTTAAAGTATTGAACAAAACTTTTTGTTAATGAAATAGAAAAATATATATTCAAGCCACTTTCCTTTATTTATTTAGTTTGTCTATGGAAGTATTCCTTACAGACATTAATAATATGTTAGTATTTACATGTGTATATAAATATTAAAATATGTGAAAAACAAAATAATTAACAGGTATAAACAACAAAGAGAAACGTTATGAATTTAAATAGACAATAATTGAATTCTTTATAACATTTAGATTTAATGAAAAATCAATTAGTCCAAACAGTTGGTTGAACTGCGTACACACTCTCCTGAGAGGGTCAGCATCAACATAATTAACTCTGGAAAATTCCACAAATAAAGGATAGAAATACCGGAATGAGTGTTGAGGAATGTTAAATGAAATTTCATTAACCAAAAAACCAGAGCAGATATCACCATCAATAAGTTTCAGAGCAAAAGAAACGTTGAGCATAGTTCTACGGCTTTTCAAATTAGGCAGCATGATGAGAGCCAGACGGGCCGTATACGAAGGCAAATTTTGAGGGTTGAAGCGTAACCCTCCAAGGCAAAATAACAGAAACTGCTTTTGCACTGACTCAATTGCCTTTGAATGAATCTGATAGATAGGGTCCCAAATAATCGATCCATATTCTAATATAGGACGAACCAGTGCAATATATAACGTTTTCGCAATGTACGTATCTGAGAACTCTTTGGACCAACGTTTTATAAAACCCAATGTACCCCTGGCCTTATTTATTGTAGCTGTGATATGCAGAATAAAACTCATTTTTGGATCAAATAAAATACCTAAATCCATTATACTGTCCACAGTATCAATTTCATAACCATTTAGAAAACAGTTTACGATATTCGGATTGTTTCTAAAAAAAAGCGCATTTGCTTGTAAAGCGCATGGCTTTGCACCAATTATGAAACGAATCTAAATCCATTTGAGGAACAAACGATCGGCGTTTTGAGTTTCCGATAGATATTTTTCTTTTTATCTTGGATCAGTACTCAGGGGCAGTGCATTGTACTGGAACTGGTAAAATTTATTATAAGAAGGAGGAAGGAGGGAGTAGTGTTTGTGGACGTTTGACTTGCACCAATTCATAATAATGTAAAAATGACTAAACTAATGTTAACACAGCATTTAAACTGCTGGAATCAGTTAAATGAGTGTCCAGTATATATACATTCGACAATGCTCAGAATAAGAAATATGCTTCAACACCTCCCACGCCGTAAGGTATGAAAAACATTGAATTTAATAAAGAACTTATAAAGAAAATGGACGGCAGTAAACAAGCACGTGTACACTGGATGGAAAAAACTAGTTATTCCGTCTTGATACTTATTTCGGCGTCCCAGCGGCGAACTCTGCCTACCACATTACTTCTCTTCAATGATGTCTGCAACACTTTGTAATCAATGAATGCTAACTTACAAACTATCGTAGCATATGGAGTTCCCAAAAATTTCGTTCATCTTTTGAGTCATATCTATATTTTCAAGTTGTAAATTAAACGTTCGCCGGCTTTGTGTAATTACGTTGCAAAAATTTTAATTAACGAGATCAGTTCTAAAGGTAAGAATGCCTAGAAAATATTATAAAAAAAAATAACTTTAAAACATTTAGTGAGAAATGAAAAGAATGCAGTAAACAAAAAAACAGAACAGAATTTATTTAATAGAATATTCTCAAAAAACGGAAGTGCTTAGTACGTCTTCGACTTACTTAAAAAGTAAGCGAGATTGTATCCGAGCTATCTACTGCCGACTTACAAAGTATGTGATTTTGTACTCCTGCTTCGATTGGCTGTGAGGGGGCTTATAAGCTCGCCTTCTCTGATAACAAGTTTTCGTTTACAGAAGAATCTTTTTGTGCATCCTGCAATATTATTTATTCCTAAATCATAATCCTGCACACATGCTGCCTTGAAAATCATCTCCTTTAGTAATATCCTTCTTCTCTGCTTCATTCAACTTATCTAACAGAACATGAGAACATGAGACGTAATTTAAAAGCTGAATGTCATTGTTCAAATCAGTTATAAAATTATCAGTAATAAATTAATAAGTATTAAATACGCATCCTACTTATGCTTTTCCTGACACGGAAAAACTTACTTCTGTCGAACAACTGCCGTACAACTAGACATTAAAAATTATTGATATATATTCTTAATTTAAGTTGAAAAGTTCATACATAAATGAGTTTTTAATTCTACTTCTAGAGATTCCTTAATTTTCTTTATATTATGTGAATATAACATTTAGTTTCGAAGCTACTGAAAATAAGCTATTGCCATTAGTATAAAAATAGGACATATGCGACAATCACCGTACTTAGATTAGACGACTGTACTTGACTTAAAACCAGTTGCTTTTAACCTATTTCATAAAAGCTTTGGCCAAATAGCTACCACTTCTATAAGTAATGATTTTCTGATTCAATTATTATTTAAAAATTATTACGAAATTTAATAAAAAACTTACTTTTTTGATTCGCCTCAATATTTTGTTTTTCTTAGTTTCTCCCAATTATAATTTTTTTTGTTGAGTTAGTATATCAAATTCATTTTCCAACATTTTTATAAAAAGAGGTAATACCCATAAAATTCTTAATTAACATCAAGGTTAAAGCTAGTTTTCAAAATAATGACTGCAAGACAAATCGTCATAATTCAGTTTCGTTTAAGTCAATTTCATACAATATCAATTCATTCAATCACTCATTCGAATTTGATTAAAGCACGATCAAGATGCAACAGCTTTAAACGAACAAAGTTGCTTTTTTTTGGCTTTAAAAATTTAAAGAAACTAAAAATCAACTGCATGAAAAATTTAGTTTAATTTTTTTTTTTTAATTTTTAATATAAAATATTTATTACTTTTTGAAAGGTAAAACCGAAAAATATGAAAACATTATATAAAAAGTGAATGTATACATAAATTTGCATTTTCAACTCAAAAAATCTGAAACCAGAATAGCAATAACAGTGTGAAACTATAAAAGTTTTAAAAGAATGAATCATGAACTTATGGAAATTTAATAATTTGAAATACTAGCAAGATCGTTTTTTGCGAATATTGCCAATTAGTTTTTTATTAGTATCAAATGACCAATTCTCATTGAAATAAACTTAGCAGGCTGTTTCAAAACGCTTTTAAGTTGTTGTGCCAATTTGTATGCAGGCGTAAGATTTTTTTACATTGATAGTAAAATAAAGAACTTAACCTTAATAGCGTGTTCAGACATGTAATTTTAATTGAGTAAATTTTCGGCCAATTGGCAATATTGTTTTTCCTGCTCGTACATGCAAAATTTATATATATATATATATATATATATATATATATATATATATATATATATATATATATATATATATATATATATATATATATATATATATATATATATATATATATATATATATATATATATATATATATATATATATATATATATATATATATATATAACGAGTGATTTTTTTGCTATTATCTTTTTGGCAACACTAGTTTTGACAGCTCACGCACGTTTTGTATCTTGTGTCACTGTCAAACATCTTCAGTTTGGTCTATAGTTTAATCATGAATCGTCTTACAAACGAACAACGCTTGCAAATTATTGAATTTTATTACCAAAATGCGTGCTCTGTTAAGAAAGTTCATCGTGCGCTTCTTCCATTTTATGGTCAGTTTAATCGACCTACTGATGCTTCTATTCGGGCTATTGTAAAAAAATTTCGCACCAAATTTACATTGTTGGACATTAAACCACCAACACGCTTACGTAGAGTGCGAACTGAAGAAAATATCGCAGCCGTATCGGCCAGTGTTGGTGATGACCGTGAATTATCGATTCGGCGCCGTTCGCAGCAATTGGGCCTCTGTTACTCCACTACGTGGAAAATTTTGCGGAAGAATTTGGGTGTGAAGCCTTATAAGATACAGCTGGTGCAAGAATTGAAGCCAAACGACCTACCACAACGCCAAATTTTTGGTGAATGTGCTCTTGAAAAGTTAGATGAAGATCCACTTTTTTATCGAAGAGTTGTGTTCAGCGACGAGGCTCATTTCTGGTTGAATGGATACGTGAACAAGCAAAACTGCCGTGTTTGGAGTGAAGAGCAGCCAGAAGCATTGCCAGAGCTAGCAATGCATCCAGAAAAAACCGTTTGGTGCGGATTATGGGCTGGCGGCATCATTGGGCCGTGTTTCCTCAAAGATGATGCGAATCACAACGTTACTGTGAATGGTGAGCGCTACCGTGCGATGATAACAAACTTTTTTTTGCCAAAAATGGAAGAACTTGACTTGCATGACATGTGGTTTCAACAAGATGGTGCCACATGCCACACAGCACGCGAAACAAAGGACCGATTGAGAGGCGAGTTCGGTGAACAGTTTATTTCACGCTTGGGACCAGTAAATTGGCCGCCCAGTTCGTGCGATTTAACGCCTCTAGACTATTTTTTGTGGGGCTATGCTAAGGCTAATGTCTATAGCGACAAGCCCGCTTCGATTGATGCACTGGAAGCCAACATTGCCAACATTATTCGTGAGATACTGGCCGAAATGTTGGAAAGAGTATGCCAAAATTGGACTAAGCGGATGGACTATTTGAGGCGCAGCCGCGGCCAACATTTGCATGAAATTATATCGACCCAACTATCGATCCAAATAAATATTTCATGCATTTTTCTGAATTTTATGCGTTTTTTTTTTTAATTTCCGATAGTTATAAAATCACCTATTATTTGGATCTTTCAAATGAACTAACAATAAGTTTTAATACTAAACATAAAAATTAACAAAAAAAATTTCCTATTTACTTAAGTCCGGCCAATGCTACACAAACAGGTTATGAACTATATATAACTATTAAATACCATGGAGCTGCTGTAAGAATTGGATTTTTCCGCCTTTGAATCTCTTCAATGTTAGACATTGAGGCGGTGGCCCATAATTGAATTCCGTAGCACTATATAGGCTTTAGAGTAGCGTTGTATAACAAAAGTTTGCAATCCAACTTCAAGGCAGAATTTTCTCTCATAAGCCAATTAAGTTGTGCTGCTTTTAGTTTCAATTGAGTGACTTTTGCTTCAATGTGAGGCTTCTACGTTAGCTCACGGTCGAGGTGTATACCAAGGTACTTGACTTCATTGTGCTGCGGAATAAGTTAGTTGTATACTTAGATAAGTAAACATGTTCGTGTACACAGTTTGAATGTGACACGAGTACATTTTTCTTCATTAACTTTGATTTTCCAAAGCTTTAGCCATTTCTCTAATATTGAAATATATTCCTGCAATTTTCGTGGAGCTAATTGATGGTTTTCATGAAAGCTCAGTGTGAATTCCGGATGTATGCTACCTTTGGGGAACTCCTGCTTATAAAGCTTATAAAGTCGCCTTCTCTGATAACAAATTTTCGTCCATATAAGTACATTTGAAGGAGCTTGTGAGTGTTTGCAGGTTTGGGGAATTTCGATGAATAGAGCTAAACAATACTTTTTGTCTTCTGTCTTTTGATATTGACTGTGCTTAGCCCGAAAGCTGAACTGATGAGCAACCCACGTTGTTCAATATTGGACTTAACTTCGCCATTAACAAATTTTCGAATAGTTTGGAAATTGTTGGTAGTAGACTTATTGGTCTATATGATTATACCTCAGTCGGATCCTTCCCTGGCATGGGTATCATAATAATCATAGAGACTCTGCAGGATGATACTCAAGGCGAAAAAGCGTTAAAAATAAAAAGTAGAATTATTCTTGTTACACGAGGTAACTGTTCAACCATTTTACCAGTAATTTGATCACGGTTTGAGGTTTTCAGAAAAATCGTTAATTGACACATCAATATCTCAGGCGTTCTCAAGGCGAGATTTTCCGTACAATGTGTACTCAAATATTTTTTATATTTTAGCCAATTAACTCTAGTGACAGTCAATGCTAAGTCACTAAACGGGGAAGCAATCTTTTGGGGAGAGAAAACAGAGATTATAGTGGGTAAGTGATCTGATGACAAACCTAATAAAGGCTCCACTTGCATCCACTCTAAAGGAAATATTTTCGCAACTCCAAAATCTATAACATTTGGGAAATAGTGTTAAAAAGCACACGGCCTTTCGGGGAAATTAAACGTGATCCCAAAAAATGTGTTTAGCGTTATAGTCACCAGCTGCTAAAAAACGAGAAAGAAGTGATGTGAAAAAAATGTGATTATTGATTTTCATTTACTGAAAATATATTTCTTAGTCTTTATTGCATGATCTAAAGTGGGCAGTGCATGCTCTAAGATATTTCTCTTCCATATATGATGGTGCAACATTGCACCAAATTTGGCAACCATAAGTCAATAATGGTCTAAATAAAAAGTGGTATAATAATATTTTAGCTGGAGAGTTTAAGTATTTAAAATAAAATAGCGTTTTGCACATAAAAAGTCTTTATTTATTTGTTTGTGTCACTAATATATCAAGGTGAATAACCAAATATATTACTATATATTACTGCCTGATGAACTCCAAACTCTTTCCAGTGCTCTACCATATTGTAGTTAAATAGAATAGTTTCACATTTGTCTATAGCTACTTTCATTGACTAGTTCCTGCAATATTTTCTTATAATATTAAGTAAATTTTTTAAATTCCCATCAATTCTTGTGATTTTGTCGCCTGAATGTCATTAGAAGCTGATTTCAATATGTTGTGAGTTATGCTTAACATTTTAATTCATAATAATAGATAATAATATTATATCATATTAAATAGACCACGACAAATTTATAAATTGTGGCTGTTATACAAGTGTGTGTATGTACATTAAATATGTATGTGTGTTACATATGTATATACTTATAGCATATATATATTTAATAAAAAAAAAGAACCAAAAATAACAATAACATCATCATTTCATAAAGCAATACAACAACAACAACACTGACATCAATTTTCATTACAAATTGAGTCATTTAATTTATTTATGACCGATGAAAGAACAATTTCCAACTTAAGCTTAAACTTCCGCATTTATAAAGATCAACTTACAACAACAGACTCCAAGGAATACAGCACACAAAACCAACAGATACAAGCTAAAAAAAAAAATGTGGCAGCATATTTTAAGAAATTATTGCATAAAAGTTAAATTGGGTCAACAAATGTGCAGCGACAACATGCACAATAATTTCTGCTCATTTACAAGAAAAACAAAAATAAAACAAAAAAAAAAGCTGCATGTGTGCTTTTTTTATCCAAGAAACAAAGAATTTTAACTTATAAAATGATCATAAATTATAGCTTTAATTGCTTTTTTATGAAAAAAGAAGAAATTGAACATAAATTATAAATTGTTTTTGAGGGAAAATGTAAATTTTTCATCATAACGGCTGCTAAAAAATATTGAAACTGTCTTAATTTCAAATTTTTTGGGGACACAATTTTTACAAGCATAAATAAAAATTTAAGGGAATAACACTTTCATTAATATTAAAAAAAAGGTTAAAATCGTTTGTCCCTTTTTTAGTAATTTTATGTTTATTTTTTGCTGGATTCTGTACATTAAACATGTTTGTGTGTGTGTAGCAAGAAAAATGCAATTTTATCTTTTGATTAAAATCAATTTCTCCAATTAAAATGTATTGAACGTTTTGTATGCATTCGGTGACATTATAATGGGCATTTTGAGATTTAAACACTTTTTCCTTTTCTTGTGACAACCACATGCTAATAAGCCTTTGTGTTGCGTTTTTGTTTTTTCCTCTTTTTTGGGTGAACATTTTCTTTAACTACTGCAGACATTTGCTGATGTTTTTTGAAACAGGCAACATGGAGGAGTGGTAGAATCAAATAACAGAACAGCAAGTAATTGTTATCCGGATGTAATGTGAATATTGATACATTCCTACTGGTCTTGTAGACTTAACCATCTTCTATGACAGAAGGGATAATAACGTAGAAAAAAAAACGTAAGGAGAGATGAAATGATCTTAATTTTGATTAAATCAGTTGCAAATTTATTTGCAAAATGCAAAATTTATGCAAATATATTAATCAATTTAAGAGCAAAGATCCTGCACACAGAAAAAAAGCATGTTAAAAACTTCGAAAACAAGGTTAGGTTAGGTTTGACAGGCTGCCAGCTTGAGTTTGACAGAAAGCCAGCACACTTGGGTCCAGTCTGATCCTGTTGTGTTGCCTGGATGTGATACGTATATCTACATATCACTGGTTTAGAACCAACCCGAGGATCGGATAAAGGAGTCCAATCCACTTACATCGTATTCCGATAATTCCGTAACATCATGCAGCATCGGTCTGTCTAGGTACAATGCGATTATATAAGAAAGAGCCTGCCACTGACAGAGGACAGTGACAGGCTCATCGTTTCTGCAGCTTCTACAGAAGTCATTAAATGGAAGATTTAACCATTTCAGGTTCGAATGTCTCGCTATCTCGTTTAGAGATATCGGACATTCGCGAACCAACCTGGATGCCGTATAGACTCCAGCTAGTGCATACAACGCAGCCTTACTATCAGTATAAATTCAGATATCATCTCCGTATACCTTAACCAGTTAGCTGCCCTCATAATGACCGCAATTTCGGCCTGCGCTGCGCTGCACTCATTTTGCAGCCTGAAAAATTAACAACGATTTTTTAGATAAATCGTGAGCGTTGCCAAAGTTTGTATTGTGACATACACCTTTTGCTTTGTGCTTTTCTGCTAAAGTTTTATACTTCACGCAAAGCGACAAAATTTTATCTGACACGGCCTTTACGTTTATACGCAAAAGTTTTGTGTCGTCAAGTTTAAGTTTTTTTGCTTTAAAGTTCTCATATTTTTTGACATTCCATTTTAAACTTGACAGTACCGTCAAGTCTGCACCCTCTTCCACAGTTTTCTCCCCGTTCTCCGAAAAACACAAGACCTGACGAGTCAAACGTGATGTGTGTAAACTGGCTTTTTTTGGTTAAACTACATCATCTAACGGGAAATCATGCGCATGGCGTAGTCTCTAGTTTTATCATTCTTCTTATGTGCCAACACACTATGTTGCTACCTATTGTAGGGTATTTCAAAATTCCTGTTAAACTATTAAATTTTTTAGTTTTTTCTTTCTATAAAATGATATGTGTGCATGTATTTAAAATTATTGCAAGAAAAATGCCACATTTCAATTGATATGCATCTGGTTTTTTTTCGTTTTCTTTAGTGTACGAGTATAAAACAAAAAATATATTTTCCTTTATTTTGTTTAGTTGTTTTGAATTAAAGATAATGGTAATTTCAGCTTTAGACCAACGCATTTTTTTATATATTATTATAATTTGCGGTAGTTTTACTTTTTGCTTGCTGAAAAATTATGCACTGTTTCCTCTCTTGCCTTTGTGAAACTCAGTGGCAAAGAATAAACTACGAAACGAAACAAAAACAGATGACAATAAAGAGGCAAATGACGAGGATGAGTATGGCCTTCTTATCTTTGATTACAAGTATAACTCTGCCACAAGGAGCAAAATATTTATTTGCGTACTTCTAGTATAAGTACGAGTACATTCGTAATGATCTAAGTATGAAAAGTCTGCTGTTAATACACTTGTAGCGAAACACAACAATTGTCATTTCTCTACTATTTGCCTGGAAAAATGTAGAGACATCGATTGAAATGAATAAAAACAAAAGAAACTACAACTAAAAGAAATATTTTATTGTGACTTTTAAAGACGCAACGCGTCTTTGCCACATTTATTTTTGTACGGGTTTAAGTAGACAATGTCTGCCTATAGTTTCTAAAGCTTTTTATACAATTTTGTTTTTCTGATGAGACATTACTGGACATGAAGCCAAGCAAACGGATAGATAGATAGATGGATGAATGACTGTTTGGACAGACATGCGGTCAGTGGCATTTTTAATTAGTTTGTTTTTATAAAATTTATTATTTTATTTATGTTTCATTGTGTCGTAGTCCGCCTTTTTGTCTGTCTGCCTCTTACAGTTCTAGACTGATGTTAATTTTATGAATAATTGAGGCAGGAATGATAATGTACGTGTATGCAGTTGAAAAAGAAGGTAATTTAAGTTGGTCTTTCTATTTAAACAACACATGACAATTGCAGAGAGATAGTAATGACAAGGTTATAAATATGCCCCATGATGTTTATGCCAGCTTTTTCAATCTTATTTGCACAAGTACATGCCACAATGCTACTGATTAGCTATTATTGTCGGTCGCAAAATCAACATGAAGTGAAGTTGTCAAAAAAAAATTTTTTTTTGAAGAAGTACATACATATGTATATATGAGTACACACGAGTATGTGGGTAATTCCATTTCAAATATTTTTTTGTGTTCATTGAAAGTATGGTATATTACTTTATAGTAGTGTGATTTGAAAAGTTGCAATTAGATGAACATATGTTTTTACTGTAATACATTAAGCACATTGATGCCAGCAGACTTCAACAAGTAAAATATAATATACATGAGAATCAGCATAGTCAACTTTTAAATTTCAAAACGCACCAAAATGGGCGGCAAAACGCGTTATTTCGAACAAACATACACCAAACAATTTTTTTCTTAATATTATAAGTTGTTCACAAAATTGCTAAAATAAATATTATCCAGTATTTGCAATTGAGGTTTAAGGTTAATAAAAGTTTCGAATTTGCTGTTTTACTCAATGTACTGTTTATAGAACACAGACGAACGATACGTTTAGAAATTTGTATGACACGCATAAAAAAACTTTTGCATACAAAAATCGACCCCACATAAATAAATTTGTCAAAATTTTATTTTTATATGAAAAACACAATAAAAACAATTATTAACAAAACAATTGAAAAAAAAAAAAAACTTTTTGTAGCAGAAGAATTGACTACCGCTGTTAAGAGGGCCATCAATACAATTAGGCATATCCCACATCGTCAAAAAATCTTGGGCAATTTCACAATATTTGTTTTCATCAGGTTCCGGCAAATAAATGCTTCTTAACTTGCTCCAAATAATCCTTGTTGTCTCCAGAACAATAGATCAAACGGTTTTTTTCCCCAGCTTAAAGGACCAAGCTAGCGATTGGAATGATTTTCCATGTGTTAAATAACTTTTTCAAAATAAAACAGAATAAAAAATTGTCAATTGCAATTAAAACACACACTCACAGTAATATTATTGCCAATCTGCACTCCGTTTGTACAGCTTCTATTATAGAGTATTTTTGATGGAACGGCTTTATTAGGTCCAAGAAAACTTTGTATATATGAAGTGTCATTCTGGTATAAATGAAAAACTGCTCATGATCCACCTCTTTCAGCCTCAGAAAGGTCAAAGCAGAAAATCAATTTTTTTCCTGCCGCGATTAATTTCGCGAACAGAACATGACCGTTTTTTCATTTTTATTTCTTTTAGTGCTTTTAGAATACACAGCACTTCAAGAGCATCCTTCATTATTTTAAAATTCTTTAGTTTTATTTCCATTTTTAATTAAAAAAAACAAATTACCACAAAATAACTTTTCTTTTTGTTTGGAAATTATTGTTTAAAATACTTTTTTGTTATTTTTAGTACTTTTGAATGTAAACTACTCAGAAAATAAACACGTAATTGTGCAACAATGGGTTTAAAATTATTAAGTTCATACAAATACATAGTGGCCAACTAAAAGTTGTTTTTGATTCACTTATGCATTTGACAGACTTTTTGTTTAATTTTAACATACTCGTAAGCTTAAGCCAGTCTATGCACATTATGGTTAGGCCTTAAGGAGTAAGTTGTTGTCCCTACTGATATTTTTGCCGCAGTTGAATTAATAACCTAATGTCTAAACTGCGAATAACTCTGGTATAATATCTAAGAAAACGTCGGTAAAATGAGATCACGAATATCTTTATGTCCATCTTAATATTTAACAAGTAGCATATTTTTGTTAATCTTATAAAAATTCATAAATCATTGAAAGCCGAGAAGAAAACACATCTTTGCGATCAATAGTGTGTTATAAGGATTTTGTATATAGGCAAATTTTGTACAAAATTAATCATATAGTATATATTTATTGCTTAAAAAGTTTTTTCGATTAAAAAGGGGTTTTAAAAGATATTTTGCAAAACTAATTATCGGTAAAATTACAATGGCGTCTTTTCGTAAACAAACACGTACACGATCGTATTTCTCGTAAGAACGGTCTAATTAAATCTCAGATATTATCGCAGGTGTGGACACTACAAATAACTAAGTTGAACCCCTTCCTGTACCCTTTGCTGTTCTGGTTATTATTGTTCCTGTTTGCTGTTTTTGTTGCTGTCGCTTTTGTTGCTGTCGCTTTTGTTGCTGTCGCTTTTGTTGCGGGGATTGCTGGTGAACGTTTGTTTTTGTTGTTAAGCCCTCCGTAAAGGGGGTCTTATCTAATTGTTGGTTTTATATTTGGTCGTTTTGCCTAAGTCTGGGCCACAAAAGGTTGGTCAACTAGCTTATCTGTGAGAATAAATGTTAAGTGGTTGCGTTGTTTATTGTGTTTTATATCCGTTGCTGTTTTATGTTGCGGGTAAATGCAGTGTTCGTCGTTATTGTGGCTGATGTTTGCTGTTGTCGCTAACGTCCTACTTGTTCCTCTGTTCTATTTTCCCGGTTGTTGCTGGTGTTTGCTGGTTTTTGTTGCGGATACTGTCTTTGCAGTTGTTTTCTGTAAGTATTGTTGTTTCGGGTCCAGTCCACAACCCATTTGGGATCTACTGGAAGTAGTCATTGGGCTACAAAGTTAGACCGGAGACTTAAATCTGATAACTAAGAAACCGTAAGCCCTTAGAAACTTGTTCCAGCCCGTTTATGGTGCGACCCTTCGAAGAGTATCATAGTGGTTGTGGTTAAGATCCACATCGCGGTGCGAGTTCAATTTAGCTCAGTGTGGAATTGCATTGCAACCGGATGCCACGACCCTAAGATCGGAATGAGTTTTAGAAAGGCTGCACTCCTAACCAAGGGGAAGATCGTGTCTAAACAACATGACATCGAATTGGTACTCATGCATGACGGTTTGTCATTTATGGGGGCACTGGTAAACGCATTGTATTGACTCAGTAATAAAATCATCATGGGGTAAAGCCACACTGACAGGTACCCCCGGAAATTGTTTTCACATCTTCACAAACAATAACAAGTATTCTAGTGTATGATAGACCATTCAATAGTGGATTAGGCTGTTACTATTGCCGGCTGCAATATTTGCTACCGCTGCGGTCTATTAATGCTTAAGAGTCTGCTTCACAGGTTTAAAAACACCGAAGATTCACACAAAAGAACGAGAGTAAATGTTTGACGATAGTAAAACTATTGGTTTTATCAGTTACATATCAAAAATATTTTAAATAATAATTTTTTTTTTCTAATAATTTAATGTTATCCGCAGTTTTGTATTTATATTGAGTGTTATACTCTCTTGGTATGATTTATTACTCAGATTAAAAGCATTATTCGGAATAATAGCCAAGAGTATGTCAAATTTAAATGATTATTTTTTGTGCTAAGGAGGTAAAAATACAATTTCAAATATATTATAATAGTTTTATAAATTGCTTATTATTTCTTTATGTTTCTTAATATTATAACTATATTAGCTTAAGGTCTCTTCTTATATAATAATTTTTGGTTTTTTTATTATCTGGCAATATTTCGCTCTCCTTCGGATAGCTTCTTCAGGTCAAATAATATTTTTATAAAAGTAATAAAAATTTTTATAAAAGTGTATGGAGTGTTATGTTGATCAAAAAAAAAAAAAGGTTAACACCAGCAGTGAGTGAATTTCATGCCTGTTTATCAGATTTTCTTCCAAAATATTAACTGCAATTTTTATTTATCTAAATCAAGTAGAAGTCATATCGCAGTTTGGAACACATAATTATTTAAAACTGTGTTAAAACTTATTTAGTTTTATTTAACCATATACAATTTTTAGAAAAAGCTATTTAATTTTAAACTTTTCTGGGGAATCCCAAGTCATGATAAACAAATTTTCATTATTTGAATTTTCTCTAACAGTATTATGTTAAGTGGTTTTTAGATTGTTTTCAAGTCTCGTGATAAATTTTTATAGAATATTATTTTCGTAAAAATTCCCCGAATAGAACTCAAAACAAATATAACACTCAATACATAATAATTTTTTGAATCGATAAATCGGTAAAGGTGAGAAAATACAATATACATGTAAAACGTAAATAACCCTTGTTAAAATATGTTTTTAAGGTGGAAAATTAAAATAAAATTTTAAGCAACAACTTAAACATTAAAAACCTTATTTATAATTACATTAAAAATTACTTCAGAGATACTTTTTTCAGCTTTATATAGCGCCCTTTAAAGTCGTTTTATTATTTTAATTCTGTTTCTAGTTTCACATAAATTTCAATAAAAATAAAGAAGTCACAAGTCAATCATTTTTCAGCCTTTTAATCAGTATGACTTGCATGCGTATCAATTTAGTTTCTGTTCATTAAATAAGTTTTTTTATTTTTATATTTTTTTCTCGTTTTTCTCTTCTAAACTTTCAAGTGTTCTTGTAGAATTTTTTTCTTTAATTTCTGTTTACATTTCATCTCACAGTCAATTGTGTCTGCTCGTAAAGATATTGTTATTTATTCAAAATAATATTATGTTTGTTTTTTGAAAATACTGGTCAATCAAGCACTAGGTTAAATTGATAAGCTAAATTTAGTTTAATTTTTTTACAATTTAAAATCAGTTTTAGAAGAAATGGAAGCATATTTAAATACTGCTTCGAGTAAAGGAAAATTAAGAAAGTCAAGAAAAAAGTTATAATCATATATTCATGTATGTATATGCACCGGTATAGTGCGAAACAAATTTTATTTAGGGCCTGGTCCGGTTAGACTTCACCTAGCTATAAATCTTAGTTGAGGAGTAAATTATTTATTTTATTTATTGAGATCAGAATATTTTTGTCAGCTAATTAAAGATCTTCTCTCTATTCTAACTGAGCACTTTAACCGGTGGCTTACCAGAATAAAAATGTGCTACAGCTAAGTGCAGCATTCTTACTTTTTAGGACATCACATATGTAATTCTATTATAACACTGCTATTTATATAGAGATATAGTTCTGTTTAAACAAATGTTACAATTTTCTCTGCAAAATCAAGAAACGAATTTTGTTTTTACAAAATATGTATTGTAGCAGAACAACATTTATTATTCTTTAATTTTAAATAATTTGCTAAATTTGATGTCCTGTACTAAAATTTGTTTTGTTTAAATTGAGTGCATTTATTTTATTTTGATTGAGTGTTACATTAATTCATATTAAACTCTCATTGCAATAACAATTAACATTCGATTTAAATGATTTACCTTATTCATAACTGTTATTTGTTTTTTCTCTTTTGCATACTTTGTATTTTAATTCTTATTTCGATGCAATGCGACACAACTGCACTCAGTTTAATTTTTTTTAATAATTAACTGTATGTTTTAGTTGTATATAAGAAACTTCTTTCAAAATAAAGATTCATTCGCATACGAACATTGGACGGCAACAGTCCCTTAATATTAAAAGCTGCATTTTTTTCCAACAAGTGGAAAACTTAAGACTTTTATAGTCCGATTTGTCCCTTAAGACTAATTATTTTAAACAGCATTAACCAACTAGGACGTTTTCTCGTCTGGTCCTGGCTTTGCTGATTTAAAATAAAACCTGAGAAAGGGCTAGTAAATCCACCTTTCTACAGTATTAAAAAAATTATTAAGAATTTGAAAAACTTGTTTCAGGCAACACGGTGCCACCGATGCACTGTGGGCGAAACGGTCGATCTAGCGTTGTTTAATTCAATTTTTAAAGTGTTTAACTGCTCCAAAACTGTGTATTTATCGATTAAGGCCCGATCAGACTATTATGCAAGTATAAATACTTTCATTCGATTTTTTGAGATAAAAAAAGTCTAAACACATTTTTTACGACTGTCTAAAAGTCTAACGTAAATTAGATTTTGCATTCACACCATCCCATCACACTTGATATAAACCAAAAAATTTGAGTACAAAAGAAAACAGCTGTTCATATTTTTTTATTTGTTCAGCAGAGAGATGTGACAACATAAAACTTTACACGGCGGCAGGTGAGCTCTTCGTGGTAGGCGGTAGACGTGCCGGCATTTGAAAATCTTTAGTAGCTGATATAATAATTATGTAAAACAGATCCAAAATTAACAGCACCAACATATTTTATGTTCTACACATAGCATGAGAAAAATACATTTATATACGACAGCTAAGTCCCAAATTTCGAGCTTTTTTATAACGACAAAAAATACTATCGGCGACGGCACGCCACCGGCTAATAAATAGTCAGGTTGTAAGTCTTTATACAGCTGGTTTCCTAAAAGACACAACCCTGATCCAATGAAAAGTATTATCGTTTTGAAAAGTTTCAAAAAACAAAAAAGTAGTATGGGATGTCAAATATTTATCGTATTATTTTTCGTATGTATGACGGATTACATTTAGACTATCAGACTTGCACGTATTATTTGAATTTTTGACAAGTTTTAATACACAGTATAATAGTCTGAACTGGGCTTTACTAATATACCACTGAACTTATATATCGATTACATTTTGATTGTAATGATCTAGTTGAACAGCTGTGAGCTGTGAAACGTAACATATGTTTCAGCCGATACATCACAATATTCTCTAATGTTGTGTTTGTCTCAATTAAGTGGAAGAAAATTGGTTTTATATATAGTTAGAGGTATGTATTAACTAAAAAATGCTGTTTGTAACCTGTGCTGAAGTGTTGTAGATAATATGTGGTATAAGTTGACTGTAGGACTAACTGCTTGAAAAAAAACCAAAAAAGACTTCTGTGGACCGGGACTTCCGATATTCTTGGGTAGTCGCGCTAGAATATTTTTTTTCTATTTGTAAATTTATCTGCAGCCACCTGCAACTTTATATGATATTGCATTTTTTAGGAACAATGTCGGTGCTCAGACGAGAAGTTTATTAACTATGGCGCAACGAGCCCGTGCCTATTAAAAAATTTCTGCCGTTAAAAGTGATATATTTAATAATATAATTAATATTAAAACGTATAAAAGTAATAAAATTAATTTAAAAAGCAAAAAAATTAGAAATATTGTAGCGAAATTGGTTTAGAAATTGAAATTTAACCATAGAAAAACAACAAGGAGTGGTTAGATGGACAACTGTTATTGGTTGATCTACTGACTAGTCGTGGAAGACCCGATAAGACGTTCGACGAATGTTCCAATAAAACGAAATTGAGTAAAGTCTCCCAAATTGTTAAGGAAATACCTTACAGTGAGCTCGCAGTAGCTACAACGTGCAGTTTATATAAAGCAAATAAGAAGAATGTCGATAATGATATTTTACAGCTTTTGTCACAACACTACCACCTTCTTTTCATCTTTCCACCTTAGATCCATCTAGTAGTTCTCAATCGGAATAAAAATAAAATGTTAATAATATTGTTTTTTTTTTGGCATTATAATTAAATTTTTGTTACGAAAGCAACTGAAGTATATGAAGAAGTAATTATTTCAACAGAAAACAAAATTTTTTTTAAATTAACTGCCACTTTCTCTATTTCGAATATATATATATTTTTATTCGCATAAATACATTTAAAACAAAAACAAATTTTCAAATTTTGTTTTCGTTTCAAATGTTTTTATGGGAATGAAAATTTTTATTCGAAATAGTGGAAGTAGCAGTTACTGCTACTTCCACTAATATTGAAGTTTAATATATTTTTAGACCAAAGGAATGTGAAACATTAAATATATTAACTTTTTTCTGTTGTCTTGAATGAAACAAATAATGTTTAATATAAAAAAAGATTACAACTTTCACAAAAAAAAAAAGATAAAAATGTTAAAAAAATATATTTTTTTTCTGTTTAACATTGTAGCTTAATATATTTTTAACTAAAAAAAAATATAAGAGAAACAAAAAAAAAATAATGTTTTGATATACGTACAATGATTTTTACACAGTATCTCAAAATTAACGAACGATTTGTCGTCGTATGCATAGCACAGTCACAGATATAACCAGATATGGCAACATTGACGTACATATGTCAAAATGGGCAAAACATTTGTTAGCCCAAGAGGCGTGCAAGCAGTACAGAAAATCAAAATCAATGTGTTAATGAAAACAGCTAGTCTATGCAAATAAAAATGTAAACAAAGGAAAAAAGGTGGTTGAAAAAAACTTGTTTTATTCAATGTGTTAATAAAAAAATGGAAACATTAATGAAAAGTGAAATAAATAATGTTAAAAATATAATTTAAAGTACTAGATATTACAAAACAATGCAAACAAGAAGCAGCTTCAACTCATCACGACACCACATTATACATTTTCGGTTCTTGGAAAGAAACAAAATATCATTATTACACATTCTTTTATTTTTATTATAATAAACTAAACTTACATATTTATTTCTTCCGGCAGAACACTTAGCACAAAAACACCTTTTCACTAACTTGCCTTTGTACACAACGATGGTCTTTTTTCATAAATTAGCGCAAAAAAGGAAAATCGCGCCAAAAAGAAAAATTTCTACTACTCTTGCGCCAATTTATTGAAAATTTTTACTCCAAAATACAATTTTTACCACAAATTTTCACAAATATTATGTAAACAAACCAACTATTTCACAACAGAGAAAGCAGTACACATATATATTATATTGTCCTTCACGCACGCCTGTTGTACCTTAGCGTTACCACTATAATGGGATTTGTCTTGAAACGACCATATTCTGCAACTTTTTTCCCCGCGTGTCCATTCTGTGTATTCTGTGGTACAGTATTGGCCAAGGTGCATTAACATCTACATGGTGGCAGCGCTACGGCATGTGACAATTTTTTGCTACTGGTAATATAGTAAGCCATTTACGTCAAGTGTATTGTTTACATTTTTGGAAGTGAATTTAGTGTTTTATTCTGAATTAAACATATAAAAATTATTTTGTGAACATAAGAATAATTCAAATAAAAATAATTTATGATTATGAAACGATACATTCATAGTTTATAACTGTGAAAAAAGAAGACACGTTGTCTTCATTATTCGAAAATAATGATGTTGCCAATTCGAGCAAAATCATCTTAAGCGTTGAAGCACATTTTCACCTTGATAGCTTTGGGATTTTGAAAACCCAGAGGTGATTGACGATTTTGGGATTTTGAGAACCCACACGTAATTGTCGGAAAACAAATGCATTTACATCATGTCACTGTTTGGTGATGATTTCGGACTGGAGGTATAATTTACCCATAATTTTTTTAAACTGAGACTGGTAAAGCAGTAACAACTGCTGTTCGAAATGGCGATTCTTGACGCCGAAATTGGATGATATTGATGGGGCCAATATGTGTTTGCAACAAGCTGATGTCACACGCCATATCCTGTGAAATATTTCAAGTGTTGCATGGGATATTTCCAGGCCATGAACTCCACTTTGGTTTTCGTAGTGCCTGGCTATATTTCTAAACAGCTTATCTACAATTAATTTTTTATGATTGAAGTAACAACATTCTAAGAGCATCTTGCTATTATTGAATTAGATATGTGGCTGTAAACAACCATATTCTTGGGAATAAAATTGTATTGGTGTATCTGTAAAGCTTCCAATAATACCTTACAACATTAAAATATACACTAAAAAGGAAATTCAATCCATCCATACTTAAATCAATCCCAAGCGATGCCAAAAGTACGGTAAGTACAGATTTTCTTAAATCAAGTAGGGATTATTTGGTTCAAGTCCGATTATTCAAGCATTAAATACTTATGGCCTTATGTATAATAAAAATACTTATGCTAACTAACTAGCTGCTAAGTTTTTTGTGTGTAAATTCCCATAAGGGAAAGATAGCAGCAAGTTAACTAGCATAAGTTTTTTTATTATACATAAATAAGGCCGTTAATAATCCTTACTTCAAATAAGCCAAAAATGAGATTAATTTGAGAACGTGTGAGATCGAATCAATCTTAAAATGCGATTAATACAAAAATTTTAAAATGGATTCAATCCCGAATTCGCAATGAAATAACAACAATTGAGTCTTTTCTTATTTACTCTACAAGCTACAATCATTTATACCAATCAAACATTATATACACCTTGTGTTATGCGTTTCGCAGATGTTGACAATTCATAGAAGTTGTCTTCATCAACAGTAGACTTTTAACTATATATTCCATTTTATAAATAAATAAATGAGAATTAAGAAAAAGCTCATATATTATTTCAAAACCAAAACAAAAACAGCTTTTTTTTAGAGAACCTTTTATTTCAATCTCTCAGCAATTTGTTGACATGTCTTATCAAAAGATAAGAGTTATTTTCAAATTTCGTGATTTATGACGGTACACATGTCTGTTATATATTTATGTTGGCAATATCAGCCATTTTAGACTGTCAGTTTGTGTTTGACAGATAAAAAAGTTAGTCGTGTTTTGGTTAGAGGTGTGCCGGGTCGTTTATTTTAGTGACCGGTCACTTTCGTTCAATTACAAAAGACTGATCCGTTCATTCATATCGTTCAGTCGGTCACTTTGAACGAACGGCACGGTGCCGACACTACAACTCTTCGGTTATTTTTTAACACAGCTCTGTAAAATAAACAAAATGACAAAATAAAAAGTGATATTATTGAATTAAAAAAAGAAAATAATTTTAAATAAAAACTATTTAGGTGGAACCAAATTTGATTAGTTTCATATCCTATTTTTTTTTTATTTCAGATAATATAACACAAAAAAACACTAACACTATTAAACAAAACAACACAAACAAACGAGCATCACATAAAAAGAATGAAAAATATTTGAACGAAAGCTATCCAAATTGAACGGTTTCCTATTGAACGAAAAGTGGTCAGTTTAATGACCGGCTCACTTCGTTCAATGAGATGATCCGATCAATTTAACTCGTTCGTTCTAGTTTTGGTGTGCTCTTCGATTTTTTACTGTTCGAAAAACTTCAGCTGGATTGGATCACGGAAAAAGGGTTAAAAACTTATCTAAAGTCTACGAACTATATATATTTTGCATATTTTATACAAAAAATTCTGACGAATACATGAAAATCGCTGATATACATTTATTTTTCCTCCTCTTTCCGAAAAAATATTGGGACAGAAAAAACTTCGTTTTTGTAACGCGGTTTAATGAATAGTAAGATATGATTTTGGTTGACAGCGAATATCGCTTAAAAATGCAAATTAAATAAAATGTCTTTAGAATTAATTTAACGTTATGATTAGATAATAAAAGTTACAGAGTCGCACTGCAGTTCATTTCCAATGTAATGACGAGTAAGTAGCTTACTACACTGCTACAATTGCTGCTAAGTCCCAATTTTCACGAGGCAACTTTAGTTGCGCAATTCTTGAGTTTGTGGACAAATAAGTGAGGAAAGAGTGGGGAGTGTAAAAGTGAGTACAGACTTGCTTGTACTCGGAAAGTCGATTTGTGCTATCATTCGTAATGTCAGAAATTTTACATTTTCTTTCATTTGTGTTTCTTTTATGTATTGATATGTTGTCCGTGATGAAAGTAATATGGCCCGAAATTGTAATATTTTAATTCATTTAAAAAAAAAAAAAAATTTTTTAAATATTGTGGACAACTTCAAAAAATACACAGCAGTATTAATTTAGAAGAAGTAAAAATTAAATGGAAAAATTTGAGAATGCAGTACATGCAAGATTAAGAAAGTGTAAGCAAGAGAAAACGAAAGTTGCTCAAGTAAAATGGCTGTGTATGAACATAAAAGCAAGTTTAAAAGAAAACTTGATAAGAATTGCGCAACTAAAATTGCCTCGTGAAACTTGGGACTAACGACGTTTTGTAGCAGTGTGGCCTACTGCTTTGAATGTATTTAATGCATTCCTCCAGACATGTGTAGCGGTAGCCAAATGTAACTAGCAGCTGATAAAATTCTCTACTCATTAACTGTGTATGGATATAGAGGCTGCAGCTAAAGCGGTAATAGGAAATAAAATAATAAATGTATCATAACAGGAGTAATGATTATTATTTCATCGGCATAAATACATGTATGATTTTTTCTTCCTTAAGTAAAATCACTGTTTTTCATTGATTCGTTTAAATTAGAAAATTTCACGGTGTATTTTCTTTCTAGTCTGTTCACAAACTCACTTTCAATTATTGCCTAAACCAATAAAAAAGTGTTTTCTGTATTTCAGCATTTTCACACAAAACGTCGCCTTTCTATTATAAATGACCAAATTGTGTGTTATTAAAAAAATGCAACAGAAAAAAGAACTAAGATAAAAACTTGTTAAAATTTTTACGACCAAAAGTTAATAAATGATGAGTTTTTACTTTAAAAAATCCCTGCTAAATTGCTAAAGACGAACAAGAAAAAAAAAAAAAAACAAAAAATGGCCAGAAACAAGAAACTTACAACAGTAAAACTAATAATAAAAACGAACAGAAATAACAAATCTCACAAATATCACAGTGGACAAAACAATAATACTTGAAATGTCATATTGCAAATATAGCTGCCATTGCTGCTGCAGCAGCAGAAAAAAAAATTTTATGGAGGGAAACAGCAGCAAAGTGACAACAACACCAAACAAGATTGGCAATGGCAGCCAGCTCCAACATGTCACTTTCATCTAAAAATATTTTATAACTTACAACAGCAAACAAACACCAACAAAGGAGTTTTTATGGAACTTAATTCAGTAATAACAGCGATTGCTACTTTTTTAAATCTGGTGAATACGGAGGAGAGAAAAAAAAAATGTTATCAGCGATACATGTACTATATAGGGTGTTTCAGAAACCAAAATTTTCGTTCGTTACAAAAATGATAGATATTCACATCCATACAAACTTCCTGCGAATATGTTTTTTCGACTAAGTTGATGGAGCTCGAGAAATAATTTTAGAAAACAATTTCAAAATATATAAGCATTTCAAAGGAAGCTGGCATAAAAAAGAGGACTTGTATCTTAGAAAGAGCATACCTTATAAAAAAGCAAGCATAAGGAATAATTGTGCAAACAAGCACCTTTTTACATGCAAAAATCTATTTATCATGTCTCAAGTTGTATTGCGGCCGATTGTCTTGGAATGCTTGGCTCAAACTCATTAATTGCGTTCGATAACGATCCCCTGGGAATATCGTAAAAGTGTACCTCGTCATTCGCAATGATTTTTGCATGGGAATCGATGTTTGATTTTAATAAAATGTATTAACGATTAAAACTCGTTGGTTTGTCGAATATTTTTCCATAATGAATTTGCTACTTGTCGACTTTACGGCTGCCAAATATGAACTGTCAAGACTAATGTTTACCAAAATGGCGGCGAAATCAAGTAGTATATATTCCCGGCGATGGCCTGTATATATGTATACTTGTTCAGCTTTATTTGGAAGAGAAAAAAATCGTGAAACGGTCGAAAACATAGATATTGAGTATTCCCGGAAATATAAAGGTTAGTATGTTTAATATTAAGATGTAAACATATGTATGGTGTATCCAGCAATACATGCAACCATATAATATTAATATGGTTACGTATCACTTTTAAAATTGCAAACGAGCACGAAATTCTCAATGTATATTTTGGTTTTATTGCAGCAAATGGATATTGCACAGGATTGTCAACTCTGAAATTTCAAAACGCACCAAAATGAAGAAAAACGAGCGTTATTTCAGTAAAAACGCACCAAGTTTAGATTTTTTTCGGTTTTAAAAACACATTTTGTACTATAAAAAGTATAATATTGCTACATTAAAAAAACGGTAATGAAACAGCCTTTTAAGCAGCTGTTAGATGATCCAACTGGGTCTGATATGCCATCAAATTTGTTCAATGTTTAGAACTCGTGTTTGTCAAACTTGGCCTCTAGTGCGATTCTGGTACTAGCATGTGGATAATGGAATGTTTATAATAATTATAACGATATTTGATATTGCTATAATTATATTTGCTGTCGACGGAAATCTGCTATAGCTATTTACCGTCGTTAAAATTATATTGTAAATCGTTACTGCAAGGGATAAAATATGTCGAAAAAATTTAAGATAATCGGATAATTAAAAGTTGCGGAATAGAACAACCAGCCCTCAAACTCGTGTAATAGCAATTCTATCAAACACAGTGTGAATTACATTTTTGTTTTCGCAAGCGAATAATGAAAACTCGTTAGCTAGAGTGGGTGTCTATTTTATTGCTTTATACGAAACTTTGCTAGCATTGTAACAAATAAATGATGAGGTTTATCATAATCAAAATTTAATACAAACGTTTTAGAAAAATTTTAAAATTAATTAATTTGAGAATTTCTTAATTACTGAAATAGTGGTGAATTCGCGCGCCTTCATAAATACGAACTTCACTGTTCAGTGTCCGATTTTATTGAAATATTTAGCAAACTTGGCTTGATCGTTTAATAGGAAAACAGAAATTTTTATAAAACAGCAAATGATGTAAAATGAAATGTAAAAATTTTATACAATAATTGCATTAAATTTAATATCATTTGGTGCCATCGAAAATTAGAAAAAAGAGCACAACGAACCGACCAAAGAACTTTTCGCACAAAAAATGTTAAAAAGCACCAAAAACAGTGCGAAACGCTGACAACGCATTAATTTCCTTAAGATCCAACCCTATTATTTTTTTCTAATTTATATTATGCATATCTAAATATATTACAATATGTATTTTTGTATAATTAATTATTATATGTATATATCTGTGCTAATTGTAACAAAAATTTTGTTCTATTACAATAAAGCTATCTGTGATATTAGTATGATTGCTTCATGAAAGTAATATGGGGACATATGAGAAAAGTAAGAATAGTTATTATAATAATATAGTTGAGAAAAAAAACTTGATAAATTTAATTCTATTTAACTTTGCTGAACTAATGTATAGTATAGTTATTTATAGAATTTTTTTTTACAATACTATGGTAAGCAAGTACGCTGGAGCTTCACCCAAATCCTCTTGCATGCAATGTACTTAATTTTGGCGGCCTCACTCGGTTGAGAAAAAGAGATACCATTGCCATCATCAGAATGTTAAATAGGTGATTTTACAGATATTGTTTCCGCAAAATAAAACTCTTTTGTTTAACATTCGCTGGTTAAATAATTTTTTCTGTTTAGTATTAAGATTTGAATACTTATTGTTAGTTCATTTTGAAGATCCAGTAAATAAATGAATGCACAAAAAAAAACTATGGTTAGCCAATCAGAGACGTTTTTAATATTGTACAATATTATCAGGCACTAATTACTATATAATTCAAAAACCGTATGTTGCTCTCTGAATATTGTCGTATCAAGCATATACTTTTTTCCATGATATAAAAAATACAAGGTAGTTTTATTCTCTCAATTTTCCTTAACAATCACCATCTGACGTATAAGGATTATGACATTTTCTATAAAATTGTGCTACCGTATTAGTTTATACACTCCCTTGTTTTCAGTTTTGTTTGAAGTTGTGTCTAAAAATAGTATTAAAATTGGGACTTCTAACAAAAATAAATAAAAAATTTTTAAGCAAAATACATATGTACATTAATTTAAAATATATAAAAATGGTCTGAAAAACATCCCCAGACTAAAATTCTAACGACACCAGACTAAAATTCTAACGACACCATGTTTCAATTTGCCTTTAGTATAATGTGGATTAAGACGTTCGCTTTTCAATCAGCTAACGAGTCTTAATCTATCGGAACCTTTTAAATTAAATTTGGACTCATCGGAGAATAGTATGGAATTCCTTTGTGTGGTGGTCAAACTAATGTGTTCCCATGCGATTTTCAACCTGGCCAGTCTATTTTTCCGCGATATAAAGATCTTTTTTACACTTTTGTATGGTATGCTTTTAGTCCGCCTACTGTAGCCTGCCTTTGAATCCTTCTGGGGTTAACACTTAATGACAATTATGCTGCGATGGTTCTTGACGACACGAATTCGTATTTTTTTTATCAAATGTATTATTGCCTGGTCATCTCGTTTACTGGCTTTGCAGGAACGTCCACCTTTATGTTCTGTAACCAAAGTAACCGAACAACGAAAACGGCTTATAATTCTTGGTGAATATCAAATTTTTTTTTGCATATGTGGTCACTGATTGCCGTTATTAAAATCAGCTATTATTTTTTCTTTTAAATGTACTGAATAATTAGAGAACGTACAAGTCACGTCCAGAACAAGTTTGAAGGCACGGAAACGACGGAAAACTATATGCAAATTTTCGCTATACATGCTTACTTTGATATTTAACCAAATAATGACAGCTTTTGGAAGTAGATTTTTGTTATTCTAAGTAATGAAGAATATTCAAGGTTACGTGCATTACTTTTGTCGCTGCATCCTTTGTCATTCTAATAGAAATAATTACTTATATATTTTTTAAACCACAAGCACCAAACTTTTCCCTTTGTTTTTAATATCTAAAAAGTATTTTCTTTTAAATATAATTATATTTTCTTCAAAATAGGTAATCGTTTGAATGCTATCGTAAAGTTTACTGATAAGCAGAAGTCCGTGCTTTTAGTTTTTGGGACAAAATTGGACCCAAGTGGGTTGGCTTTACAATAGCTGGCAGCCTGTTAGAGCTAACCTAACATGGGTTTCAAAACGGCCACAGATACCTACTTACATCAGCTTATTATTTCTAGCTTTTTCTAATACGAACAATGCTCTACACATTTCAGAAAAAATCCATTCTGGGTGTAAATTCCCTTATTTAACTGTGTGGCAACGCCTTTTTATATTGCTCTGTAAAAATAAACTTAAAAAATCCTTATTACATACAAATAATAAAAAGAGAATGAAACTACCTTGTACTTTTTATATCATACTTTTTTCTATGTCCCAATATCTGACATTAAATGAGAGCTTTGAATTGAAATTTCTCGCTTTGTAACGCAATTGTAGTACTTCCATACGGGAACTTCTCATACACGTAAAGAAAATGTAGTTTAAAATATAGTTACAACAACATTAGTATATACGCTATAACATTATGTGTTATTGTTAGAAACAGACTATTATCAGTTTAATTACGGTTTATTGCTCTAGAACCATGATATTGTGTGCATTTCTGTTATGCTATTAGTGTCATATATAAATTTCCGGATATTGTTGCATGCAATAATGGCATATATGAAAATTTTGTTTAAAACAACAATAGCTTTTACCACACTCAATATAAAAAAATTTATCATATGTATTGTAATGTAATTCACATATAGCACAATAAACTTACTTAATGTTATTTCCGTTCTTGTCGCTAACATATAATGTTCATTTAGTTTAATTTTTATTTATTTATTTTTTTTTTTTAATAAAAAAGTGCTCTGTTCTGTTTCATTTAAAGAAAAATATCTCTAGAAAAGTACATATCGCTCCTTTATTGCAACATAGTGATAACTCAAAAAAGCTTGTTTCGAGAAAAACATATTTCAAATTTTCAGGTTCCATACAAGTCTTAGAAATTTTTTTTAGAAAATATCACCTGAAGGAAACAGTTTAAAAGTAATTTAAATAAATTTTTGGCACAGCATAAAAGGTAGTACTGTTAACAATTCTGCATTGTTAACAGCATTAATTTTTTGAGATATGACTATGTTGCAATAAAAGAGCGATATGTTGATGTTAACAAAAAAGTTGAAAATTGTACAAAAACCCTGTTTTAAATGGTAGCGTAAATCAAAAGGCAAGTTCATTAATATGTAAACATATACGCGTATATGCGTCTGGTAAGCAACAATACTCTGACCTAGCCAAACACACTTGCGGCTAACCATGTTATGGTAGCACCCACTTAGCACTTTTTATGGTCAACCATACTTTTGTGATCAACCATATTATGATACATCCAACCATATTAATATGACCAAGTATTACTCTTAAAATTGCAATTTCAGAGGAAGTGCTTAATAAATATTTTTGATTTACTACAGCTTAGAGATAATTTAACATGCATCCCATCGAGAAACAACGCGAACAAATTTTCCAATTATTTCTAATTATTTTATTTCATGAAAATATAAATTTAATTTATTATCAAATGTATATAAGGAGTTACTAATGAAAAAAATATGGTTCTATTAAATCAATGTTATATGCGACATTAGTGTAGTTCTTCAATGAAAGAAATGTGGTTATATATGACAAATATATGGCTTGGTAGTATAATAATATGGTTGAGTATGACACTAATATGGTAACTTAAGTTAATACTATGGGTACTCTCTATTATAAAAGTATTGAATCACAATATAGAATAGTTATTTATAATATTTTTTTGCAATGCTATGGAGAGTCATATCAATGAGGTTTTATATATAACAATATAGTGTTATCAGGTACAACGATATAAATCAAAGAATTATAAACAGCTTATTTTCTATGTTTCCCAGCTGTCATATGTCGAAAAGATATAGTAACATAGAAAACAAGCTGTTCAAATTTTTTTGATTGGTATGAATGTTAGAAGCCAATATAGTGAGTAAAACTCAATATATAATTAAACAAGGGCAGTATGCTGCCCTTAGAATAACGTCATAACAAACATATATATCTTTCTCCGTGTACAAAATTCATTTCTTTTCTCAGCAGGTTTGTAAACGAATCTCTAACGTTTCTATCTTACCCATCTACTTTGGACGAGCCAGTATTTGTGGCTGGTTGGTTTTATTAATATTCAATTTTAAATTGTTCACATTAAATGATTTTTATATGAAAGCATGTCAATGAAGTAAACTCATTGTCGTAGTGTTAACCTTTAGCTTACGAAAAAAATTTTAATTTTGTCGGAAGAGTAAAACGTTTTATGCGAAAATATACAACGACTTTGTGATAGTAAAAGGTTTTCCATGAAAAAATTAAGGGTTTACACCTATGTTTGAATAACTTTTTGTTGCAGTTCTCCACCGAAACGCAAACAATTCTAACAATAAGAGCAAAATAATTATATACGTGAGAATATAAAATTATTTACGTGTAACGGAAAACATTTTTGAATGAAGAAAAAAAAAAAAAAAACAGTGAAAAATATACCTCCACATCATAAGTTAAAGGTTAATGCTTTGACTTCAATGACATTTCACGCTAATATGACATTATTTTATGTGATATCGGGGGGTTGAATTTAAAGGGGCCAATGTTGCATGTGAACCACACGTAACATTAAGATCTTTTCTGCATTTCATTTAAAATTTCTCACACCAACGCAATTTGAGCCATGAAAAGAGCAACGCGTTAAAGCTATTATGAAATTTTTGAAGAAAATCATCTTCAGTGATGAGACACTTTTTCACTTCAGTGGGCAGAACTGCCGCATTTGCACGAATAATAATCCAAAAGTGATTGTTGAGAAACCAAAGCACCCACAAAGAGCGACTGCTTGGTACGGTTTATGCGGTGGCGGCATTATCGCGCCGTATTTTTTCCAAAATGAGGCCCGTCAGGCAGTTATTGTGAATGGTGTTTGCTATTGTGGGATGATAACGAAGTTTTTACGTCCCAAATTGGAAGATATGGATGTGAACGATATGTGGTTTCAACAGGACAGTGCTACTGTCACACAGCTAACGAAACAATGCCTGTTTTGGGCGACAAATTCACTGGCCATATTATCTCAGGTGGTGGCGATATCAATTGGCCGTCAAGATCATATGATTTGACACCGTTGGACATCTTTCTGTGGGGTTATTTGAAAGAAAAGGTGAAATTCAAGAGCTAAAGGATATAGAACCTCAATTTGTGTTCTATTAAAAACCAGTAAAATTTAACCCTTAAAATTTAACCACCTTTTATTACCCTTCAAGTATTGATAATATATATTTTTTAGCACCAACCTTTCCTTAATTCTATGTTAAAACTCAGTAGTTCCTTGTCAACCAATAAGAAGCTTTTGCTGTGAAAAATATCGTAAAAAGTTGTTAAAGGAACCGTATTACACCCCATTTTGCAGAACACTGTCTAACCATTTTTATGAATGTGGCATTTTTCATCATTCATAAAACGAAATGTGGCGATCAAAATGTTGCATGTAGCATGACAATACTTAAAAAAGAAATAGAAAGAAAACCATATAACGGACATAAAAAATAAAAAAAAGCCAGCAAAATAAATAAAAAAACCCGATAAAAAATATAGAAACAGTAACAACAAATTTGCGCCTTTTTTTAACTGTCCGACGAAATCAACTCAGTGCTAAGCGGGGAATGAAATTTTCTTTTTTATTGCCTACAGACTTTGTAGGTAACAAAATTTCGATTTCAAAAGCAGAAAGTGACAAAGCATTGCATACAATGCAACGTCAACTTTTCCGTACAAATGATGACTCTGATGACGCAAACATTCAAGCTGACAAAGAAAACGAAGAAGTTGACTAATGCCACACTAAACACATCTAAAGCCAACAAAGTATTAAAAAGTTTTTGGAAAAAGTTTTTGGACATATTTTTCTTTTCGTTTGACTGAAAGTGACACCAAAACAAAACCAAACGTTACAAAATCAGCGTGCACACACAAATTTAGGCTGCAAATAATTTTAACTAGCGTATGGGCTTTAAGAAGAAAAAAAAAAAAAGATTCAAACAATGCTGCAAAATAAAAAAAAAAGCATGCAACATATTAAAATGGTTGCCATTAACGGTTATGGTATATAATAAATGTTGCAAGTACTAGCAAAACGCAGAAAAAAAAACTTAATTGCAATTGTGATCTTGTTTTGCTTTAACTTGTTTGCCAAGTCCGTCCACCGCACGTCACAATGTCTTATTCATTATGAAGTCTGCCTTTTTGTCTGCCAACTCTTCTAATATGGTTTAAAGATAAATTTAATTTAAAAATGTTTTGCCATAAAGTCTCTTATTATATTCGGTTATAATTTATATGCAACGTAAGTGTAGGAGTTTTGTGTGAAAAATTTCTTTAAATAAATTAAATTATTTTAACTACAAGCTTTTTCACAAAGAAAGTTTACTCAACTGTCAAAATAAAAAGTTATAAATAAAATTTAATTAAAACTGATTTGAAAGTGGTCAAAATATAGAAAAATAAATTAAATTTCATACAAGTGACAATCAGGATAAAAACAACTCACTGAGATTTATAAAAAAATATATTAATTTTAAGAAATACTCCCTATTTTTCGCTCTCCAAACACTTTTCTTTTACTTTTCAGTTGCATATTTTATCATGCATAAATAAAGCATTAAATTTGTTTGTCAGCCAGTCTGTCTTTTGGTTATTTGGAGTTTTCTAATAATTGGGTGAGACAGTGAGAAACTCCTTTCATGATTTTTACTTCTTTTTTTTTTTTTGTTCTCCGATTTGCGTGTTGAAGTAACAATTGATGTTTGATCGATGGCTGCGTATTGAAATGGAAAACGTTTACGATTTCGTTTAACTTTCTTTTCAACATTTTCGAATAAAAAAAAAAAAAATTAAAACAAGTAAGAGTGTAGTATATTCGGCTGGGCCGAATCTAAAATACCCTTCACGATAGTCACGAATATGTATAGTATATTAAAAATGTGACCTAAATATGCTCGGTTATATATGAACCGATATCGGAATTTTCTATTTTCTGTATTTTAGTAACCTTCTTTTATAACGAGAATTGCTTTTCAGCAAAAAAAAAAAAAAAAATTTTTTTTAATGGAAAAATCGGATTAGGCTATATCTCGGCTATGTATGGACCGATATCGAAAATTTTAATTTTCCATATTTATATAACCTTATATCATTACTAGAACTGCTTTTGAGCACAACAAATTGTTTAAGTTCGCTTACGCGATATTTTCATGAAAAACCCGATTTAGGCTATATCTCGGGTATATATGGACCGATATCAGAAATTTTAATTTTCTCTATTTTCGTAACCTTCTTTCATAACAAGAACTGCTTTTCAGCAAAAAAAAAAAAAAAAAAATGTTATTGGAAAAATCGGTTCAGGCTATATCTCGAGTATATATGGACCGATATCGGATATTTTCTTTTTCCATATTTATATGACCCTATTTCATTACCAGAACTGTTTTTAAGCAAAAAAAGATGTCTAAGTTCACTTACGCGACATTTTCATTAAAACCGCAGTTTAGGCTATATCTCGGGTATATATGGACCGATATCGGAAATTTTCATTTTCCATACCTATATAACCTTATTTTGCTATTAGAACTGCTTTTAAGCAAAAAAAGTTGTTTTAGTTCGCTTACGCCTCGTATTCATGAAAAACCCGGTTTAGGCTATATCTCGGGTATATATGGACCGATATTGAAAACTTTCATTTTTCATATTTATGTAACCTAATTTCATTACCAGAACTGCTTTTGAGCACAAAAAAGTTGTTTAAGTTCGCTTACGCGGCATTTTCATGAAAACCCCGGTCTAGGCTATATCTCGGGTATATATGGACCGATATCGAAAATTTTCATTTTTCATATTTATATGACCCTATTCCATTACCAGAACTGCTTTTGAGCACAAAAAAGTTGTTTAAGTTCGCTTACGCGACATTTTCATGAAAAACCCGATTTGGGCTATATCTCGGGTATATATGGACCGACATCGAAAATTTTCATTTTTCATAATTATGTAACCTAATTTCATTACCAGAACTGCTTTTGAGCACAAAAACGTTGTTTAAGTTCGCTTACGCGACATTTCCATGAAAAACCCGATTTGGGCTATATCTCGGGTATATATGGACCGACATCGAAAATTTTCATTTTTCATATTTATGTAACCTAATTTCATTACCAGATCTGCTTTTGAGCACAAAAAAGTTGTTTAAGTTCGCTTACGCGACATTTTCATGAAAAACCCGATTTGGGCTATATCTCGGGTATATATGGACCGACATCGAAAACTTTCATTTTTCATATTTATGTAACCTAATTTCATTACCAGAACTGCTTTTGAGCACAAAAAAGTTGTTTAAGTTCGCTTACGCGACATTTTCATGAAAAACCCGATTTGGGCTATATCTCGGGTATATATGGACCGATATCGGAAATTTTCATTTTCCGTATTTATGTAATCTTATTTCATTATCAGAACTGCTTTTGAGCAAAAAAAAAGTTGTTTAAGTTCGCTTACGCGACATTTTCATGAAAACCCCGATTTGGGCTATATCTCGGGTATATATGGACCGACATCGAAAATTTTCATTTTTCATATTTATATAACCTAATTTCATTACCAGAACTGCTTTTGAGCACAAAAAAGTTGTTTAAGTTCGCTTACGCGACATTTTCGTGAAAACCCCGATTTGGGCTATATCTCGGGTACATATGGACCGATATTGGAAATTTTCATTTTTCATATTTATGTAACCTAATTTTATTACCAGAACTGCTTTTGAGCACAAAAAATTTGTTTAAGTTCGCTTACGCGGCATTTTCATGAAAACCCCGGTATAGGCTATATCTCTGGTATATATAGACCGATATCGACAATTTTCATTTTCCATACTTATATAACTTTATTTCATTACTAGAACTGCTTTTGAGCAAAAAAAAAAAGTTGTTTAAGATCGCTTACGCGACATTTTCACGAAAAACCCGATTTGGGCTATATCTCGGGTACATATGGACCGATATCGGAAATTTTCATTTTTCGTATTTATGTAACCTAATTTCATTACCAGAACTGCTTTTGAGCACAAAAAAGTTGTTTAAGTTCGCTTAGGCGGCATTTTCATGAAAACCCCGGTATAGGCTATATCTCTGGTATATATAGACCGATATCGACAATTTTCATTTTCCATACTTATATAACTTTATTTCATTACTAGAACTGCTTTTGAGCAAAAAAAAGTTGTTTAAGATCGCTTATGCGACATTTTCATGAAAAACCCGATTTGGGCTATATCTCGGGTACATATGGACCGATATCGGAAATTTTCATTTTCCATATTTATGTAACCTAATTTTATTACCAGAAGCGCTTTTGAGCACAAAAAAGTTGTTTAAGTTCGCTTACGCGGCATTTTCATGAAAACCCCGGTCTAGGCTATATCTCGGGTATATATGGACCGATATCGAAAATTTGCATTTTTCATATTTATATAACCCTATTTCATTACCAGAACTGCTTTTGAGCACAAAAAAGTTGTTTAAGTTCGCTTACGCGACATTTTCATGAAAACCCCGATTTGGGCTATATCTCGGGTATATATGGACCGACATCGAAAATTTTCATTTTTCATATTTATATAACCTAATTTCATTACCAGAACTGCTTTTGAGCACAAAAAAGTTGTTTAAGTTCGCTTACGCGACATTTTCGTGAAAAACCCGATTTGGGCTATATCTCGGGTATATATGGACCGACATCGAAAATTTTCATTTTTCATATTTATGTAACCTAATTTCATTACCAGAACGGCTTTTGAGCACAAAAAAGTTGTTTAAGTTCGCTTACGCGGCATTTTCATGAAAACCCCGGTATAGGCTATATCTCGGGTATATATGGACCGATATCGGAAATTTTCATTTTCCATATTTATGTAACCTAATTTCATTACCAGAACTGCTTTTGGGCACAAAAAAGTTGTTTAAGTTCGCTTACGCGGCATTTTCATGAAAACCCCGGTCTAGGCTATATCTCGGGTATATATGGACCGATATCGAAAATTTTCATTTTTCATATTTATATAACCCTATTTGATTACCAGAACTGCTTTTGAGCACAAAAAAGTTGTTTAAGTTCGCTTACGCGACATTTTCATGGAAACCCCGGTTTGAGCTATATCTCGGGTATATATGGACCGATATCGGAAATTTTCATTTTCCATATTTATGTAACTTAATTTTATTACCAGAACTGCTTTTGAGCAAAAAAAAGTTATTTAGCTTCGCCTGTGCGACATTTTCATTAAAATCCGATTTGGGCTATATCTCGGGTATATATGGACCGATATCTGAAAAAAAAATTTTTTGTCTTTTAGTCACCATGTTTAATAAGTGTGTGAAGTTTGAAGCAAAACGAACAACTTTTGTTTTCAAAAATTTTCATACAAAAATGCAAAAAAAATGGCTTTTTTTCGGAATTTTGAATATATCTCAGCTATACGTGGACCGATATTACTGAATTTCAATAGCAAACCCATGAATCGATGGGGTAAAAGAATGGTGAAAGAAAAAAGTTTCTAAGTCTTATGGTTTTCTCAGAAACGGTATTTCAACAGCGGACAGACGGACAGACGGACAGACGGACATCGCTTAATCGACTTTTCCATTAATTCTGATTCAGAATATACATACTTTATAGGGTCGCAAAAAAAAACTGTAGAAATTACAAACGGAATCACAAACTTATATATACCCTTTACATTTTTGTGAAGGGTATAAAAAAGAGAACAGCTATGATCATATGTGCTTCATGTCTCATCTACACATACATACAACTTGAATTTGATTTCGTTCACAATTTTATCATAAATATTTTGTGGGTGTTGAAAACGAAAACCCATTCATCTACTTATATTGATTCGTTGCTGCTCCACTATTCATCAATACATTTTTGCATATGAGTAGTATTTTGTTTGTTTTTAGACATTGTTGTAAAAGAGATTTGTTTTAAAACTTTATGGTTTAAGTCATTTAAGTCATTTTAGTATGGATGGCAAATTTTTGTGACTTTTCTTTTAAAACAGGTACTGACTTTTAATTCGTGTATTCTCTGATATCTAATTTTCGTTTAATCGTGGATTTATAGGAGTATCTGATATGCGCAGGGTGTTTATTTTCAGTTGCACAGATATAAATTATACTCTTAATAAAACGAATAAATATTTTTAATATTTATTGGATACAAAATTTTATGACAGTAATTTTTTGTTTTTCTTCATTAATTTATTTATTGAATCTTCAAAATATGAACTAACAATAAGTATTCAAATCTTAAAACTAAATATAAAAGTTATTTAAGTCCAGCCACTGCTAGACAAAAAAGTTTTGTTTTTTATTTATGACAATAATGGTGAATGATTTCTTCGTTCATGGCTAGCGCGTACAAAACACTATCTGGAACACCAATTTTCACAAACCTTTCGCCGCATTTGTGACTGCATAGTCTTCGAATGTAGATTTGCAAGTGTTCAATCGGCTCTGGTTTATCGACTTAGGCAAGCGATTTACATAGCCCCAATGGTGTTGTCAAAAGCTCTTGGAGTCTGTGCAATTATTCATTATAATGGGCCTATTACGTAAAACTATACTGTCATCAAAAAAGTTCATCTGTTTATATCAATGGTACCGTACACTGTATGTCATGCGGCTCCGACGTATTGGATTCACATATCATCAAGGTACGAACATATTTCTAAACTTATCCCCATACCCTTCCAGTTGATAGTAACATTCTGACGATCGTCGTTTATCAGAACTTTATGAAGATCCATCTATGAGTTCACTAGCATATAAAACGAAGCCTGTGGAATACCAACACTGCTAATGTTAATTCTGCTTATTTACGTACACGTAGAAAAAAATATATGGTTGATAAAACAATATTCTAAGGGCAACATACTATTGTTGAATTATATAGTTGTATCTGATAATATTATAACGTTGTATAATTTCCTAAACTTCATTGAGGCTCACAATAGTATTGTTAAAAATACTATAAGTAACTATACTATGTTTTAGTTGAACATTATTATAATTATTAGTAACCATAGTATTAATTTAATAATATCAAGTAATTGTAATACTTAACCATATTATTAAATCATACTAATAACAGAGATAGCTTTATTGTAATATAACAATATTTTTATTACAATTAGCACAAATATATATGTACATATAGTAATTAATTACACAAAAAGGCAGCTTATAATATATGTATTTTAATAATACTCGTATGTATAATACAAATTAGAAAAACAAATAGTCAGATTGCTTAATGTACAAATTTCTGATTTGATGTTGAAATATCCATCTGCTGAAAGAAAACAGAAATCTCTATTAAGAATTGTGTCTGCAATTACAATTTCAAAAGTCATATATAACCATAATAATATAGTTGCATGTATTGTTGGATATATGTTAACATATTCGCGAATACTCAAGATTTATATTTTTTGCTATTTCACGTTTATTTAAATATTTTTAAAATCAAAAACACCAACAAACATATTTTTATTTACAAAGAAGAAATCAAACTGAAAGAAAATTATATGTCAGCGAGTAGAAGGCAAATGTGGTTAACGACGACAATAGTATATTTGCTTTGTAAACTTACGTTTGTTGCATATGAATTATCGTATCATACACATTAGAAAAACGAATAGCTTAGTATTGGGTGTGATAAAAGCTTTTGTTGTTTTCAAATATGTTTCACAATTGCTATTGTTGTATGCAACCATATCTTGATATTTATAGATGGTATAAATAGAATTACAGAAATACAAACTGTAATATATTTATAGAAGAACAAACTATGATTAAACTGAAAATATGCTGTTTTCAACAGTAATATCCAATCTTATAGAATGTATAGTAATGTTGTAGTAACCATATACCAAACTGCTTTTTCTTTGACTGTACCCAACCTAAAAGCGGGCATCATCGGAAATTAACATTGTTATGCTGAAAATATATACCAATTAACGAACAGAACAATTATTTTAATAAAAAATTTCAACAATTTTCCGCTTTCTAAAAGCGTTTAAGATATACGAGTACTTCACTCAATTTGATCTCCTTACTATTTATACCACCTATATCCGACCGAAAATCACTGAGAGATGTATCAATCTCACACGTTTGAGTCGCAGGTAACTTGTTCCATAAACGAACCATATGGCTGAAGAATAAATTTTTTCTGTAATGCGTTGTACGATTCACTGGGTAAGAATATATATTTGATAAAAAGATGTGGGTTTCGGAAACTAGATTCCTAATCACGTCAAAGAAAAATCTATTTTGGATAGGAAAGTGACAGTTTAATGCACACCAAACTGAGCTAATGTTTTAGTGAGTAAATAGTTTTAAATTCTCTACTGTCACCGATAAGCTTATTCGCTCTCTCTTACACTCGATCTAGTAACCTTAAAACAAAGGTGGACAAATTTGTTTTGCACTTGTGTTAGTGAGATAATTTGATAGTATTTTAAAGTATAGTGACAAGCAAAACTAACATAAACATTTTCATTTTAACAATTAAATCGTGTACGCTAATGCTGATGATGATAATAATGATGACAGTTTCGTAAGAGCTATAAATGTTTCAAAGACGTAGAACTAATTTATTACGTTTATTACTACATATGAATTTTAAGTCCGAAAATCTTTTTTCACATATTAGAGTGGAAGATATCATAATACCTTCCAGTAGCATTTTCTGTATATATTTTAAATGTTTGATGGCATAAAAATATCATAAAAAGATTTTTCATTGCCATTTATGTCATCTACTGCAAGTGGAAAAAAGCTACTGTAAGTAGAAAAAAAGCTCTAAGCTTCTAGCTGACATGTGCATTCGCCAACGTCTGTTGAATGACTAAACTAAAGAGCACAAGAAAAAAAAGGCGTTGTTTACAAACAACTGTTTGACTAAATGTCCATCGCTGCCTTAAAATAAACTTTGAGACACCGGCCCAAACATAAGAGTTGTATTCTATTTTTGGCCGGATATAAGTGGTATAAATAGTAAGGAGAACATCCATCCAAGTACATCCATACCTTACACCGTTACAAAAAAGCGCGATACTTGAGAAGAAAAATTTTTACAGTCCAGTAAATATCTTACTGAATTTTCATTCCAAGAACATTAAGAGCATTCGATTCCTCAATTTTTATACCATCCATGAGTACGTAACAGCACTTACGGTTATGTGTTTCTGTGTCAATAAACAACACTGCGACTTACGAGCGTTGAAGTCGATCCTGTTTTATGACTCCATTAGGAGATTAAAAGAAGATTATAACTTAGTGATGAATTAAAAAAAAAATTGTATTGTGGGCGGAATTTTTGAATGAATTTCCTTTTGAAAAATACATATACTTGTAATCAGAGCAATTATGCAGATATTCTAACACGTCGAGAATTATGGTGGGGTATAATTCAGATACATATCTTTCTTATGATCATCGCACCAATGCTATCTTGACGTATATCGCAAAATCAAAATAAATGAGATAGGAGCGTTTCCTACACATAAAAATAATATAAAGTTGGCATAACAATATTCTAAGGGCAGCATACCATTGTTGCATTATATGGTTGTTGTTGCTAATATTATATTGCTGTATTTAAAACACCATTGATGTTTTTTATAAAAACTGTTATAAAATAAATAACTATACTATATTCTGGTTTTTCTGGGATTATTACAATTCTAAGCAACACAGTATTAATAAAAAGTACCATATTAATGTCATACCGGCAAATGATACTATATCAACCAACCATACTTGTGTCATAAATAATATATTGTACATTAGGGGGAATTAGTGCACAATTTTTGATTTGGATTCGCTATACCATTTTATTTGATGGACTTTGGTAAAAAAAAAAGATGAGCCAAAAAAAACTACTAGATAGGATGGCGGTTCGCATTGGGGTCAAAGTAGGGCAAAACAGAAAAAAACCATTAAAAAATTAGTTATTCTTAGGGGTAGGGGTTGGGGTATACTGGCCGCTACTAATATTTCTCTCCCTACAGTTTTTGTCAACATATCTACTCCCTACCTGCTCTCCCATACAAAATATGAATTTTCAGCAAACTGCACCGTAACTAGTGCCAGAGTGCTTCAAAAGGGGCCAAATGTTCGACCGATTTCCAGTATTTTTGTGAACCCAGGGTCTCCATACAAAAAATTAATTTCCGAATGAACAAATTTTTGTTTTTAACTGAATAGTAAGTATTAAATATAATATAGTTAAATTATTACGTTCTCATTATACGAGCGATATTTCTTTCTATTTTCAGCAACAAACTAAAGCAAAATACTTTCTCTTCCTCGTTATTGTAAAACATGTTGTATACTTCTCTTAATTTTACCACTCTTTTAGCAATTATATTAATTAAAAGTTATCATTTTAAACCAATATGATCGTGATATTGTTGCATACATTAATTTACAACCTTTCGTGCCTGGTCCAAGGATCTTGCGCTTGTTTGCCCATGGCTTCTGCATTAGCGCGATATCAACTTTTCATTATGTAAGACGACGTAAAAGGGTAGCTGATGCTGCTTTGCTGTGATGAAGGTTGATCTGTGTACCCACAACCACTTTCCTACTGGATCCTTTCGCATATACGATACTGACTATCTTCCAGCCTTATGTGGAGAGGTCAGGGTTCGCGATTTGAAGGATCTTCAGTATCGCATCAGGGTCGTGTGGCTCCGCAGGAACAACTGCAGCCACACTTGGCCAGCGAGGAACATCGCTGATCAGGATCAGCCTTGATTTGCCTCAGGCCACACCGCCCCTAAGGAAGCAATGGCTCGTTTCATGGCATTGACCGATTTTTCGTCAACTCAAGAAATTAGTTTTATTCCGCCCTGCATCCACTCTGAATCAGTAAACTGCGGATCGGTGTTATTTCCAACTGGCTTCAAAAAGTTGTCCAGCAATCTCTGACTGATCAACCCTCATTTTTCACGTGTGATTACTGTCAGAGTTGCTTCGTTCAACTACAGCCCTATCATGTGGACTTTTTGCGGGGATTTGTCGGTTGTTCCCCGGACTCAATGATATACCTTTGTTGATCAATGCTTGACATGGATTCATCGGCTACGTATCCGAGCTTGTCGACGTATCTTAGTGCCGCATTGAATTTTAGTATAGTTTTGCTGGAACAGGTATTCTTGTTCTGTTCCCGCTCCATTATTTGTGTGTTTTTAGACTTGGTTGTCCCAATATGCTCTCTGTTCTTAGAACACAAGAGGTTTTACCAGATGTTATTGGCTTTGCCGACTTTGAGCATTCTGGCATCTGACGGATATTTTGGCCTGTTAGGCACACCCCGCGTTTTACTTCTATGTTTTCAGTTTTTAGCTTTGCAGCTGCCGATGTGCTAGGCCTTTTGGCTCTGCGCATCTGGCTGTTGCTGTATCTTGTGAGGATTTAACCAGATTTTAATCTTAGGTTTGCCAGCCTGATGTATTGTCCTGTTTTGTTTGTTTTATTTTTATTTATATTCTGTTTGTTCATTTTTGTTCCCTCGAATAGACCAGTAAAGAAAGGACAGTGACGGCGTGTATGGACTGGGCGGCTATTAATTACAAGCGGTCCGTTCCCTAACGGAGGAGACACTACTAGCGACTAGTCTTTTTTGGTCACTGACTAGCTATATATACCTTGGGTGCAGCTTCTACAACCTTGACCTTCAGGAGAAATTTTTGGGTCGCGGTTTGGGATGCCATCTGACCACATGACAGCGGATTGGTGTTTCCCCTGTCCTATGTTTCCCTCTGGTGCGTCCATGGGCTATTCACAAATAAGCCACGTTTGCGTCGTGGTCATATGTGTGAATGCCTCTGTCCTCCCCTATCAGCCACCTGGTGACGCAACCATCGGAGGGTTAAGATTAAATTTTGACATGACGATATTTTTATTTTTCTGATACTTAAAATGTAACTACAAAGTGATACTACTACAATAAACACAATACCAGAAAAACATCACAAGTATTGGTAGAGAGTTAGAGAGCAGTGAAATTTGTTATCTCTTTTAGATAAATGATATTATTTGTTAGAATGAATTCATTGCACAAAATACGACACTCTGTCAATTTAGTCTGAAAATGATGTTGGCATGTAAGACTAATTAAAATCTTAACGAAGTAATTTTTAATTTTTATATTTTTATTATAATTCAAATAAACTCGTTATTTTAACTATTACTTTTTACACAAAATATATATATAAATAAATGAACTAATTTGGCTACTACTTTTATTTCTTGTAATACTCGTATGTTATTTTTGAAAGTGGTATAAGTCCCTGTGGAGCTAAAATGGTTTATTTATTTTTTTTTAAATAATAAATTCAATTTTTGCATCTTCAGATCTTTGTTTTTTGTTTTTATAAAAATCAACAATTCAAAATCTTTTATTTCTCGATATTTTGATAACAATTTGTTGTCATCTTCAGAAAAATTAAAATTTCTAATTTTAGTGCTTATTATTTCACGATAAAATAAAGTGTAAAATAAATCATTCGAATTGATTAAAGTCGGCGAATATTTTTAAATCGATTCAAACACAAACCCTTACATATATCAACATATCAAAAAATGGACTTATACCACTTTCACAAAAAAAAAAAAAAAAAAAAAAACAGTTCATATATTATATAGAAAATTTTTACATTTTCTTGGTTGTCTATAGCTTTAATTCCATATAAACCTATATATTTTAAACGTATTATAAGTAAAATAATAATAAACAGCCATGTTCTGAAAATGCAAAGCATTTTTAAAAACGCTAAAGGCAGTTTTAGGTATTCTAAAGCTGTGCTCAGACGGTTGTCAGATGTGAGAATATTGTCAGGAAAATTTGCAGAAAATTTCTAAAAGTCGTGTGAACTTACAATTTTTACTGACAATGTTGTCAGAAAAAATATTGTCAGTATATTGTCAGACCAAATTATTGCTAGTTACCTGACAATCGCGTAAACACTTTTCCTTGCCATTGTCAGACAATGCCTAGGCTTAAAATGACACAAATTAGGCAAAAAAAAAAAAGTTTGTAAAAATTTTTTTCAAAATTTTTAAACATCGCTTAGGCTACGTTAAAAGTGCGTAAAATTTAACCCAAAAAGATTTAATATTTTCATCGAAATTTCTTCAATTGATCCCATTACCTAGGCTTAAAATGATTCCAATTAAGTAAAAAAATGTGTAAAAATTTTTTTTTTCAAGATTTTTAAAAATCGCTTAGCCTACGTTAAAAGTGCGTCAAATTTAACTCAAAAAACATGTTTTTTTTTGAATTTGTGAGATGTCATATTTTCATCGAAATTTCATATTGTCAGGGGCGTGAATTTTTTAACATATGACAATGGCATTGTCAGATAAAAACAAAACAGTTAAAAAAAGTTTTTAGCGTGGAACAAAAAAGTAAATTCAATTTTCTGAAAATGTTATTTTAAAAATACAAGTATGGATTACTCGTATGTGTGCGATTGCTCTATAGATGTTGAAAATGAAAAATTGTTTGATAGTTTGTACCAGCCTATAAAATTTCCATCGCCAAGAAACTCTCCAGTAAAAATTTAAAAAATCGTATAGAAAAAAGTAGAAACTTCTCTCATGAAAATATTTTGAAACTAAACCAAGAGGTTAAGTGTCGGTGAGGCTTGATATTAAAGATAATGCATTGGAAAATATCGCGGATGCTATTTTTGTCAGTTTCAATGACTCCAAAGTGAAGTGGGCCAATCGCCACACAACTTTCAACTGCAACTTAGAAAATCTTCGGTTCTTGTTCATTTGCATGAAGGCAGTTGAGTAATTTTTCGTAAAATCCCTATTGATGGCGAAACACCCAGTTCTTTACCCAACCGCCGGGACGTTTCTTTATGTTTTCTTCCTCATCATCACTATTTTTTAACATTTATGCTTTTAAAACGGTCGCAATATTCTGATCCATATCTTAAATAATTTTTTATCAATTATTCAATTTTGCAAACTCGCAAGAACAATTAAATTTTTATGTAAATATTTTGTATTGATTCTGATAATTGAGTTGACAGTTTTTTCTGCATAAAAAATCTGACAACCGTGTGAACTGACAATATTTTTCAAGCCATCATTGTCAGACAATGGAATTGACATTTTTCTGACAATTATCAAGCAACCGTGTAAACCGACATATTGTATTGCAAGAGCAATTGTCATGTAATTGTCATTACATTGTTAGATCAGACAATTATGTCAGATCTGACAACCGTCTGAACAAAGCTTAAGGAACACGCGTTTTACTGGCGTTTTGGAGTTGTTACGAAAAAAATACAACATGTTTACATATGTACCTATGAGATAGTTATGTAAAACGAAAGAAAAAATTTACAACAAATAGAGGCATTTATAATTTAGTATTTTTAACTGAAAAATTGTAAAATTCCTTTAACTTTTAATCAAGGCAGCTTTAATACGGTAGTGGTATACGCATAGGTAAAAACATAGACTTCCTAGCTTTTTCAAACAAAATTTTGACAACTGTTCGTAAATTCTGTTTAAAGCTGTCTTGCTTTTTATTGAAATAAAATTAAAACATCTAAAATTTTGATTGTAAATAATTTTATAGCCGTCTGCAATTTCAGTTTTAGTAAATCCAATCAGTTTACTTCAATATAAACATGCGGGTTGCAGTCGCCAATTTTAAGCGATATGCGTTTACCAGAACACCTATTTGACGATTTCCAATCGCAAAACTATACTTCTTGCGTTATTCGTTTGGCAGAACACCTCTTTGGCGTTTTGAAATCGAAACCGTTAAGTTTAATTTGTGTTTCTCAGAACATGCCTGATAATTTATTGTTTTAAAATTTTAATTAAGAATTAAAAAAAAAAAAATAATTATAGACTTAAGTATAGTTTAACTGAAAAAAATTGATCTGTCAATATATGTATTTTGTTTTGATTATTTAATGCCATTAAATAACTGTCGCATGATAAATTCATTAAATAATCAAATCATCTGTCAGCTGGCGCTAGAAGAAACTGGGCAAGTCTGTTTCTAATGCACAAATGAAACCCATTGAAAAGCAAGTTTCTGAGACTGATGTCTCAGTCTTTGGCTGTGCTTAAATTATTGTATATAAATTTATAATTAGCTTAAACCTAAGGGAAAATACACATATGTATGTGTGTATGTATATCTCAATTAAAAACTATTCTGTAAAACGTGAAATAAAAATTAATTTTCTATTGAAAAAAAAGATTACAATTAAATTAAAAATCTTAATTGTGATTCAAATAAATTAAATGACATGTGCTTGAGAAAAACTATTCGTCATCGGTTTTGCAATTATCGTTTGATTAACGAACGTGTGTGTTTGAAAACTAGTCTCACTTTTTGTCATACAGTTTTCTTTTCTGCCAGCCTGTTAGCAATATTTTTTCTATTGATTGCGCCCTTTTTTCTCGTCTGTTCATTTTTTCATAAAGATTTTTTTTTTGTAATGACGACGGCTGTAACCAAAACGTCAACAAAAAGAAGGTAGAGGTGATGAAGCAACAAAAACAAAGAAAAGTCGTATTGAAAAATCGTGGTATTGCAAAAGTTAAGCAATTTCATGCATTAAGAAGAAGTGGCATCCTACGCAAAAAATATACAACGATAAGATTGCCAAATTGCGATAAAAAGAACCGAATCACATTTGGTGGTACGTAACCAAGTTTTTGTTTCTGTTTAGTTTTTTCCCCGTACCAACAAACTACGATTCGTATGTGTGTACATATGTACGTACAAATATACAAACTGTGCCAAAGAAGTCATGGTGGTTTGTAATCTTTTTCCTGTTTGTTTCTTTCATATTTTAAGCGGGTCGATTTCAGTTGAAGTTTTATTTTATTCAAATAAAAATTTTAACGCAATATAATAAATTATATCGGATTGAAAAGTACATTAAGTATGATTCAATATACTTTAATGTTGACTCAATACAAAAATTCTCATGTGAATTTTTTCACTTTTTTATTGTCTTTTATTGAAGTGATCACAACCGACCAATGCATTTTAATTCCCCTTCAAATAAATTTTGTCTGTCTGTATTGAGAAAAAGGCCATAATAATAAAGAAATGAAATGAAAACTGTGAGAATTACTGTAATTATTAAAAATTGATTTGGTAGGCTGCAAGTGTCAGTCAGTCTGTTGTTTCTTTTCATTTGTCAGCGCTCTGGTTTGTTTTGGTAGACAAAAACTAAACTTATCATTTTTCTTCGCAAACTCAACTGGCGAAAAATGTAAGTTCAAATGTACGGATAAATTGAATTACAGAAGTCGGTTTGGAGATGAACTAAAATGATATAGTTGAATAGGATTTAAAGTCGCACGTAACTTTTTTTTCTTCCATTGATAGTGCGAGCATTCAGAAATAAAATATATGTTCCAATACATTTGCTGCGTTAACATTGCTTGGTGTGTTTAAACAGAAACGTAGTGGAGATCAGGAGTAGCTTATAACGTGGAGAGGGATATGAGAAAGTATTTCTATTAAACACTTTCTACTCTTTGGCTCTTTCCCCGGTGACCAGGGTTTGTCTTGGTGTATTTCAAACTGGATCATTGTGCTTTCTAGTGCAAAGAGGGATAGTAAGGAGTCTTCATTTGCTGTAGCCCCCAGCGTGGGCTCATCTAAACCTCACTAAAGGTTAATTGGCAAAATTGGTACCATCATGACCTATTCTGTAGGCGATCCTGCTGCTCTCCAGCGAAAACTTGGTAATGTGTTGCACTTACCTAAGAACATATTTTCCAATATCATAGTATTTACCGTCTGCATTACTTATAATTAGTTAAGTAATGACTTGTTTAATTATTATATATAAACAACTAAGTAGTTGTTCTTGGCAAATATACATGTACATTATTTGCAATGGAAATTGAATGAAAGAGTTTGAGTAACACATAGAGTTGCTAAGATAAGGTGATAGAAACGGGATGAAAAATTTTATACAATGTGGAAAATGTAACAGCTGAATATTTGCTTATATAAATTTTGCTATTCAGGCAATTTAACTATTAGTGCCGTTTGTTTTGCTATAATTACGACTTACAGGATTATGAACACCCAGCGTAGTATTAACATTGCATATGCGCTGCCAGCTTCGTTCAAATGTACTAACTGGAAATTGTTAAAATCCTAATATGATAAGCCACAGTGCTAAAACCAGTTCCGTACTTAATTTTATGACGTTAAAAACTAATTTTTATAGAAAAGGTTTTTAGGAAAAATATTGAATATAAATGGTGCTTTTATCAAAAAGAGCTTTTTGGATATGCACTCTTATTTCTGTAAGGCTTTGTTCAAGAGATGTTGTTTGTAAGAATGCATTTATAAAGATGGCATTTATACCACGATTTAAAGTCATGTATTTTTTGTATTATATAAAATTATGCATTGCAGAACTGAGTTTATTATTCACTATACTAGCATCTAAAATTGATACAAATAAAAAGATTATATATAGCTTGTTTCCAAGTCTACTGATCATTAGGGTAGCTCCTATGAAATGTCGACATATAAACAGCTAGTAAGCAAGCTATTTATAATTTTGTGACTTGTTATTCACTACATTTCATTCATTTATAGAAAACATCTTCAGTTATTTTGATAGTTTTATCGACACCAACTCGAAAATCAAGGACTTATAAGCAATTAGCTTTTTAGTCATTTTTTTTATAATGCCATTTTCAAATAGTTATTCGTAAGCGAGAATGGTAAGTACTTGTCTCTAATGACATCGCCATGTTAAAATAACAAATAATAAAAGTGTAGAGTATGTTTATTAACACATTACTTTTTTCTGTCTGTGTAAGGAATCGAACCTGTGACCTCGTGACTGTTGGTCGAGTACTCTACCAAACCAGCCATCGAGGCACCCAATAGAAGCTTTCGCTGGGTGGTTGTGGTTGACGTTGATGGCCGTGTTACTGGCCGTGGTTTGTCTGAAATATTCTAGTTTTATTTTAGACTTAGAATCCCAAGAAGAGGAGAATAGTATGGAAGAGGCAATTGCAAGGAGCTAATTGAGGTTCTCGAGCTGCTGCTGTCTTACAACAGATAATTGTAAGAAGGGGAGGAAAAACGGTTGGGCTGGTTATAACCAGATTCTTTTCATGGACTTTGAGCCACCAACTCGTTAAACTAATATTTTCTCCGATTTTCTAGGGAATTGCAGAGTGTGAAAAAGATTTCCATCAGCACCTGCCTTTACGGCCTTATCTGATGATGGACCAATTTCATGGAGTGAATTATTAACGATTCACCAGCGCCCCCGTGTAGCTTATCAGGCACACTCAAGTCGCAATTCTTACTATATACTTTTAAGTATATACGTAGCCCCTTGCTCAGGAGATCGGGCCTACTAATCCTGCCTGTACGTAATTTTCCAGCAATCAATGGAAGACAAAGTCAATGAGTTGGTAAGTCGAAACTTATTAACCAACTCACCCGCATAATCATCACTTCTGGTTCTTTACAGGACAGGTATCTATTGCAAGACAACAGCACCTCGCGGGCCATTAGCCCTTGAAAACCGGCATGCACCAAAGTTATCAGGGAAACTAATTTCCCTTCCTGTGATTATAAGTTTAAACCACAGCCCTTCCTGTGATTATAAGTTTAAACCACAGCCTCAACGTTTCAAGCAAGGCAGGAACTTCACTCATGATCAGCAGCGAGGGATCTACAATGCAGGATCCCCCGAGGGCTTTGGTGATCCCGTTCTGCATATTTAACCCATGGTACAGATTTTGAAAGTCCAATACAGCATAAGTCATGCGGCTTCCTAGAGTTTTGCTTGCTACAACAAACGAGGGACTCCTTCCCCTCTATGCCCCAGAAAATGGAGTTGTTGGGTAGGAACTAACAGGCTCGAGCTTTTCATTAAGAGGTGTGTTTGTTCAGATCACAGAAATAATTAGATACATTTTATTTTGAGTTAATATAACTCGTACCAAACATTAATTTAGTTTTTCGTTGGAAGTCAAATCGAAGCATGTGCGTAATTTAATGAATATTAGGTAAGAAAGTTTTTTGGAATGTAATGTAATAACTACTATAATAATGGTCACATTAAATCATTTAGTTTCGAGAAAAATGTAATTAATACTTTTTGCAAATGACATTTTACGTCAATCATATTTGACATTTGGGAACAGCAAAGAATATGAATAGAAAAATAATGGAGCTATATACTCCGCAAAAATGCGTGGTAACGAAGAGGACGCTTTTGAGTTGAAAATCGTAATGAGCGACAAGGCGCACTTTCATTTTAACGGTTAAGTCAATAAAAGAATGTATCTTTGTGTCTAGCGCACGTGTGCTGCATGAAAGGCCGTTACATCCACTCAAGGCTACTGTGTGGTGGAGTGTGTATGCGCGGGTTTATGCCCACAGCGCTTAAGGATAATATTCGACTGGAATGTGAGCAGTTATCACCCGAAATATTGCGGGAAGCTATAAAAAATGCGATAAAACGCACCCATGTGTCAGCCAGATGGCTATACACAATATAGTTGGACTAACAATATTTAGTCCAACACCTTCCACACTACAAGGTAATGAAGTACGTTCAAAAGAAATGAATAATGGACACATAAATAAAATAAAGAAAACTGTGAAAAACAGAAACACTTGTATACAGGTTGCTACCTATTCCGGTGCAATTTGGTTTCATACGAAATTAATAATGAACATATCGCTCCTTTATTGCAACATAGCCATAATTCAAAAAAGCTTGTTTCGAGAAAAACGCATTTCAAATTTTTAGCTTCCATACAAGTCTTAGAAGCAAATTTTAGAAAATATCTTTTAAAGTAAATAATTTGCAATTAATTTGAATAAATTTTTGCCACAATATAAAAGGTAGGTACTGTTAACAATTCTGCATTGTTAACTCGAAAACTCATTTTTTGAGATATGAGTATGTTGCAATAAACGAGCGATATATAGAAAATACGGGCAGCAGTAAAAAAAGACGTGCGCACAGGATGGAAGACAAGACACTATTTAATAAAAACCATTCAAAAACTATTTTTTAGCTTTTATTTGGTTATTGAATGTTGAAAATGTGAACTAACAGTAACTGCCTGGCTGAAGATGTTGTTTCGTTAACGTTCGTTAATATCTTATATTAGAAATATGTGACCAATAGTGAACTATTATTCGACTTACGGATATATCCGAGATAGACAAGGCAAATGATACAAGATCAGAAGAAATAAAACTTATAAACGATATCAGAATAGGTTTTGTGGCCTTAAAAATTATTGCGAACGTTAACGAGACGACATCGTCAGCCAGGCAGTAAATATTAAAATCTTACTACTAAACACAAAAAATTAGCAAAGTCCAGCCAATGTCACGCATAAAGTTTTATTTTGGGAGAACTATATTGGTAAGTTCAAATATTTAACACTCTGATGGTGGCAAGGGTATCCCTTTTTCTCCACCAACCGAGTATGGAGCTGCAGTAATCTTTCGAAGAAATTTATTTTGTTTGTCTCATACGGTGCCCTATAATTGAATTCCGTAACACCATATAGGCTTAAGAATTGCATTGTATAACAAAAGTTAGCAATCCATATTGCACTGCTTTGAATTTAAACTGAGTGACTTTTGCATCAATATGAGACTTCCACGTTAACCCAAGGTTGTGAGGAATACCAAGGTACTTGACTTCATTCTGCTGCCGAATAGGTGAGTTTTTAATTCAGATTGGCGAACACGTTTGTTTACAGAATGTGAATGTAACATGCGTACATTTTATTCATTATCTTTGATTTTCCAAAGTTTTAGCCATTTCTCTAATATTGAAATATATTTATGCAAATTTCGCAAAGATAATTGATGGTTTTCATTAACACTGCACAATGCTGAGTCATCTCAAAAAGTGTAAGTGTGGATTTCGGGTCTCGTTGGCATGTCAGAGGCGTAAATCAAATATAAAGTAAGTCCCAGAATACTACCGAAATTGGAATAATTTTGCGTCACCTTGTTCTTGAAGACTTAGTTTAATGCTATGCCATCTTTAAAAGTTGAAGTAATGTTTCCGGATCTCTGGTACGTCAGTAGACCTCAAAATACTACCAAAATTGAATGACTAATTTTGCGTCAACTTGTTCTTGAAAACTTTTTTGTGTGAAAGGGTCTGTAACGATTGTTTTTTTTTTCTAAGAACACCCAATAGTTCTGTTTAATCCTTCTTAAAAATTTGTCTGACTACATCACTGAAGTTTTCAATTTCGATTTCTCTCCCCAGTTTTTTTAAACTTTTTTTATTGGCTCAAAATAAATGAAAACAAAATGTTGAGGCATTAAAAAGTCTTGCACTGGTACCCTTAAGTTATGCTGGTAAATATTTACATTTATTGAATTATCTTAGCAAAACGATCAAAACGATTTAAATCGCTTTTCTTTTGCATATGATTTTTATGCTGCATTATTGTTTAAACATTTTTGGTATCTCTTTGACTGCGTGTCTGCATACGATTTTAACACATGCTTGTAATATTTAACAATAACGAATACAAAAGAGGTTTATATTCAACTTCTTTATATTGTTTAATTCCACTTTTTTATTGTATTGTATTGTGTGAATGTACTCGTATATATGTTTGCATGTATGAATTTTGTTGCTGTGATGATGCCTTAACCTTAGCAAGTGCACTGGGTCATTGTGTTATTGGGTGTTTTCTTAACATGTCGCTCATAATTCTTTTTCCTCAAAGGTCTTTTTAAGGTTCAAAAAAAGTGAAATTCTGGCAATAATTTTTTGTTCGACGTTACTCGAGTGTGTAAGTGCGAGTTGCATTGCAACATTTGGAACATCTTCAAGAGCAGTTGTTGTGCTGCATGTCTGTAGCATCGTTAATTTTAGTCAGAAGAATAAATTATGTCCATTGTTAAAGCAAACGTAGTAAAAGAAGAAGACACAAAATTGATGTTGCAATAAAAACAAAATATTTTTTTTTTCATTTTATTTTACGATATTGAACTTATAGTGGGTAACAAGTGGAAATGTTCATCGAAATGGTAAAGCAAAAATTTTCTTTAAAAAAATTTTAGTGGAAACAATTAAAAACAAATCTTTTTACGAAGGTTATTAAAGCAAGTCTTATAAATAATTTGCATTTTTCCTCAACACCCGATCATTTCTACTACACACTGTACCTAGCAAGTACTGACTTAACATGTGTCATTTTGCTTATGCTATTTGTTAACTTATTTTTTTTTTCTTTCTTATTGGTGGGAGATTGAGTGAAAATCCATCTACAAAAAAAAATCACTTACAGTAAGACTACTTTTTTTAATACGATTTTTATGCGATTTTCGATCATAAAATTTTTTTCTCTGTTAACCAAACATGACTTTTATTAGAGTCCCAAGTAAAAGTAGTCAATAAATGGCATTTACAGTTAATAAATTTTGCGCGAAAAGTAATAAAAAAAAGAAAGAGACAAAATTATTGACATTATTGCAATAAATAAAATTATTATAAAAATTATCGCTTTTGACAGTTTTGTTATTAACACGAATTATTGTTAAAATATTTGTCAATATTATTCAGATTAAATTCAGTGAGGCATTTCATTCGCTGGTTATAAGAATTGGTCACTTTTCAATGATTTACGATTCGATTTTATTTTATTATTTTTATTTACATGTTAAACGTGTTTGTTGGAAACAGTCCTACTAAAGGGCACTTCAGACTATCACAGTTTGTATAAAGACTTGTCAAAAATTCAAATAATACGTGCAAGTGTGATAGTGTGAATGTAAAGCGTTATGAAAATGAGAAATAATACGATAAGAGATTTGACATCCCATAACACATCACCATTTTTAGAAATTTGTTTAAACAATAATATTTTTCATTGGATCAGGGTTGCATTTTTTACAGAAGCAAATAATAAAAATATTAAAACCAGGCATTAAGCAAATTGGCTGTTTATTTTTAGATCATATTTCTTATTTGACTTTATGTGGGATGGTGTGAAAACAAAATGTAATGGTACGTAAGATTTTTTGACAATCGCAACAAATATCATTAAATTTTTGTCCCACAAAATCCAATCAAAATCTTAAGACTTGTATGATAGTCTGAAACGCCCTTTAGGGCTTAAATAAAATCTTATTTCAGTTTACTACTCTACGACAAGTGACATTTAAAATTCTTGCTCACATATGCTTGTGTTTTTTTTTTTTTTTTTGTAATTTGTTTGTAGAAAAAATTAAAGAAATTAAATTTAGTTTCGAAACTATGACTGATTTTAAAAATAAATAATATGTGGGTATTTCTACCATCGACGGCAACATTAAAAATTCATATACGAGTATAATTTGAAAATTTGTGAAAAAAAAACAGGGTGCCTGATGAAAGCTGCCACCCTGTATTACTATTCGAACGGTATTTGAGCCAGTTCCCATTGCAACACTCCAGGCAGTAGTGAATAACTTCTTGATAAGATGTCATACATGTGTCAACGAAGGTGGATGCCATTTGAATTCAACTATTTTCAAACCTAAATGAATTACATTAATATAAAATTAATATTATTATATGAATTACATAAACTTTACAAAAAGTTATTTCAGTTTCTTAATGTAGCAAAATTTTAACAATTAATTGAAATACCTAAATTACCGTATTTAAGTCACAACTTCACTTTTGCCTAGAAAAAGTATCTACCCTGGCCTGTCCCTTTACTATTCTGTAACAAAATTTTAAAATTCAACACATTTCTAATTCATTAAACATTTAGAGCCGTATCCAAAAAAAATTCTTACTTGAGTTTTAACGCATACGTTAGTTACCAAACACATTAACGCTACCATACATTTGTTAAAAAAGTTTATGCAAAAACAGTACGTTAACTTTTATATGTGGTAAGGAATTTAGTTGTTTTATTCTGGCAATGCCGTTGTGTTCAGTTGTAATTTCTTGAATAGTGATGTATGAAAACTAATATTCGAAAATCGAAAAATTAATGTAAAAAATAAAAAATTTTTATTATTACATAAAATAACACATTTTTGGCAACCATTTCCTGGATTTACCTTTTTAATAAATACTGAATATATAATATGTAGTATATTACTGAAATTGAGAAAAATTAATAGGATTACTTACTAGAAATATTTTTATTATTCGAATAAAGTTTTTCATTGTAATCGTTTGATTAAAAGTGCATCACTAGCATAATTGTAATTTATATTATTCTTTCAAAATTAATAATTTGAGAATGTAATGTTTTTATTTCTTTATATAATGAAAGTAATATATAGTATTAGGGCCATATCCAAAAAAAATTCTTACTTGAGTTTTAACGCATACGTTAGTTACCAAACACATTAGCACTACCATACGTTTGTTAAAAAAGTTTATGCAAAAACAGTACGTTAACTTTTAAATGTAGTAAGGAATTTTTTTGTTTTATTCTGGCAGTGCCGTTATGTTCATTTGTATTTTTTTGAATAGTGATGCATGAAAACTAATATTCGAAAACTGAAAAACAAATTTAGAAAATAAAAAATTATTATTATTACACAAAATAATCAATTTTCGGTAAACATTTCGTGAATTTATCATTTATATAAATGAAGAATATATAACATGTAGTATATTAATTAATATGAGAAAAATTAATAGGACTACTTATACTAGAAAATTTTTTATTATTCGAATAACGTTTTTCGTTGTATTCGTTTGATTGAATGTGCGGCACTAATATATTTCTTGTTTTTATTATTATTTCAAAATTAATATTTTCAGTTTATATGCAATGAAATATGTCCATTTCTTTATTTAATGATCATAAAACATTAATTGCATTAAAAATTTTCGCTAAGTTGTGCTTTTTAAAAGAAATTAAAATAAAGAAGTCAAATGTCATTTTAACGTAGAGTTAAAGTGTATCCAATTCAACTTTAAACGAAAGGTAAGCTAACAATTGTTTTTGCAAGCTTTGTTAAGTTTTTTTGGATACGGCCGTTATTCTTTAATTTTCGCAAAATTTCAATTTTTAAGCAAAATAACAATCGGCAAGTCAACTGTCATTTTAACGTAAAGTTAAAGTGTACCCAACTCAATTTTAAGGGCAAGGTAAGCTAACAATTGTTTTTGCATAAAACATTAGGTAATTTTTCTTAACAATTGCTTACCAAGCTTTGTTAAGTTTTTTTGCATACGGCCGTTAATCGTTATTAATTACATAAAGTAGTATAAATAACAAAGATAGTCATTTAAATAAACTTTCAAAATACTTTTATATCTATTTAAAAAAGTACAGATTTTTTTTCCTAACACATTTTTCGACGGTGCCGATAAAATGTGTTAACGATGCAAAGCTATGTAGCAGAGCATTTATTTCGAAGTGAATTTAACAATAAAAATCGCGCAAATCACTGGCGCACTCTTATTGGGTCGATGATTCGACCACAACACATGAGTCGCTCGCACGTGTCAGTGATTGATGTATCTCCACTGGTAAGTTTTATTCGTTTGTTATTTGTGGCTTAAGTTTGTTTGTAATGGTAATACAAATATTTGATATTTAATTATTTGATCTTCTTTAAGTAAATATTTCTTATTTTTGCAGCTAAACATCTATTTTTATCTTTTATAAAAAATTTAACAGTATTCATTTTCAATATTTCGATAACAATTTGTTATCATAGTCAGGAAAATTAATATGTTATTGAGAAATTTTTCAATTTGAAAAATTATTGTAAAAAAATTCCTATATACAAAAAATCTATACACCAAGAAAAATTATAAATTCATACACAAAGAAAAATTCTTAACAATATTATCAAATTGAAAACTTAAAAATATCTAATTTACTGACAGATTAGCAAGGTCTAATATATATAATAAAGAAGGATATAGAATGGCTCATAGAAGCTACAATACGTTAGGTAAATTATTTAGTAAGACTAAAGATAGACTTCATAAATGGAACATTTCAAATTCGGTTTATAGAATTCCTTGTCAAGGTAATGACCAAGATAATTGTAGTAAAGCAATGATAGTTCAGGTAAACGTTCCATGGCCAAAACGCGCACTGAATATGAAAAACCGGTTGCGACTCGGTTAGCGAAATGGTTCCGAGTTTTTTTGGGAACTCCCAACATCGGCTTTGTGAGTGCCCGAAATCCCCCCACTTTCCTGCCAACAATACGGCAACTCCAATTTCCACACTGTATCAGTTTTTTTTGCGAATTTCTAGTTGGCTCAGGAAACGTCAAAATCACTCCACTTACTTAGAAGCAGCACGGCAACTTCAATTTTCGCACTAAATCGAATGACCATTTATAGTTCAGATGCATGTTTGTAGATGCGCTACGAATATGAAAAACAGATTCCAAACCGGTTGGCAAAGTGGTTCCGATTATTTTTGGGAATTCCCAAAATCGGCTTCGTGAATGGGGGCCTAAACCAGCAACAGTATATACAGTTTGAAATACTTACATATGTAACAATCACTCATATGGTATGGGTTTCGAGTGTTGTCAACATACAAGTGAAACATATATAACCGTGTTAAAATATGTGATTCCTTATTCAAGGAATTCTTAGTAGTATTTTCTTAGTACATAGAGAGTATTCACGATGTCGTTTAAATTTACTTTTAACACAATTAGGCCGAATTGCAAGGCTTGTTTTTGAATATCCTTTTTGAATTACTAATTGAGATTTAAACCAAACGTCAAAAGACAAAAACAAATTTTTTTTAGAATTAATTATTTTGGAAAAACGCCTGTAGCCATGGACTGGATAGCTAAACTGTAGTTTTTATGTAATTAATTAAGGAAGAAAATAGATTCAAACAGAACTAAAATATATTTAATTCTAGCTTAAATACATCGCTCCGGTAATATTTAGTATATATAGTAATAGTTGCACAAATAAAAGACTTGTTTGCCACTCATGCCTGATTTTAAGTAGAAGGAAGCCAAAGCTTAAAATTCTTAGTCACATATCTCTGAGACCTCAGAGTATGACATTCATTTCAATAACTTTTTGATGATGTATAACGAGATCTGGTTGTATGTTTTTTTTTCGAACAAAATTTTATATATGCTTTTTTGACAAATTGGTGAAAATCTAAATACAGTTCCTTGGTAAACAAAAGTGTAATTGAAAAGTCGTTTATATTTACTGGAACATGTTTTATTTCTAATAAAAGCTTGTAACTTTCTAAAATAAGCATATAGGTATTCACACATTGTACAATGTTTCCTGATATTTCAAATGCATTAACATCAAGGCTTTCTTTCCTGAATTGACTCTTTACTTTGGAGAAGTCGCCCCTTTTATTTAATATAAAATTTCATTACTATATTTACTATATCGTTGGTTTCAACTCTAATTAGGATTTTTTCCCCGAACTTGAGCTTTTTGGTGATACTAATACATTCCATCAAAAAGATTTAATTTAATAGTTTCATATATAAAGGGCGTACGAGCAAGTGTACAACAAAGTTACATGCAGTTACTATTATATTTTTTCTTTCGCCTGTGAAAACACAATTATGTTAGTCAGTGTCCCTCTACATGAGATCTACATTCACATGCATATAAGATTATATTTCCAAATTTGCGAGATAAAACTCTTAAAAGCCAAAACAATTAAGTTTTGCGATTACATATATCTTATTAAATTAATATTCATATTCTATCTATCCACCACATAAAATAATAAATTTTTATGCAGGCTGCTTTTCACCCTAGATGTATAATATAAGGTATAATATATTTCTCAAGGATTTCAACTAAGCTCTTGCAGAGTCTATTAAAAAAATGTTAGCATGTACAGTAAAATTCGTTTATAAGCCACACCGCTTATAATTAGTAGAATTAGTGATTTAGTCCAAAATATGAAATTTTTTTGCATCAATGTATAAAATACCTGCAAAATATTTAATACATAGTCCATTAGCGCTATAGTCCATTTTCGCTTATATGTCCCATGTCAATGTTCAGCCATGACATGTTACGACATTAGATAAATGCAACTTTGGCACAAATTCAACCGCGGACTAAACACAACTCTGTCTCGATGTCAGATTGACATTTCTAAACGTCAGTGCACAGATATCTATTTCCGGTTTTTTTACATCTGGCACTGGAAGCGCGTGGTTGGGCAGCGGAAAAAAAATTAAAAGAAAGGAAAAGCATCGAAGCATATTCGTGACGACATCATTGGCCTCAGCAACCCATCGAGTTTTTCTTAACCAACGGCAGCAGAACATCAATAACATGCCACTCATTCGCAAATAATTTCCATTGTAGCCACAACCAACGCAAATCCACGCAGCTCTAAGAACACCAAGCATCTTAATCGTAGAAGTCATTCATCGGTGTAGGATAGTGGCAATCGGTTTTTGCACCGCTGTCTTCAAAAAGAAAAATCCCACACATTTCTTCTAGAGCAATTTCTGAGAAGCGTTTTGCCGGCAACCGGTGGTATCATTAAGAGTTCTCGCCACGATCCAGCAAACTCACAGAGTGAGTCCAGAGCCCGCAATAAAGAAACCAGCACCCATCATTCGCAAGTTGCCATATTCCAAGTGATTGCACGGTGATTATCGTCACAGTTCCGATGTAACAACAATATTACATCAAGTACACAGCCTTCCTCGTCACCACAACAGCACACAATAGCAGCCACCACAACAGCACACAATAGCAGCAAACAACAACAACAACATCTCTTGGCATCCACAACAACCGACGATAGCATTCACCATAACGTCCCATCGCGCCCACGAGAACCCACAGTCGAATTCTCAACAATATCTTCATCAAAGTCATCCTCACAGAAGCCCAATCTAAACCATTTATAGTAACAGCCATTCCGGGAGCATCATATTCAGCCACATCAACGACTGTAACAGCAGCCATAGTAGCAGCCCAGCATTTAGATTGACATCACAGGCCCGGCCCCTGACATTTGGCAGACAGAACCAGTCCAGCGTGGAACCCTAGCCGTAGGGTTTTGACAGATAAGTACCAGTAGTTTGTTTTGGTGATAATAGTAGTATGTATACTAAGTTTAATTAAACCATAATCGAGTGTTTTGACCAAAAGAGAAAAAATTGTGAATCGTGTCGTTTAGTTAGTCTGAATCTACTTGGTAGATAATTTAAACGAAACGCAAAAGGGTGTTCCATTGATGGAAAATATTTTTTTGGAAGAACATTGTCTACATTTTTAAGTCAATTTACGAATGAGAAAAATTTTAACGAAGCCTGTTCAAATAGTTTCAAATCCTCGGCAAAGCCGAAAACTTATGGCGTTTTCTTTTCTAGGAAAAGTGTAAAATTTTCAATATTGTTTTGCCAAAAGAAAAAAAAATACAGAAGTATACAGTGTTCCCCATTTTTTTTTTAGATATTTATAGTTCTAGTGACATCCTCTTTCCGTCTCAATAAAACTTAAATTCTAAAACTTGAATTTTAAGAAAAGGGGGCAGCATAAAGGCAAAACTTTTTCAGAAAAGAAATCGGCACTAGTTTTTTTTTAACAAAAGGTGCTAAAGGCCCGTTTAACTCCTAACTATGGTTAATTTTTTTTGTATGTCATAGATTTTTTTTGTTTGAAAAAGGCATAGTGTTTGCGACGTATGTATTAATTACCCATACGAGAATATGGAATAGTATTTTATTTTTAACCCCCTAAGGGTCAATCATGGTTATTTATAGCTCGTAAAAAAAAAAAAAAAAAAAAAAAAAAATTATAATAATAATGAAAACCTAAACACAAACATAAAATGAAAACACAAATTGTAGAAAATAAATGTGCAACCACACAGAGCAGGTCCAACCATTAAACGCAGGTTAGCTTAGTTTGAGTGTAGTCAGGAATCGAAACGTTCCGCCTCGATTAGCGCTAACTAGGTGTTTGAATAGATTTGTTTTGTCAGGCTAAGTCCTCATACCGGTTAATGGAAAGTACAACTCTGGTGAATAATAAATAAGTTTATTAGTTATAAGCTATTTCTTATTTTTCTTTTGATAGAACATAACATTTTCTTTTGAATTAATTTATTCAATATCGAACTTTAGTGAAATTTATAAATAAAAAGAATTGAATTGTTTATACTCGTGCCGGTTTTAATGAAATAAGATTTCAGGTTTACTATGGAGTAAAAAGAACATGAGGTAGGTATTTGTTTGGTTGAAGGCGATAACCAATTCCAGGGGATAGCTACAATTTTTAAGGGCTACATAGCTATCAAGGAGCAGCACCGTAACTTGGCGCTGAGGGAGGGCCTGCCCAGGGTTCAGTACATCAGAACCCCCTCGACCGAAGCGTGATCCCATAGGCCCGAGCGTGTTGGCATGTGATGCAATCTCTCCCCCCCTCTCTCTCTCTTCGTTTTTTTTGTTGCGCCCCTTTATTTTTTTATGTCGCTTGAGATTAAACACTGGTACATAAAATAATGTTTTATACCCGACTACCGGCGACGAACACCCGCCCAAGCCCGACGAGCCATAGCCGTGCAAGATATTGGTTAGTTACCAGTGTGTCCGGTTAGTCGAGTACATGGTTCACCTTTGCGGTTGTCATATTTTTTTGCCTGTAGGTGAAACGTGACAATTATATTATTTTTGGCGCCCAACGTGGGGCCCGAATAAAGAAGAAGAGAGAGAAGTTTGGAGTGAGTTAAAGCAGCATACAGTGTCAGTTTAAATATTAATGAGTTTGGTTCGTTTCGAAGCAAATCTGGCGATAATTATACGGCTTTTGTAAGTCAAGTCTGATCGGTGATCGAGACTTTCGCGACAAAAGTTGTGTAAAGACGTTGGTGATTCGAGGTCAGTCTTAGGGGTAGTTTTACCACTGCACCCTAATAGCGACACGAGTCAGGAACGCATGCCATATCAGACATCAGCAAGAGTCCTGGATGGGTGAGTACCCATGCCAAGTTGCTACGCTGTGTAACTATTTAGATAAAAATTATTCAGGCGAAACAATTTCTCTAGAAAGGGACTGCGGGAATCATACTTCGGTTTCAAATATTTTTTTTGTTTTATCGCTTTCATCATTCAGATACCTGCTTAAACCTAACATAGTTTTTTTCATTTACCGCACGAATTTGGCCACTATCACTTCAGACGGTGAAGTATAGCCGAAGCCGATAACGATAAACACTTCTTTTTATTGTTAATTCCAGTATTAGTAACAGGTTTGTCAAGCTTCAGCAATTGTTAGATTGTTTTAAGTTTTGACATCATACTATTCTGTTTGATTTTTTTTATATTTTTTTTGCGAGTATTTTCGTTTGATTATGAGCATAATTTTTAAGTTTTTTCTTTTCATTGATATTGATTACTATTCCATAGTTTCTTAAGGTTTTGCTTTCCTTTAATTAACAGCATTAGTAAGGTTAGTTTCGGGTTATTACTGTTGCAATCACTCCGCGAATATGTATTGAATATTATTCAATAAACAATAATAAATTGGGAATAATACACACAATTCTTTTGACATTATCAGTAGCTAATATCAGCTACGTGTTCAAGTTTTGGCCATATATACCCTATTGCTTTAGTAAAATACTTTTCATTTTTCAGCTTGAACGGTTTGTACCAGATTTTTGATTTAGCATCAATCGCGTTATTATTCGTGTCGAAGCAAAAGACTTCGCGGTCGCAATTTGCCAGGCAATTTTTCAGCATTAAGACGGAATTTAAGTTTTTACCAACACAGTCGCACTCAAATAATTCAGTTAGTGGTTCGACAGGATTTTTAGTAGTTTTATTTTATTCAGGTTATGGTAAGAACCAGAAGCGGTCTTAATACAAGTAGCACAATGAATCCTAATACAACTTTAGCAACAACCACCATTGGAGGTTCAACCGCCATTATGTCAGGGGCTAGCGTGACAAGTGAAGCTAGAGCAACCAACTTACCGATAGCAGCCACCCAAACAGTTTCTGCAGGGGTAGGACAGGGTACACGCGCATCGATAGCACCTCAGGAAGCAGGGCGTGAGTTACATTTCGCCAGACGAAGCACCAATGAAGATCTAGGAGGCAGTTCAGCTAACACCTCGAATGAAACTTCCATACCATCACCAGAGTACGAAAGCGTAACAGCTAGAGGAATTAGAGATGAATATAGGAGCGCGCAAAACCAGCCTACAGCTATAGAGGAAGAACGAGAAACACAGGCGGCGAGAGCCGGCCTAATGCAATTGGAGATACGCAGATCAGTCGATGCACGAATAGAGGAATTAGTGCCACAAATCATACAAGCAACTCTTAGAACAAGAATACAACAGAGAGAGAGCCTGGAGCGGCAAGTGAGTTTTCCGGAACAACGCGTGAATCATAACCGTTCTCAACAGTCGATACCCTGGCGGGCGCAATTACCATCAACAAATGCAAGAAGGCAGGGGCATATGAACGCGCAACCACAGAATCGTTTCAACGTTCCACCACCTACATTTAATCAGGAATTTCAGCAAGCTTTTGAGAGTCAACCGTACGTGCCACGGTATAGTGAAACGCAACCCGTGGGACATCAACAACAATCGCTTTATCCACCACCTTGGAACCACATGAGCAATGGACCAGGAAATGGAAATCGTATTTATGGAGAAACAGCGCTTAGAATCGACAAATGGGGCTTAAGATTTGACGGTACGGCAAAAACACCCAGCGTGGAAGACTTCGTGTTCCGAGTTGAGACACTTCAGTCGGATTATGGATGTTCTTGGGCGGAAGTCATTCGCAGTTTTCACCACCTTCTCAGTGGACCAGCTTTGGAGTGGCTATGGGACTACAGGAGAATGCATAACAATTTAAGTGACTGGCCAACTATCAAGAGCGCCTTGCTCAAATATTTTCATCGTTTTGAGAGTGATTTTGATATCCAACGCAAAATTTTAGACCGACGACAACAACCTCAGGAATCGTTTGACGATTTCTGCAACGCTGTGATTCATTTAAGAAACCAACAAACCAATCCGATTCAAGAACAAGATCTTGTGGGAATCTTAAAGAGCAATTTGAGACCATCAATGTCGCAACTTTTATTTGCAGTTAGACCATATGGGTTAAGTCAGTTTAGAACAGAAGGCAGAAGGGCCGAGAATCTTTTGAATAATCAGCGCCACCGGCACCCCCTCTATCAGGCCAGACAGGTGAATGAGCTAAACATTGAGTTGGAGGGAAACGATGAAGACGTATCAGTGAAGGCATTATCTACGGCGGTTCGAAAATTGGTCTGCTGGAATTGCAAATCGGAGGGTCACACGTATATAGATTGTCCTGTGGAGAGAGCAAGGATATTTTGCTTCAAGTGTGGGTACGAAAACACGGTTACACCGAAATGTCCAGTATGTCAGGGAAACGGGGTCTCGAACAAACTTCGTTTAGGGTTGGAAGTTCGTTCGAAGAATGCGGCAACCCAATATTCGCAACCAACACCACAACAATAACTACTCCAGCACCAAATATACCCAGATTTGTCAATGCCGAAGTGCAAACGGATGTCACTCCAGAGGCGGCACTCACTCAACACTGCGCAGACATACCAGCCCATAGAATACTACAAAATCACCAAAGGCCAATAGCCGAAAATGATGTCAGTTATGAAATACCAGCGCGAAAACCATATCACCTTAGGGTGAAGGAATACAATGCAATTAGGAGAAAGATCTTTGGGGCACCAACAAAGCGGATTTTGCAGACTAGGAAAAGATACCAACAAAGGAAACAGCAAAGGAAAACTATAGCTTCAGCGAGATTATTCGAAGGAACCGATAACCGTATATACACCACAATTTCAATAAACGGGATAGAAACACAAGGTTTACTCGACAGCGGCGCGACAGTTTCATGTCTAGGAGCAGATTGCCTGGAAATTGCGGAAAAAGCTAAACTTCTGATTCACCCATATAGGTCAAATATCTTTACAGCTGACGGTAGAGCTAACGAAATCATTGGTAGAGTCAGGGTGTTAATAGAATTTAACAATATCACAGATCATGTTGATTTTTATCTCGTTCCGACACTAAAGTACAAATTATTTTTGGGAGTAGATTTTTTGCGTAAGTTTAAAGTTTTTCGATTTGAAGTGGGAAGCCTAGAGATGGATACCAATGAAGCAGATGAAGAAACAGACACCGAGTTTCCACGTAAGCACAAATTGTCACTCAATTCACAGAAGATGTTAGAGAAAACCATTCAAGAGTTTCCATCGTTCGCCATCAAGGGTTTAGGAAAGACAGCGGTCGAAACTCATTCCATAGACACGGGATCTGCGGAACCTATTAAGGAAAAACACTACCCGGTTTCACCAGCCGTACAGAACCTCATGTATGCCGAATTGGACCGCATGATTTCGTTGGGAGTAATTGAGCCAAGCGAAAGCCCTTGGAATAATAGGGTCACGTTTGTACAAAAAGGAGAAAAAGTTCGTATATGTCTGGACGCACGTCGCTTAAATGCAGTCACCACTAAAGACGCGTATCCGCTTCCACACATAGAGGGATTATTAAGTCGGCTTGGAGATACTCATTATATATCTAGTATCGATTTGAAAGATGCGTTCTGGCAGATACCGCTAGCAGTCACCAGTAGAGAAAAGACGGCGTTCACGGTACCTGGAAGGCCTTTGTACCATTTTACGGTCATGCCGTTCGGGTTATGCAACGCAGCCCAGCGGTTATGCCGGTTAATGGACAAAGTCATTCCAGCGCGCCTTCGCGAGCGTGTTTTCGTCTACTTGGATGATTTGCTAGTGGTAGCGGCTACGTTCGCCGAACACATCGAACTCTTGAGAGATGTCGCACAATGCTTAACAAAAGCAGAATTAACCATCAATGTAGAGAAGTCAAAATTTTGTTGTATGGAGCTCAAATACTTAGGATACATCGTAGGAGGAGGCGTTTTGAAGCCAGATCCAGAGAAAATAGAGGCTATTCGCAAGTTCAAATATCCAACGACGCCAAAACAGGTTAGAAGCTTCATGGGAACTACTGGATGGTATCGAAGATTTATTAGCGATTACGCGACGATAACAGCACCGATTTGCGAAATCTTGAAGAAAAGCAGCAAATTTGAGTTCACATCCGAAGCAAAAGAAGCTTTCGACAAATTGATTCAATGCCTTAGCACTACCCCAGTTCTAACACATCCTGATTTCACAAAAACGTTTTTCATTCAGTGTGATGCGTCTAACGTTGGCATAGGAGCAGTAATATTCCAGGAAGACCCTGAAGGAGGAGAGCATCCCATAGCGTATTATTCACGCAAACTAACGGCCGCTCAAAAAAATTACTCCGTAACTGAGCGCGAGTGTTTAGCCGTAGTTGCAGCTATCCAGAGATTTAGGCCCTATATCGAATTAATGCAGTTCGTAGTGATAACAGATCACTCCAGCCTGAAATGGCTTATGTCACAGAAAGAACTTAGTGGGAGACTGGCACGTTGGAGCTTGCAGCTTCAATCATTCACTTTTGAAATAAAACACCGGAAGGGTTCACAGAACATCGTTCCTGATGCATTATCGCGATACACTATTGATTCGGTGCAAGAGTTGAGTACACCACTAGTTGACCTAGCTTCACCCGAATTCAGCTCAGAGGATTATAAGGAATTAATCCGAACGGTTCTTGAAGAAAAGTCATGTTTGCCCGATGTCAAAGTAATTGACAACTTTGTTTATTAACGCACTAATTTTTGCCAAGGAGAAATATTATTAGAAGATCACGCTTGGAAGTTGTGGATCCCGGCATCTTTAACACACAATGTTATTGAAAAAGCACACTGTCCACCTAACATGGCACATGGGGGAATCGCAAAAACGATCGATAGAATTCGGAAGTATTTGTATTGGCCTCATTTAAACCTCCAGGTTAGAGACTTCATCAACCGATGCGACGTATGTAAGGAAAGTAAACCGTCCAACATGGTTTTGAGACCACTAATGGGGAAAGAATCCGACGCATCCCGACCTTTTCAGCGCATCTACATAGACTTTTTGGGACCTTATGTAAGATCGAAACGCGGTAACTGCTACATTTTTATCGTGTTGGACTACGTGACGAAATTTGTACTGCTAAAGGCGATGTCCAAGGCCAACGCAGCAAATGTGGTAGACTTCCTAGTAAAGGAAGTGTTTTATAAATTTGGTTGCCCAGAAACTATCGTCTCAGACAATGGAGCTCAATTCATTAGCAGAGAGTTTTGCGATCTGATGCTGACCTTCGGAATCGACCATGTTAAGACTGGAGTTTATGCTCCGCAAGCCAACGCGTCTGAACGCGTCAATCAGTCCATCTTATCAGCAATACGTTCATACCTAGGAGACAACCACAACGAGTGGGACCTACATATTTGTGAAATTGAATGCGCTCTTAGATCCGCAGTACACTCAGCTACAGGCATGACGCCATACTTTGCACTGTTCGGCACCAATATGATAACTCACGCATCAGCGTATAAGTTGGCGAGGAAACTGGATGCGATAGATGAACCAGACATGAGATTTGCAAACCGATCTGAGTTTTTAGAAGTGGTAAGGGACAAGCTAAAACAAAACCTACATAAAAGCTATGAGGCGAACAAGCAGAAGTACAACATACGTGCCAGAAAAGTTCATTTCAAAGTAGGTCAGGAAGTTTTTCGACGAAATTTTCAATTATCAGATTTTGCGAGACAAGTGTCAGCCAAATTGTGCCGTAAATTTATCAAGTGTAGGATCGCACGAATTGTAGAAAATTGCCTATATGAAATAGAAACATTGCAAGGAAAGCCGCTAGGGATATTTCATGCTAAGGATCTGAAAGCGTAGCATAATGTTCCCTCTTTTATCATATTCGCGCTTGCGAATATGATAAAAGAACCATTTCCCAGGAGAAGGAGGATGGTGTCCCATGTCAATGTTCAGCCATGACATGTTACGACATTAGATAAATGCAACTTTGGCACAAATTCAACCGCGGACTAAACACAACTCTGTCTCGATGTCAGATTGACATTTCTAAACGTCAGTGCACAGATATCTATTTCCGGTTTTTTTACATCTGGCACTGGAAGCGCGTGGTTGGGCAGCGGAAAAAAAATTAAAAGAAAGGAAAAGCATCGAAGCATATTCGTGACGACATCATTGGCCTCAGCAACCCATCGAGTTTTTCTTAACCAACGGCAGCAGAACATCAATAACATGCCACTCATTCGCAAATAATTTCCATTGTAGCCACAACCAACGCAAATCCACGCAGCTCTAAGAACACCAAGCATCTTAATCGTAGAAGTCATTCATCGGTGTAGGATAGTGGCAATCGGTTTTTGCACCGCTGTCTTCAAAAAGAAAAATCCCACACATTTCTTCTAGAGCAATTTCTGAGAAGCGTTTTGCCGGCAACCGGTGGTATCATTAAGAGTTCTCGCCACGATCCAGCAAACTCACAGAGTGAGTCCAGAGCCCGCAATAAAGAAACCAGCACCCATCATTCGCAAGTTGCCATATTCCAAGTGATTGCACGGTGATTATCGTCACAGTTCCGATGTAACAACAATATTACATCAAGTACACAGCCTTCCTCGTCACCACAACAGCACACAATAGCAGCCACCACAACAGCACACAATAGCAGCAAACAACAACAACAACATCTCTTGGCATCCACAACAACCGACGATAGCATTCACCATAACGTCCCATCGCGCCCACGAGAACCCACAGTCGAATTCTCAACAATATCTTCATCAAAGTCATCCTCACAGAAGCCCAATCTAAACCATTTATAGTAACAGCCATTCCGGGAGCATCATATTCAGCCACATCAACGACTGTAACAGCAGCCATAGTAGCAGCCCAGCATTTAGATTGACATCACAGGCCCGGCCCCTGACATTTGGCAGACAGAACCAGTCCAGCGTGGAACCCTAGCCGTAGGGTTTTGACAGATAAGTACCAGTAGTTTGTTTTGGTGATAATAGTAGTATGTATACTAAGTTTAATTAAACCATAATCGAGTGTTTTGACCAAAAGAGAAAAAATTGTGAATCGTGTCGTTTAGTTAGTCTGAATCTACTTGGTAGATAATTTAAACGAAACGCAAAAGGGTGTTCCATTGATGGAAAATATTTTTTTGGAAGAACATTGTCTACATTTTTAAGTCAATTTACGAATGAGAAAAATTTTAACGAAGCCTGTTCAAATAGTTTCAAATCCTCGGCAAAGCCGAAAACTTATGGCGTTTTCTTTTCTAGGAAAAGTGTAAAATTTTCAATATTGTTTTGCCAAAAGAAAAAAAAATACAGAAGTATACAGTGTTCCCCATTTTTTTTTTAGATATTTATAGTTCTAGTGACATCCTCTTTCCGTCTCAATAAAACTTAAATTCTAAAACTTGAATTTTAAGAAAAGGGGGCAGCATAAAGGCAAAACTTTTTCAGAAAAGAAATCGGCACTAGTTTTTTTTTAACAAAAGGTGCTAAAGGCCCGTTTAACTCCTAACTATGGTTAATTTTTTTTGTATGTCATAGATTTTTTTTGTTTGAAAAAGGCATAGTGTTTGCGACGTATGTATTAATTACCCATACGAGAATATGGAATAGTATTTTATTTTTAACCCCCTAAGGGTCAATCATGGTTATTTATAGCTCGTAAAAAAAAAAAAAAAAAAAAAAAAATTATAATAATAATGAAAACCTAAACACAAACATAAAATGAAAACACAAATTGTAGAAAATAAATGTGCAACCACACAGAGCAGGTCCAACCATTAAACGCAGGTTAGCTTAGTTTGAGTGTAGTCAGGAATCGAAACGTTCCGCCTCGATTAGCGCTAACTAGGTGTTTGAATAGATTTGTTTTGTCAGGCTAAGTCCTCATACCGGTTAATGGAAAGTACAACTCTGGTGAATAATAAATAAGTTTATTAGTTATAAGCTATTTCTTATTTTTCTTTTGATAGAACATAACATTTTCTTTTGAATTAATTTATTCAATATCGAACTTTAGTGAAGTTTATAAATAAAAAGAATTGAATTGTTTATACTCGTGCCGGTTTTAATGAAATAAGATTTCAGGTTTACTATGGAGTAAAAAGAACATGAGGTAGGTATTTGTTTGGTTGAAGGCGATAACCAATTCCAGGGGATAGCTACAATTTTTAAGGGCTACATAGCTATCAAGGAGCAGCACCGTAACTTGGCGCTGAGGGAGGGCCTGCCCAGGGTTCAGTACATCAGAACCCCCTCGACCGAAGCGTGATCCCATAGGCCCGAGCGTGTTGGCATGTGATGCAATCTCTCCCCCCCTCTCTCTCTCTTCGTTTTTTTTGTTGCGCCCCTTTATTTTTTTATGTCGCTTGAGATTAAACACTGGTACATAAAATAATGTTTTATACCCGACTACCGGCGACGAACACCCGCCCAAGCCCGACGAGCCATAGCCGTGCAAGATATTGGTTAGTTACCAGTGTGTCCGGTTAGTCGAGTACATGGTTCACCTTTGCGGTTGTCATATTTTTTTGCCTGTAGGTGAAACGTGACATATATTCCACCTAGATGCGGTGTGAAAAAACTTAATTTCATGCAAGATATTAAAGATATAATCCAAAATGCAAATTTGATAAAAATTTTCCTAGACAAAAACGGAGCACAAAAATGCAACTCTTTTTTATATGTACTTATTTCATTTTTGACACATGTTTGCAATGTTAAATATGTTTTTTTTTGTCAATGAGAGCTTTGAAACATCTGCTTTCAGATTTTATATAGTCAAAATCAATTATTATATGTTAATTAGTTTATAAGCCAAAAAGTGGCTTATATAAAAATTTAGCTATATTCCAATTCGCCTTATAGTCCACAAAAAGCGTGCATTTTGTGGACTATAAACGAATTTTACTGTATTATAATTTGGAAGCGTTAAACCTTAAAGGGTATCCAAGTTTAACTTTGCAGATGGCGTTGAAAATGCTGTGATGCAAGTTGCCATATAGCTTAAAAGAAATGAATGTAGGTTCAGTAAATAAAAATTAAGGGTTTTTAATAATTTGTATTAAATAATAAAACGAGCTTTGTTCTTCAAAAAAAAAACTCTATTGATGTTTTATTGAGTTAACTAACTTCTTTATTGCAATATTTCATTAGAAAATACACTGGAGATATAACGAAGAGACTGTATATAGTCAAGTATTAATTCAAATGCTTTTTACAACAAAATAAACAACAATGTTAAAGTCCTATTTTCAAAACAATTTTTTGGCTTTAAAAACGATTTACGGATTCTTCAATTGCACATAAAATAAGGACACTCACACTTGTACGTTTCACAGTACTTAAATAACTCACAGCTTTATTTACACTTAACACTACTCTGTATTATCGCACTAGACTCTTATGACTTATGACTAGGCAAGACAGTTTAACATTAAACTGTCTTTCTGTCGAACATCTGCCTGCTATTTATACTTCTCTATTGCCTTCTGCAATCATCATGAACTTTCTAGTTATTGATAATTCCACTTTCAAATGTACAAATTTAGTTCTTACGCACATGCACATACACATACGTGCTTTGCGAAACAATAATGATGCAACAATAACAACAACAATAAAACCACTAGTAGTTGATTTACTTAGAATTTGGCGTTCTTTAAATCATGTATGTTTGTTTGTGTATTATGTTTTCATTTTTATATTATTTGTAAATCAACGGCTGCACAATGGTTAGAAATGATACAAAATCGTAACAATATAGTTACATGGTGTGATCAAAAAATAACGGCTATTTTCAAATTTTGTGAGCTACTTATGTTCGATTTTCGCCTTTTTCCTGTTATGTTGGTACACATTTCTTTTATATATGTGAGCGTTTATCAGCCATTTCGAACGGTCAGTTTGTTTTTAATAGATAAAACGGTTAGTCGTGTTTTGGTGTGCTCTTCGATTTTTTGGATAAATTTACAAAACAACGTCGCATGGACATTGCTCAGGAGCTGTTGAACATCGTCAACAACGATCCAGATTTCTTCAAAAAGGTAATAGCTGGCGATGAATCATAGGTGTATGGCTATGACATTGAAGCCCAATCATCACAATAGAAGCGTCCAGAAGAGCCAAGACCGAAAAAAGCACGTCAAATTCGGCCAAGGCGAAAGTTTTGCTCACTGTTTTCTTCGACTGCAATGGCGTGGAACATCATGAATTCTTGCCACAAGTTCATACGGTAAGGAATACTACCTTGATGTCATGCGCCGTTTGCGCGAAGCAATTCGTCGGAAACGCACAGAATTCTGCAAAACTCTTAGATTTTATACCGTGATAACGCAGCAGCTCACACATCGATGCTTGTGAGTGAGTTTTAGGCCAAAAACCGTTATCATGCCTCACCCACCGTATTCACCGTACTTGGCCCCCGCTGATTTTTCCTCTTCCCAAAACTTCGATGACAGCGATGAAAGGGAAGCGTTTTGCTACGATTGGGGAGATTAGAGAAAAATCGCAACAGGAGCTGTTGTCAATACCAAAAAGCTCGTTTCAGAAGCGTTTCTAGGGTTGGAAAAAACGCTGGCATAAGTGTATTATATCTGAGGCAGATTACTTTAAAGGGGACTAGATAGTTAATGATGAATAAATAAATAGTTCTTGTAAAAAATTTTATATAACGGTTATTTTTTGATCAGCCCTGGTATGTATAACCCGAAAAAAACGAATAAGTTACCACCTTATATTCTATATTTGCTATATGATTATTGAATTCAAATATCTCTTTATGAAGTTTAAAAAAAAATTATATTATTACAAATTTTTGCCACCATTTTAAAAACTTGAAATTTTTCTAAGAGAAATCAGAAGTTCTTTTGTAAGCCTTTCTTTATAGGTCAACAGAATTCACATACATATACATTTTTTATAACATATTTTTAAATTTTATTTGCAATATAAAACTCTTGCTCACCTCCAAATAGCAACCATATTATTATCGTTTAAAGAAGAAACCCCTTTAATTTAAGCGTTTTTTTTTACTTTATTATTCTATTTTGATTTTAAGTTGTGGCTTTCAATGTGATAATTTTTTATTGCTCACGTTTTGTCTTTATTTTTATATGTTTTCCTTTTTTTGTGGCCTGGCGATTTGAAATGCAACTGAAATACACCAGATCAACACGTTGCCACCGCTTTCAGAAGAAAAAATCTTTCAGTTGTTAAATTTGATAGTGTGAATATCACAAATCGTTATTCTAACGGATTTTGTTTCGTTACAAAGCCAAAATATTCAAACGAGTACCAGCAAACACCTAAATACAAATATACAACAATATCAACTTAATGTATTAAAACATCTACACATACGAGTACATGTTTGCTGCCATCCAGTTTATGTAAAAGTTTTTAGGATTTGTTGGAAGGTGTTTTTGCTGCCAAAAACTAAAATCACTATGATAAATCCGGGTGAGGGGAGAAAAACAGAACACAAAACATAGGTTTGACTTGTTGTAAAGAGAACATTTGTAATGCATAAAAATTCATTGATTATGCACACCAGATACCACTTTCAGATAGAACAAATTTATACTCACATACTACTTACGAGTACATATAAATGTGCCTCTTCTTTACAACTAAAGCTTCATTGTGTGTTGTTGCAGCTATTTGGTGGGGTGTTTATTCTTAAACAAGCTACAATTTTGTAAGTTTTCTTAGCAAATCGGTAACAAAGTAGCAATCATGTATTAGCAAGTCAATTTTGTTGGACAAGATTACCAAGAAATCTTTATGTTTTGCATTTTATTTTGGTAGCAAAAATTTGAACTGAAAACCCAATTCTGTTTAAACGTACTTGCATCTATAAACTAACGTCCAATAGTACAATTACCGTAAATGCAAATTAGTCAAGAGAATTTAGTAGAAAACTGTGTTAAAACAACGGACAAATTTGTTAAATGTTAAAAAAATGGAGCAACAATTTTTTTTTTTGCTAAAAATAATATTTTTTTTCTATATTACCCTTCACCACAGGTGAAAATGGTAAATTCGGATACATAGAAGTTACTATCTAATTTTGATGTTTATTACTTTGTAGAGCTTACAAGAGAGATTACTTGTATCTTTTACTATCCAATAAAAATAATTACAGTGCAAATCCGGAATAACGCACTTTATCATCACGAACAATTCTATATAAATAATATTTTATGGAACCCCTGAAGAAATCTCTTTATTGTTCAAAAATTAACGCAAAACTTGAATTTGCCGCCTTTTATGCAGTGAAGTGTTGACAACTGTAAAAAGTAATTGAACAGCTGAGAATTTAGAGTTGCTAAGAATAGAGCATTACACGAAAGAAAAATATGTCTGAAGTATTGAACAATATTTCAAAAATAATGAAAGCTTGGCGGCTGATTTATTTATCTTGATGGCTTTTTTAGTAGCGAAAATTGCTGCTTTTGGGTCTCTGGAAATCAACACGTGATTGTAGAAAAACAATTGCTCACACAACCTGTCACTGCTTGGTGAGGATTTTAAACTGGTGGCAAAATTGGAAAATAACTTTTTGAAAATGATACTAGTCGCGACGCTAAAACTGAATGATTTTGATGTGGACAAAATGTAGTTTCAACAAGACGATGCCACATGGTATGCAGCTAGTGAACCAATTCAATTGCTACATGGGACATTTCTAGCTCGTGTGTTCTCTCGTTTCAGTGATCAAAATTGGGTCTTTAGATCGTGTGGTTTAACAACATTAGATTTATTTTAATGTGGCTGTTTGAAACCACTAGTCTATGTCACTGCATCAATGAAATTCAGCCACAGTTATGCGAAATAGTCATGCGTTGTATTATTTCATAAATAGTCCTTTATGTAATAATAAGAAAAAGAACAATTAAATGACTGCAAGCTGTGATTTTTGTCCGCGTTAATTTTGAGACACCTTTTATAAAACAAAGTGTATGGCAGTTACCTCAAAACATATTCATATATATATCAGCGCAATTATGAATATTCTCACGGAATTTATTCTCCGCGGAATTTATTTCTCATGTAAAATACTTTTTCCAATTAAAATTAAAGAGAAAAGCACAATGTTCATTAAATTGATCGTAGGAATTGAAGATTTGATTTCCCTGTAGTGTTTTAAGTTAATGGAAATAAGGAAAAAATAAAATGCACCATATTTAATTCCTATACAAAACTCCCGCGGACTTGTCATTTCTAATTGGGCTGTATGTGTTTTAATTATTTGTTGTGTTAATATGATATCCAGCAATTTAGGATCTTATGTAAATTAGTTTAAGTAGTTCTGGCACGCAAAGAAGAGGCCATTTGAAATATGGTTACAGTAACATTAGTATTTTGCGACAAAACTTTGAGTGTTTTTTTTTTAAAACAGCCTATTATCGCTTTACTTATCTACGTCTACTTCCCATAAATATGGGTTCGTTAGCATTTCTGTAAATCAGTTGTTGCCGCCTATCAGTTTCAGAATTTGGTTGTATGCCAATAGCTTTCATGACATCGAATACTAAAATATTTGTTTTTATTATATCTATTATACGGTTAGTCAAAAATATAAGTTCACAAAATAAACTTACTATTGTCAACATTTACAATTTTTTATGTTAGATGTTGACATAGGTGTATATTTCCTTTAGTTTTGTTATTTTGTTATAAAAAGTATATATTTATTGTTTTAATTAAAAAAGTTTATTTTAATCTACAAAAAAAGGAAAACATTAAAATATAAAATTATGCAAAAGTCCACATAGAGCGTATGCAGAAATCAAAAGGTATGTTAAAATGTTAATATGTGTATGTAAGTTGTAATCAACAATACTATGACTAAGTCCACCATGTCATATTATGGTTGTGCCCAATATTACTATTGTTACAACTAAAACAATTGTAAACGCATATAGTATGCTTGATAACAACAATCTCTGTGGTATCAAAACGTATTGCCCTTTACTTTCCTTTAAGCACTCTTTTTTTTTAAACGTTGATCATAAATTGTTTGACCGGAAGCCGGGTGACATGGCAAAGACATGATTGGTCTACACTTCATAATATTACGTTTACCGATCTGACTTTAACTAATTTTAGTGGGTTGAAAAACTGGGTTGTAGAGTTGGCGACCTTATCTTGGGAAGTAAAGAGAGCCACCAACTTTTACGTCATCAATTCACAAGCAGTTTAACTTTGCATCCGAAAATTCAAATAGACATCATCACGTTCGGTCAACTAAATATGATTTTTGTAAAATGTTTGAGAGTACATTGCTGATGAGCTCAGATTTTGATGTAGAGTTGACGGCCTTATCTTCGGAAGTAAAGAGAGCCACCAACTTTTACGTCATCAATTCACAAGCAGTTTAACTTTGCATCCGAAAATTCAAATAGACATCATCACGTTCGGTCAACTAAATATGATTTTTGTAAAATGTTTGAGAGTACATTGCTGATGAGCTCAGATTTTGATTCGGTAAAATAACAGAAAGGAACGGGTAATCGAATATTGCCAGCGTATTGATTGAATAGACGACAATATATCAAGATGTGATTGTCCTTATTTTCAGAAACTATCAGTCCGATATGAATAATAATAACCTGAACTTACTTTTTTGTTAGCTTCAGTATATAGAACGCCACGTATATGAAATGAATGGATATGGAATCGCGTTCACAGAGAACAAATTTTACATGATACTTTAAGTTTTCTTTCGTAAGAAAAATTCGCAAGTGTTCACAAGACAAACGTGAAACACAGCAACACGATTTATGGCCCATAAAAGTTACATAAAAATATTCGCCGGCTTATATTTATCTATCATCGTTGTTATCACACCGAAGGAAGTCATTTGAAACGTCAAATTATATGAGTATGAACCAAAAATATTTGGAACTTGGTGACGTTCCAAAAACCTATGAATGGAGTGGATCGGATGGAGATTAAAATTTTATCAATTTCATTTTACGTTAACACAACACAGGTTCCTCAGTCTCAACGTCATTCTACCGTTACATCCATGTAGACTGCTATATGTATACCCATAATTAAAAGCAGCATATTCCACTTTTTGTACAACACGAAGTGGAAGTCGTGTTATTCGCCGCGATGTTTGATTTCCTGGACTTCTTTGCGCAGATGTAGTTTGACATCGTGCATCGCATAGCAATTGGTTTGAGGTAATCGTTCAACTTGCGAACTCCTTGATTGAGCAGCTCTGTGAAAAATCGAATGGTTGAAACAACGCCTGAAAAGATTTAGCTCAGGAGTCCGAATGTCGTTGTATAGATAAGACATTGCGTTACGGGGTTTGATATTTTTTCAAGTGACAATAAAAAATCATAATATAGAAAATGGAGGGAATTTTGTTGATATTTGTATGGAAATATATAGGAAAATCGAAATGCCATATCTCTGGAACCCCTAAGTCGATTTTGTGGAAACTTCACATACACCATCTACAGTTCATCGTCAACATACCTTTAAATTTTGGTCGAAACCGGTCGACCCGTTTGCCCAGTTAGTGGTGACATTGAAGTGTACACTTCTTTTTAGATATATATAGATTATTGCATTGTTAAATATGTTTTAAAATTATAGAAAAGACAGAAATGTGGAAACCTCAGCACTGCTTTATTAAACTATACTAAAAACCATAATATACTGCTCTTGGCAACAATATTTGATAACAATAAATTAAGACGGTGTAAATAGTAATGTTGCCATAACAATATTCCAAGCCGCTTTTTCCTTGCGTGCACTTATACTGGTATATAAAAAAGGGAAAACTGCAATTAGATAAAAAAAAAATGGTCAAATAATTAGCCGCAAGAAATTTATAACTTAAAAAAATTTTTAACTTTTATCTTTCTTGCACTGTTGCTCGCTTTTCAAATAACTGCGTAGTGGCTTTGGAACAATTGATGCTAAATTGTCAGCAGGTTTATGACAAATTAAAATTTTATATTAATTTTTCTTTTCCTAAATTTTAAGTTGTCTAAACTCTTTTACGATTTTATCTTTAATTCAACCAATTGAGTTTTGTTCACTATATCAACTTCTAACATTGATACCAATCAAAAAACTGTAATAGTGTAGAGAAATGTAGGGACGTGTGTAAATGAAAAAGCTTGTTTTTTGTGTTTTGGCAGATATTATTAAAGTACTTTTCTTTTTAAATTCTTAATTTAAATTTAGATTGTTGGGATATAAATTTTAATGTTTGAGAATAATTTTCAAAAATGTCCAAAGTCTACTAATGATCAGGGTAGCTCGTATGAAATGTCGACAGCTGGGAAACATAGAAAACAAGCTGTTTATAATTTTTTTTTATCTTTAATTTTATTTGATATATAAGTAATCGATTCATCAGTTTATTTATAAATGCGCCTACATATGTATGTATCTAGCTAATTAAGTTATTATTTTTTACTTTGTGTTCCACGAATACTTTTTAGCTTTTCAATCAAAGTTCAATCCACCTCAAAAGAATTTTGAAATTACACAAATTCCAATTCAGATTTCGTAACATTTTTGTGCGCTTATATAAAAGCCGACAACAACATAAAAAGCCAATTTTGATTTCCACTCCAAAAATGTATATGACAAAAACGAACGTCGACAACAGCACCGCCACCAACAACATCAGCTGCAATTACGTACATTGGTTGTACTCGTACATACATACGAGTAGAAAATAACAAAATAAAAATATCTTATTTGGTGCGAATATTCACACATATATGTTGTAATTAAAACAAATGTAACAATTTGTGTGAGAAAATATAGACACGATACAAAAATCTGGCATGTAGGAAAACTATAACTTAAAAAAACTAAAAAAATTTTTGATTTACTTAACGGTGATGTAGATAAAATACAGAGAAAAAAATTCAAATAACATGAATTTTTTTTTAATAAAACACTAAAAACAAATGACATACTAAATGAACAAAATAACTTATATGGAAAAAACGAGGTAAATAAACGCAATTTTTGCGCAATCTCTACAACTTAAAGCGAAAAGAAGTCAAATATTTAAGAAAAAGTGCGTTTCATTTTAAAGTGACAGTGAGCAAGATGTATTATCGTTAAAGTCAGCAACAACAACAATCAAAGAAAAAATAAAAACTTTATGATAACTATCGACAATTGAAATGTTGCAATATCAATTGTACTTTCTTCAAGTTTAAGAAACAAATGGAGAAAAATGATAAAAAGTCAGAAACACTCTTAAAAGATTTGTTTTGTTCACAGCGCTCTGATTTTTATTTTTTTTTTCATCTTTTTTCACTTTTAATTGGTCTGTGACTCTACAATGCAGCTTCAAAGATTTTTAAGATGAGCATGCAATTGTGCAGATGCGTAAAGGTATGATTTCCAAATATATCGTTTAGTTTAGCCGCGGTATGCACAGAAAAAGTCCCTCGTTTTCATTGTTTCAAATCAACATTATATTTTATATTTTACACCTCGAAAAGTTGACTGTGTAAAGGTGGGAAGAGAAATGAGATCTACTTTCAGTGTGCGAAAGCCGTGTTAATAATTTCTATGACAAAAGCGTGTTGGAATTTATCCAAAAATTCCAACTCTTTTAAAGAATGACCATTCACCGACTCGAGTGGTAAGGCTAATAAACTTCAGGCTGTAAGTTTTGAAAGTGATTTTTACTATCCGGAAGCCAATGGCTTCCGGAACTTGAAAGGCTATCAGTGGTGCGTGACCGTTAGTATGGATTTCGTAGGGGTCGCTCTACTAGCTACTCGGTCCATCATTTCAACGAACGTAAGGGGGTGGCTCTAAATATTGCTAAGGTTTTTGATAGTGCATTACTTTCAAAACTTGCCGCTTATGGTGTCGGTGATGATTTTTCTCGTTTTATAGCGAGCTTTCTCAGAGACCGCACAATAAGAGTTGTTATTAGGGGAGTGTCATCGAACGAGTTCAAAATTAATTCAGGGGTAACACAAAGCTAAGTTCTTTCTCTTTCTCTATTTCTTATTTTTCTTAATGACGTTCTATGTTAAACTTCTAACTCTATTCAGTCATTTGCAGAGGACAGCGATTTTTACCACTCATTAAGTTATAGTCCTAACCTATCCGTGGTCGATGCCAAGAGGCAAAATAGGAATTACTCACTGAGTAGTTATCTTCTTTTAATCCCCGAATGGAGTAGTAACCACCGAGTCGACTTCAATGGTCGTAAGACCCACTGTTGTTACGCTCATTACCGTAAACGCTGCTTCATCTATACTCATGGATGGTACAAATATTGAGGAATCTTCATATTCTTGGAATGTAAACTCAGTGTAATGTTAAGTATAAGGAAGTATTCAAGTGTCTCGATTTTTTGAAATTATTTACTTCACTCTTTCCGATTTTGTTAATATTTATCCCCACCTATGCGATTATATGACCGAAAAAGGAATACAATTCTCATATTTAGGTCGATTGTCCTAAATTGGGATCACTCGACCCTTTACAAGAGAGAGCAAATAAACTTATCGGGGACAGTATTAATTCATTGGCTCATCGCCGTAGTGTAGGGTATATTCCTAAGTTTTACGATACTACAATGGATTCTACTCTGATGAAATCAGGGGTGTTGTTCCGGAAACCCACATATTTTTAATAAACATGCGTTCATCGTTCTGGGAGTCATTGACATATATTTATTTGTTAAAAAACTAAAGTAGCTTGTAGTCCGCAGACAGTGAGCTCTGTCCAGACAGCAAAAGGATGGTATGTGATATAGCTAAAAGCAAAACCACCTGGTCTACGTTTTGCCAATTAACACTTAATGAGGTTGATGTTCCAATGAGGTATTCCTACTCCTCTATTTGCAAGATGCGGAGCTCCCTGGCTAGGAATATGGCAAAGTAAGACCTGCTCCCCGGGGATAACAGAAATGGCACAATGTGTTATTGATTTTCATCAGCACCTGCCACGACGATCCTATATGAGGATGAATTAACTTCACGGATTATAAGCCTCACACAAGTCACAATTTATTTCATATGTTTGAAGCCATATGAACAACTCCCTTGCTGAAGAGCTCGGGTGTTCTAGTCTCTCCTATATGGATTACCCAGGCAGTCGATCGAAGGTAAAGCTCAGAGAATTGGTAAGCAAAAGCCCATTTAAGAGCATCAGCTCTTTACCAACTCATCCGCTTAACCATCACTGCTGGTTCCTTACAATTGTAAGACAACAACATGGTGGGTTATTAACCTCCGAAAACCAGCATGCACCATAGTTATCAGGGAACACTAAATACTCTTTCTCCGAATTTACGTTTAGCCACAGCCAAAATGTTTCTGAAAAAATGAAAATATTTCAGCCATGGTCAGCACCGCGATAGTCTGATGAGCTACCGATATCCATTCAGCTAATTAACCCTTGGTGAACTCAGTATATATCAAGCTGTTTCCTAGACTTTTATTTGTCACAATAAATGAGGAACTCCTGTCCTTCTATGACTCAGAAAGCAGAGTAACCTGGTACACATATATAATACAAAACACACTTTGCGGGGTTAACAGGTTGCAATAGCAAAATTCTATACGTGATCAATATGTGATAAGAGATGTGGTATCAAATATATAATGTTTATAATGATGCAAAGTTCGTGACGTTGTCGAAGCTGGTGAGGAGTATAGTGGCTACGAAATAGTAAAGTCGGTGTTTGTTGTCTTGGTTTTCTTTGGAACTCTTTGCTAAACTCAATTCAAAAACTTGGCAGCGCAAACTCGTTTGAGAAGGAGCTATCTAAATTCCTTAATTGAATTTTTATTTTGATTTTTAGTAGATATAAAAGCATTTTTCAAAAGTTTTGCATTCTAAATATCATATCACTATTAATTGTTAACTATTCGTCTTGATTTATACTGAGAATATTTAATTAATGACATGTTAATAATAAATTACTAGCACTGCCATTTATAAGATGTCTTCTTGTTGTGCGAGATAACTAATAAATAAATAAAATAAATATAAAAAAATGTTCTTGATCACAATGATTAGTACGGCAACACAAAATCTTTCTTATAGTAAGAAAGGAAAATATGAACTTATAACACAATTAAGTTGTTAAATCATTTTTATAAAAACAATTTTTTGAAGATGTGCAGCTGCAAAATTATATAATTGAACAAAAATTAGACCAAGAAATATATATATTTAATATCACAAATATTTCAAACAAATATTAGCTAAATCGGTGCAGGCATTCTTCAATTTTTGGTATATTAAATAAGTGGTTGTCAATATAGTCGTGATGAATTTCAGTAACAATTTAAATTGGAATACTACGGAAATTAAAAAAAAAAATTGACAAATAGGTTAACCTCTCTCTGCTCTTGATAAACTTAAAGAAATTGGTAAATTTTTATTTTCTTAAAAACTTAAATTGTGTTAGGACAAACATTAATAGAAATAAATTTTCGTAATCGGTGCAGCTGTTCTTAAGTCCAGTAGTTACCAACGGAATATAGAAGAAGATATTTTTATTTGGGCCAATGCATAGTTCAATTAATATTCATAAAATTTGTTTAACGATCGATTAACGGTGGTGGGTGCAAAAATACAATATAATATTGGATTTCATGTTCCTCTGCAACTTTAAAGTGGTGTTTTTGACATGCGAATGAGTAATGCGTCTAGAAAACTTGTATGTAATACATTCAATATTTAGAGTGTATTCGTGTCCCATAAATATCACGAAAGTTATTTTTTAATTAAAAAATAAATTATTTCAAGTTTTTATCTTTGTAAATAGGTTGTACAGGCCGCCAGTTTCATGAAACAAGCACATTTCTGTCCTTTCTTGGTCCCGTTGTGTTAGTCTTTGTAAATAAGTTTTAATTCTTAGGTTTTATGAATTCTCATGTTAGCAATCTTCCGACTTTTTAAACTTCTAACTTACACAGTTTTCACACATAGTTGTGTAACTGATTGACATCAACACTTGCCTATACGGCCGAATTTGATGATGGGCCAACTCCATGGGGTGAATTAGGCTCACACAGGTTGCAATTTTTTGCTGTTAGCTTGTACCCATATAGACAAACTCCTTGCTTAATAGATCAATCTTTGTAATCTCTCCTATATGCAATTTCCCAACAGTCAATGGAACACTAGGCTAAATGAGTTGGTAGGCCGAAGAAAATTAAGAACATCGGCACTTAACCAACTCATCCGTGTAACCATCACTCCTGATTCTTTACAGTACAGATATCTATTGCAAGGGGGTAGCTTACACACACTGTAGTGAAAAAGATTTACATTAGCACCTGTCTTTACGGCCTTATCTGAAGATGGAGCAATTCTACGGAATTAATTATTCACGATTCACAAGCGCCCCCATGGGGCTAAGTAGGCTCGCACAGGTAGCATTTTTTGCCATACGTTTGTAGCCATATGAGCAACTTCTTGTTGAGGCGTTCGGGTCTTCTAATCCCTCCTGTATGCAATTTCACAGGAAGGCAAGGCTTAATGAGTTGGTAGGCCGAAGCTAACAGCATCAGCCAACTCACCCATCAACCATCACTTCTGATTCCTTACAATACAGGCATCTGTTACAAAGGCAACAGGCCCTCGAAAGGTTGTTAGTCCCCGGAAAAAGCCACATACCAAACTATTATCAGGGATACTAACTCCCCCTTCCTGTATTTTAGGTTTAAATCACAGCCAGAACGTTCCAGCCAGGATGTGACCTTAACAATGATCAGCCTGGTTTGAATAGCAAGCGGAACCACCCGGGGTTCTGTTAAAACCCGAAAAACAGAATGTCCTCGTTTGGAATACGATAAGGGAATACCTGTTCCCCGGGGGGACTTTCCACACACAGAAAGTTTGCATTGCAAAGTCTTGACATTGAGCGAAAGGAAATTAAAAAGTACAAGAGAACCATTCTCTTTTCCCCGACCACCAGCAAGCTCGAGACTTTGCAAAGGAAACTTTCCGTGTGTGAAAGCATTGCTATTCTGTTTTATCTTATTTAACGCTTGACTTCTTTTAACGCTTTCTTTTATACAGCCTTTTTCAACTGATCAGAACACAGCTGTAAAGCAACTCTGGGCTAGGAAACAGCTCTCGCGTCATCGTAATTATTTCTTAAGTACGGTCAGGCTTGTCGTTGTAGTTTGGCGTTCGAGAGTTTTGCGTCTGTCTCACTCTCACTGGTTAGCTGTTTACCTCAACTAACAACAACGTTTACAGTTTTTTTAAGGTATTTCGTTGTTAACCACAAGGCCACTTCCTATGCGAAGACATAGGTCGGTACAGTTGGTCACAACGCCGCAACAAATTAATTACTTAATGTTAATACCATAGTGACCATGCCCATGCTGTGCAGCCCATACTTTGAAAATTTATTTGCAACTGTGTAGTTATATAAATAAATGAATAAATAACTGATCAGAACAAAACTGTTAGAGCAAAATGTTGATAATGTTAAATATGATCAGTTTACGTGCATATTATTAATATCTAGTTTTTTAAATTAATAAATGCATATTAATAAATTAAATATTTGCATATTTTTTTATTTTTTATTTTTATCTTGGACAGTACTCAAGGGATGACCCCTACATATGCAGTGCATTGTATTTACTAGAACTATAAAAATAGGTTATGATGAGGAGCAAAGAGAGAGAGAGAGTAGTGTTTTTGGAGGTTTAACTTTAACAATAACAACATGAAAGACTAAAACAAACTTTGTTACAGCATTTAAAATCTTGGAATTAAATTAGTTAAAACTGATGAGTGCCCATTGTATATACCTCCGACACGGCTCTACTAACAAAATTTCGTTCGACACTTTCCACACTATAAGGTAATGAAGTACATTTAAAAGAAATTAATAATGGACATATAAAGAAAACACGGAGAATGGCGAAAAGAGAGAGAGAGAGAAAAGACACGAGTCCGCAGCTTGTTACTTATTCCGGTAAAATTAATAATAAACATATCGCTCTTTTATTGCAACATAGTCACAACTAAAAAAAAACTTGTTTCGAGAAAAAACGCATTCAAATTTTTAGTTTCCGTTAAGGCCGGGGCACATAGAATCCGTCATACGTTATACGTCTCCTTTTTCAATCACAATCAGTACTTTGTTAACGGATATAAAATCAACTGCATTTTGCTCTAATTTGATTAAAATCTTTGGATTTATTTTCCAGACGCAGCACAAAAAATCTTACACAATTTGTTTTTAATTTATTTTATTTTTGAACGAAAAAAATAAATCAAAATATACAAAAAATATAAACTGATGTTGTCAAAGTTCTCAACGTACGTTAAAAGTTAAAAGTTGCTCAACTGTAATACTTTGCGTTGACGCAGAAGTATGGAATGTGACAAAGCCCATAAGACTACATGTATTTTAACTTAGTTGTCAGTAGAAAAAAGCGACGTATAACGTACAACGTATTCTATGTGCCCCGGTCTTTAGAACTTTTTTTTTTAGAAAATATCTCCTCAAGAAAATAGTTTAAATGTAATTTGAATCAATTTTTGGCACAATATAAAAGGTATTACTTTTAACAATACTGCATTGTTAACTCGAAAAGCTAATTTTTTCATATGATTATGTTGCAATAAAGGAGCGATAATAGAAAGTAAGGACAGCAGTAACAAAATACGTGAGCACAGGATGGAAGACAACACACTACTGTTGGATAAAGACGGAAAACTTTTCATACATTTTAAAGTTCTTGTCATATTTGTCAAGATGACAGACTCTACATTTTTCCAAGTAAAAGTCTCAAATTCAGTGCAAACTTTATCAACAAGCAAAACAATCGTTTGTGAGGAAGATGAGTTCTCCGACCAATACAGGTGTAGAACAATTTTGGTAGCTATTGGTCAACATATGGTTTAATCTATCCAATCTTCTATGTATCGTTCAATTTCGTTTCAGTGTCTGTTTTTAGTCCATCCTAATTTCGTCCTTTCCATACCACTTTTAAAGCTACTGATCATGGGACAAATGCGTTCAACGTTAACAGAAAATTTGTGCAAGATCCTAAATCGTTCTTCAATTTTGTTAATTCCAAGAGGAAATCCACTGGCTTTCCTAAGGTCATGAAATATTTACGTCGTGAATCTAGTAATGAATTAGTCATTAGTAATATGTTTGCTGACTTCTTCGCTACCACATATTCTGAATCTCTGTGCAATGCTAATAATGTATGTATACCCGTATAAACTACATTTTAATCAACATATATCTACTGGCACTATCACTACCACTAATATTCTAAACTGTTTCTTGGTGTGTCCTGATGGCATACCAAGCTGTGTTTTAAAAAATTGCGCAAATACTTTGGCAACACCTTTGTGCATTATCTTTAACGCTTTCTTAAAGCGTGGAAAGTTTCATATATCATTCCTCTATTTAACTTTGGAAATAAATCTGATATATGCAATTACAGAGGTAAAGCGAAATTAAGTGATCTACCAAAACTCTTTGAAAAATGTATAATCGATTGCCTTACTCATCAAGTTTCTGCCTTATTGTCTCCACTACAGCATGGCTTTCGGAAAGGATTTTCTGCTATGACTAACATCCTTGAATTAACAACATTAGTTAATAGAGCTTTTTCTATCGGTCAACATACTGACGTTATTTACACCGATTTCAGCAAGGCATTTGACAAAGTTAACCATGCACTATTATTGAAAAAATTAGATGGAATTAAGTCATATTTGTTATGTAGGACTCAATATGTAAAATTTAATGCCGCAGCTTCGATGAAAATTAACGTGGTTTCTGGAGTACCACAAGGAAGTCACATTGGTACCATTTTATTCCTCCTTTTTATTAATGATTTGCCAGAAGCAATCAAATATTGTAAAGTACTGTTATATGCTGATGATGTAAAGTTATTCGTGAGTGTCCAGCACCCTTTAAATCAAGTTAATTTGCAACACGATCTGGATAATGGTGTGAATTAAATTTGATGGAACTGAATTTAAATAAATGCAAACATATGCAGTTTTCAAGAGTAAAAAATTTCACCTACTCTTATGCTGTTGCTGGTTGCAAGCTACAATCGGTTGACATAATAATGGATTTGGGAATACTGTTGGATGCTAAACTCAACTTTGTGCAACACATAACGATGAGTGTAAATAAATCCCGCTGCGTTCTTGCTTTTATTTAAAGATGGACTAAAGAGTTTAATGACCCCTTTATCACAAAAAGCCTTTACACTTCACTGGTTAGACCCATTTTGGAATATGGCAGTATCCTTAGGGACTCAATCTACAAAATTCACAACGATCGTATTGAATCTGTTCAAAAACAATTTGTTATTTTCTGCTTAAGACGTGTTTATAGAGGTTGCTTGGTTCCACCATCGTACCCAATAAGACTATCTGAAATCAATTTACCAACATTAAAAAGCCGGAGAACTATGCTTAACGTATCCTTCATGGTCAGGCTTGTAAACGGAAACATCCATTAAGAATTTTTGTTGACCAATGTAACCTTCAATACTCCTCATTGCTTACTTCGTTCGTTTAACCCTCTATGCGTGACGACATGCCATACTAACTTTGCTGTAACAGATCCTCTAAGGAAATTATGCTGCTGTTACAATGATATGTATAACTTTATTGACTTTTCTCTGAGTATTTATTATATTATTTTTAATATAATAAATACTCAATATTATATTATTTTTAAATCAGTAATGTTAACTGTAACTAAATAGATTTATTATTGAAGCACTTTAAGTAGCCTGTAAGGAAATCGGCCATAGACTTAATACTAAATAAATAAATAAACACAATTGGCAAGCAATTTCCCCTTGATGAATTTATTAAATAAAACCTTTTAAACTCCTGAAGCTGCAAAACATCTTCACTGTTAATGAAAAATTATAACAAAAACTGAAAATACAAAAAAAAAAAAAATGTACCAGAAACTTTCTTTATTACAATCATTGTAAAAGATTGCCATCTACGTCAAGCAGAACACACACGCAATTTGATTAAACTGTATAAAAAAATGAAAAAGAAGATCATCCAACAATTGCAAAAGAAGAAACAGAAAACTTTTTTTTACATACATAAAAATAAAGAGTGAAATTGATTTTTATCATTTGTTAAGATACCGCATAAGAAGAAATTGCGTTTTTTCCGTCTTCAAAAAAAAAAAAAAACGTTTCATTTCATTTATCAACATTGTGGCAACAAGTTTCGAACTGACTTTAATTTATCTGTTTCAGTTGCATTTTATTGCCTCTTTTATACGCCAGCACTTTGAAAATAAACAAATTTTTATTAATTAAAATAAGTAAAATACCGTATGAGTCTGAATACCAAAAATCAATGTTAATTATTTTACAACCCAAGATAGAACTGATGAGCGAAATGCTCATAAAAACAAAATATTGCAAAGAAAATCGCATTGAAATAATCAACAGCTTAGTTGGCGGTCTTTTAATGGTCAAATCCGTTCGCTATACTCGTATCTGTGTTCGAACTAGTATCTAAATGTGTACGCACGTACGACGTGTTGGATAAGATTATATATAAAAAAATATAAATATTTGCTCTTTTTCTCAATCAATTGAAAATCTTTTGCTGCCGCTGCTGCTTGTGTTCAACATCTTGAACATTGATTGTGAAATACAATCTGAATTTCGTTTTTTCTTTTTCATTTTTCATTCTGCAAATGAATTATTGTTTCCAAACATGCAAATGTAAAACAATCAAATGAAAATAACATTTCAGCCTGAGCCGCAATAATATTTCTGGTGTATAGATTTTTATTTTTTTATTTCAATTTTTCTTTAGGTTTGTCCATTCTGCAATGTGGCAAGTTGAATAGTAAGATACGAGTATAGAGTGCAGTGCTGGTGTAAAATTTTGCAATAGTAAAATTGCATGCTATTCGAATCTTAAAACATGCTGAACAATTCTGTTATTCCGATACGATGCTCGTGATTGTAATGAAGTTCTCTTGCAATGCTAATGATGATGAAGTTGCAGCATTGAAGAACTGTTACGTTTTTCAATTTTAAAAAGGCATAAATAATGTTGCATGCTCATGATATGGTGCTTATTGAAATCCTTAAACACAAAACAAAATGTTACCAATCTGCTACAAAGTTATGATATATTTATTTGACAATGATAGATGCATATAAGCCGGAAGCTAAAAGTTGCAAGAATTATTATTAGAGCATTTTCCTTTTTTTTTCAATTTTTGTTTTTGTCTTTAAAATAGTTTATTTGTACACAAGTCAAAAGATCAGCTGGAGGCTTTAATGTTTACTTCTCTAAAACGTGTTTAAGTCAATTGTGTCTTGTTCAAGATCTTTGTAAAAATTTCATTAAGAATTTCATGACAAATATAATGAAGTGCCTTGAGAGCATAAGTGGTAAAGAAGGAAGTATATTAATAAGTATTATATATGACGTTATCATATTGGCCTTGAACCTTAATAAGTCCATAATTATGCAAAATATAAACTTTTATTACATTTCTGCACTATGTGCATCATGTTGTGAAACGCCCAAGGCGTTTTTCATTTAAGTAAAAATTAAATAAATCCTTTTGTTTCTTGAAGTCACATATAAATTGAATTAGTGTAAAGAACATCATATATTTCATGTATTAATTTTATTGGTTTTCAATATCAAGCTAATTATCTTAATTTTTAAAATATCGTGAAGTGTTTTTATAAAAGTATTTTGTGTAATAGATTACGCTTCTCGTAGGTCCGTTATATTGTTTGCAACAGTGAGCTGTTCTACAGTGTAACGTAAACAGTGTTGCCTTCGCAAAATTTTCAAAAAGTGGCAAAAAGTAACGACGACAGTCGTTATAGGATAGTTTTTATTTTGTAAGTGCCGTATCCAAAAAAAAAATCTTACTTGAGTTTTAACGCATACGTTAGTTACCAAACACATTAACACTACCATACATTTGTTAAAAAGGTTTATGCAAAAGCAGTACGTTAACTTTTATATATAGTAAGGAATTTAGTTGTTTTATTCTGGCAATGCCGTTATGTTCAGTTGTAGTTTCTCGAATAGTGATGTATGAAAACTAATATTCGAAAACTGAAAAACAAATTTAAAAATAAAAAATTATTATTATGATATAAATCAACACTTTTTTGACAATTATTTTCTGGATTTACCTTTTTAATATATAATGAATATATTTTATCTCAATATTATTTGATCTTCGTTTGTTAAATAAATTTTATTTTTGCAGCTTCAGATCTTTGTTTTTTTATAAAAAGTTTACAATTAAAAATCTTTTATTTCTCAATATTTCGATGACAATTTGTTATCATCGTCAGAAGAAATTAAATGTTATAAGATTAAAACTAAAAAATTATTGTCAAAAAATTCCTATACATAAAAATTCATACACTAAAAAAAATTTTTAGTTCACACACAAAGAAAAATTCTTAACAATATTAACAAATTCAAAAATCAAAATATAACATAATTTAAATTAAACTTATTCTGCAACCAACACATGCCTTGTTAAAGATTAGAACATGTTTTACTTTTTTTACTTACGCAAATCAACATGGCACATGTTGCTCACAGAATACAATTAACATTAACATTAAAATTTTTTTTTTTTATATATAAAAGCAATGTAAACAATAGCCTAACAAATAAAACTTATATATACATTCAACGTGCTAATTTTTTTTTTTTTTTTGCTAACTAAATGCCTATAACTTTGCGCTAAATTATCTGTGTCTAATTTAAAATTAATTCTCTGTTCTGTAGGTGTATTCATAATTTCTAACATTTCTAACATATAACGTTTCTTATAATTTGTTTCTGTTTTTACTATTGAAACATTCTCAAAGTGAGGATAGTGATTTAAACCAAAGCAATGAGCAGATAACGCTGTCTTTTGTGAATTAATATGCCTATATTTTTGGTCTGATTTATGTCCTGCAATCCTTGTCCTTAATTTGTTTATTGTTGTCCCTATGTATACTTTATAACAATTATCCTGATCGTTTCCCTTACATGGAATTTTATAAACTATATTAGCAATATCTAATTTACTAAGTCTATCCTTAGTCTTACTAAATAATGTATCCAGCGTATTATAACTCCTATGAGCTATTTCATACTTTTCCCTATTAAATATATTAGATCATGCTAACCTTTATGTCAAACCCGGTATATGCGTTAGTGGTCTATAAATTTTTAGGTCTGTTACATTAACTACATTATGAGTATTTCTCCTTCCAAATTGATTTATAAATTAGCTCAGATGGAAAATCATTGTCTTCCAGCAAGTTCCTAATTTTAATAATGTTCCCTCTACGAAATTCTTCATCCCTTATTATAAGTACCCTTTCAACAAAATTTTTAGCCGTGTTGATGATTATATTCTTACTATGTTTTGAAAAACAATTTATTATCATTCCTGATGCAGTAGGCTTTTGATACCAATCCATAACAAGCCTATGATCCCTCCTAACTACCATTGTTTCCAAATATGGAAGTTTTAAATTATTCTTCTTTTCCATGGTAAACTTAATATTATGATTAAAATCATTCAAAGCTGTAAACATATCCTCAATAGCCGAATAAGGAATGATACAAAACAAATCATCTACATATTTAGTCATTATTCTCGGTTTTATATTCAATCTCTCCATAATAACTTCTCCATTACAATGTCAGCTATAATTGGGGAAGCTGGAGATCCCATTGGTAGTCCATTTATTTGCGTATATATCTTCCCGTTATACTGAAAATGTCTATTATCCTCTATACAAAATTTCAAAATACGTAAAAATAAACTTTTCTCTATCATTGTGTGTTGTGTTATTAATCCGAACTTATCTTCCATGGTGCCCATTGCTAGTTCAACTGGTATACTAGGAAATATTGAGACTACATCGAAAGAAATTAATTTCTCATCCTTATTTATACTTTGATATTTTATCCTCTGTTTAAACTGCAATGAATTTGTAATATTATACTCCGAATTGTCAGTAATCTTGTTTAGAATTTTTAAAATATATTTGCAAAGTTCATAAGAAGGTGAATTAACAAATGAGCAAATTGGTCTTAATGCAAAATCCATTTTTTGTCTTAATTCTATTTTTCTCAATATTGGTAAAAATTTCCTTTCTAAACAATTCATCTACTAAACTGTTATTTATCTTCTGTAATCTGCCTGTAGGATCTTTATTCATTAACTGATATTTAGATAAATCCCAAACAATATTATTTATTCTTAAATCATAATCCTGTTTATAATTATATAGCTACCGTAGTGTTACCTTTATCTGAATTTAAAATAAGAATATCCTTATTTCTTCTTAGAAATTTTTCTGCCTCTACAACTTTATCTGACGTAAATCTATCTCTGTTAGTTAACGTCATTCTGCTCAAATGATTGTCAATGTTTGTTGTAAATCTATTTCTAGCTATTTCCTGCTGTTCTTTATTTTCTAATGTTTGCACAAAATCTTCTCCCTCTGAAATAATTTTCATAATTGGAAAATCTTCCCTTCGAACTGGCAACGCATATTTCTGTCCGAGCGAAAGAATCCATCTAATATCTCTAGAAACATCCTGATCGTACATTCTAGTGGTTATAGCTTTTCTGTGAATTAACTTATTTTCAATTTATTATAATAAATAAATATATTTTGTAAAAATATATTTTTGAGCCAGATGTATTTGAAATACAAAATACTATTAAAGTAGATAACACACGATATATTTTTAACAATGTACATGTCATTTTTCACAATGTAAAACGCTTACACGCCATTTTATGTTACGGCCGCAGAGACCAGGGAGGTTTCCAACTAGCTACTTTTCTCTGAGCACAGACCACTCAGTGGGTTCCAACCCTCTCCCTGGGTACGCCGACATAAAAAATATTTATTTATACTGAAAAATCAAACATTTACTCAAGCCGCTTTGCTTGCCACTTTCCCGATCTCTTATAGGGGAGAAACTGGTGTTTTTGTTTCCCTCACTGGTGTCTGTTACCTCAAAAACATTGCGTCTGTAAAAAACATGAGCAAAGTCGTCTGACAAAATTTTAAATAGAGTGTGTTCTAGTTTGTTATGTTTAAACATCTGACATTAGAACTCTATGCCTTGCGGCCGTTTTTGGGCGGTATAAGTAGTCGGCTTGAGGAATTTTTAATGCAATAATATTTTAAAATGCTTTAAATAATTATTTTTTATAATAATAAAAAGCATCGACAATGTCAGACGTAAATATACATGTATGTTTGTGAGCAAATTTTAAAAGCCGTCTGTAAATAGGAAAAATTTTGACAGACATGAAAAAATATGAGAAATTACATTAAAAAAAAAAAAACAGACGTAAAAACATATCGTCTGTGGGTGCTTTAAGTTATGTATTTGAAATATCAAATACTTTCAGATCGTGTATTTAAAATACAGATACAAAATACGTATTTGTATTTCAAATACAAGTATTTCAAATGCTGCTCAGCCCTGTTGAGTATAACACTAATGTGCTAGCTTCAATTAATACTATGGGTACTTACCATTATAACAATATAGCTATTTATAATATTTTATTTTTACAATACTATAGAAAGTCATATCAATGGCGTTTTAAATATAACAATATAGTGTTAGAATATTGTCATATCAACGATATATTGTTTCTGTATGTTTGTAAATATTTTTTAAGGAACTAATCCATCGACTGAATAAAAGAAGTATATGACTTGTTACAATGTGAACATTGCACATCCCATCTCTGCACGCTTAGATTTAAATTTACCAGATGCATATGGTTTTCCTTTGCAGCACGGCTTTTTATTAGTTGACTTTGCAACTTTGTGTCATAACGACATATCTGTTTGAGTTTCTAATTCTCACAAGTTTTTCTTTTTTATATTGGGCTATCACGATTCCTTATACGCTTGTTTACTCTAAGCTTTTTCGCAAATCATACATTGTTCTTAACACTAATATCTTGTTTAAACTGAGGTTAACGTTTTATTCCTCTTTTTGAATAAGTGTACTTTGCTTTTTATGGTTCATGAAATGTCACACATTTCTCGCATAATACTCGTATTGACATAGCGGCTCTGGTTTTTTATTTATTTTTTTGCAAAATGTTTTCACCACATACCAACCATCCCTGGACCTTGCTCTGCTCTTCTAAGGAAATTTAACAAATAGTTTTATTTAATCACTATTACCAGGTGTAACTTAACAAACAATAACATGTCTTTCATAACAAAGGAAGGTGTGAGTTCAGTTAAGAGCAAAATGGGGACAGCACACTTTTTGCGAACAGCCATATTTAAAGAATATTTCAACTGAGATGATTCAGACAGAAGAAACAAAATAATATAGTAAATTTTATTTTTATTATTCTAAAAGAGCACATGTTAATAAACATAACAATCATTTCAGTTTTCTTTTTTATTGTTTGTACAGTTTTCTTTGAATTGTTTTTGTGGTTTTTCTTGGTTATGATCTTCTTAATACGGTTAATCTTGACTGTTTTAAATATGACTATGATGACACATAATGTCAAAACTACCTACGCACACAAGCTTTAGAAATAGCTAGTTCAAGGAAGTAAAGTTACCCTACAGAGCAGAAGTTTGAACATATTTTAATAAAACTATAATTTTTGATTTCAAGCAATAAAAGAATTTTCACTTTGAATTTCTTCTTGGTAAGATTTTATTTAAATTTCTGACGGATATATACGAGTACATTTTCTGAGTTGATTTAGTTAAATATTTCATTTTCTAAAGTAGCTTCTATCCAAGTTTTGTACTACCAACTCTTTTGTATTTCTCTTATTCGTTTTGAACTGTAGATAAATATTTTTTCGTCATTTTACTGCAGGACACACAGCAATTTTGCTAAAAAGCAAACATGTGTTTTTTTGCCATTAATGTTACAAAATCTGGTACACATAAAATTATCATTAAGCTTTACAGAAATATATTTGCGAGTGCATAAAAAGTATTTTATATTTTCAGAACTAAACATTTGAACTCGTTGTTAAACGTGGAAAGATATAAGAAAGCCACCCATGCCTTAAGAAGTCAAAAAAGAAAAACGTCGGCTTGTCTCTGTGCTCTTTTCTTGTACCATTCGAAAATCTACAAACAGGAAATGAGATCTAAATAACTAAACATCAGAATAAATTTACCTTATTCATGGCAGTGCTAAGACCTTAATGATAATTGAAATAAATATGGAAACTGTTGTAAAGGGGGAAAATGAATACCATGAGCTTAGTGACCTAGATTGAAAAATGGATTTGCGGGAAGAAAAAAGCATGAGGGTTTTTTTCTGCGCACACAATTTGTAATGACAGGTTAAATATTGAATATGACATACTTTTAACGTTATCAAGTCAGTATGAATTTATGATGATTTGATTTTTTTTTTGCGTGAGAGAGGCAAAAAAGAAAATATCATAAATATTTATAATTTTTGAATTATTGTGTAGTATTTTACATTTTTTAAAGAATCACGGCCGTATTCATAAAAATATTTTATGTTTATTAAAAGTTTATTTGTTAAATTTTGCACAGAAATTTGTCAAATAAACCCGCAATAAGCAAAAATATTGTTTATGAATATGACTGTTAATAATTAATTATGAAAATTATAACCACGGTACATTAACGTCTACTATACAATGTGGCAGCGCTACGGCATGTGACAGTTTTTTGCTACTGGCAACACAGCAAGCCATTTACGTCAAGCGTATTGTTTACATTTTTGAAAGTGAATTCAGTATTTTATTCTGAATTAAACATTTAAAAACTAAACATATAAAAATTGTGTGGGTGACGCGACTGAACAGCTTAGTGCGTTGGCAAGGTACAACGCAACTCTGATTTTTCTGTTCGAAACTTGGAAAACTAAAAAAGTAATTAAGCAATAGCTGTAAAAGCAAAATAGAGGAAGTACATGCATCGTTGAATAGCAAAATAGCCATAATGAGGTTTTGCAAAGAAAGCTGAATAGAAATGATATCGCTCCTTTATTGCAACATAGTCGTAACTAAAAAAGCTTGTTTCGAGAAAAACACATTTCAAATTTTTAGTTTCCATACAAGTCTTGGAAATTTTTTTTTAGAAAATATCTCCTAAACTAAACAGTTTAAAAGTCATTTGAATACATTTTTGGCACAATATAAAAGGTAGTACTGTTAACAATTCTGCATATTTAACTCGAAAAGCTAATTTTTTGATATATGACTATGTTGCAATAAAGGAGCGATATAATTAAAACAGAAACGAGGAAGGTATTGAAGACATTGTTATAAAAGCCTTTATGATTCTGAATGTTAAAATGGAATAAAAAAACGATTGTTTCTATATAAACAAAGGCAGCTCGACTCTTGTAAAATTGAATATCATAATTAATTAAAAGAATCAAAACATTAGAAGCGATTTCAAATAGAGGAATATAATGCTGAAATCTGTGATTGATACGGACATTAATAAGCGCCTATACCTAAATGAAAACTACACTCCACATGTAAGAGTTCTATTTTACTATTGAACATTGAGATCGGAAAATCGACTTGACTGCTTTCATGTCACAATGTGGCAGCACTACGGCATGTGACAGGTTTTTGCTACTGGCAATATTGTAAGCCATTTACGTCAAATGTATTGTTTACAATTTTGGAAGTGAATTTAGTGGTTTATTCTGAATTAAAAATTTAAAAATGATTTTTTGAACATACATAAAGTACAAATAAAAATAATTAATAATTGTGAAAAGGCGCTTTCAATATTTATAATTGTGAAAAAAGTTACAATTATTTTATTGTTGTATTGTTGTAATTTTACTCTAGTGCTGCCACCTTGCAGACGTTAATACACCATGATTATAAAAGCTGGCATACATAGAATCTGTCGGACGTTATCCGTCTCTTTTCTGAAGTGGCATTAACGTATACGAAGTATGAAGTTGTCAATTGCGTTGGAGGAAATTACGAAAAATGAGAAAGCTCATAAGACTACATGTATTACAACTTAATTATCAGTTGAAAAATGCAATTTAAAACGTACGACGTATTGTATGTGCCGCGGCCTTAACAGTTTGGTTAATTCAGGTGCTCAGTCGTATGTGTTATTGTTTTAAAAAAGATGACTTTTGATTATATGCTTGTGAACAGAAATTGTGTTGTGTCGTTATTTGATCAAATTTCAAAATGTCAAAAATTAAAAATATCTATTGAAGGTGCATAGTAATTTAAATTTGAAAAAATTATTTAAAACATTTCGTTTTACCAAATAAAAAAAATGAAAAAAGAAAATTATTTAACGCCTTTTGCGAACAATATAGTTGTGATATGTTGATGGTAGATTCAAGTAAGTATATCTTAATTTTGTTTGTTTTTTAATTGTAAATTCGTTACTTTTTAGGTGATGAAGATGAAATTGAAGAAAACTTCAGAATAAGTCTCGTTCATCTTCTCTCAAACCGCAGAAGTGTTCACCTTGGAATACCAAAATCTTCACTGCGGGCTTACAAAATTTTGAAAAATTCCGACAATCACAGGTGGAATGAAATGATCCGATTAAGTTCGAATGAATTTCACCACATTTCCGAGCTTATCAAAGATGATGAAATTTTTCATACAAAATGTGAAAAATTTTGAAAAATTCCGACAACAACAGGTGGAATGAAATGATCCGATTAAGTTCGAATGAATTTCACCACATTTTCGAGCTTATCAAAGATGATGAAATTTTTCATACAAAATGTGAAAAATTTTGAAAAATTCCGACAACAACAGGTGGAATGAAATGATCCGATTAAGTTCGAATGAATTTCACCATACTTTCAAGCTTATCAAGGTGATGAAATTTTTCATACAAAATGTGAAAAGCTTTAGCTTCCAATTGAAATCCAGCTGAAAATTGTTCTCTATCGGCTGGAATGTTTTGGCAATAGAGCTTCTACTCACCAAATTCACCAAACAACTTAAACATTCCCAGTTCTGGCATAAATACAACATTTTCCAAACACATAAAATTCAATCGTATAATGAGAATACACTTTTGTATGAAAATTACCAACAACAAAAATACAATACTGTATAGTTCGACGATTTGACGACACATACAAGCTTGTGAATTGAGTCAATTTTAGACATCAAATTTACCAATTCACATAGTATATTTAAAAATTGACATACGTATATGAATAAATTGCTAAAAATTTTTTCTTTTCATTGTTTAATATAATAACATATTATTTGGCAATAATGCTCTGCAAACCCGATTATATCGTATAAAAAGTATAAGTAGTATGAATGCGAATTCACATCCGCAAACCACTGATTATTTAAAAAAATTTAATACGTTAATGCTGTCAAAACAACATTACACAAAATTCAAACCATTTATTATGATGCAGCACGATTTGCTATTGGAGCCTTCAAAAGTACCCCAATTTTAAATATCCTTACTGAATGCGAACTACCAAGATTTGATAACTTAAGAAACTTAAATACGGCTAAACTAGCGATTAATTTGCTTTTGCAATTCAACTCTAAATCCAGCCCCAATAAAATATTAAATAAAATTAAAGTTCAACGCACAACGCAATATATTGAGGAAATCGGTATTTACTCCTGTCCTAAAAAAAACTTTCAGCTGTTTGTGACCACCTTGGCACCTTCAGAACAGTAGGAGAAATGCCACCTTATTATCACTCCCTAAAATAACTACTTTCATACGAAGTTATTATAACAATAAGTTAATTATACTTGTATGTCTGTATTTCTACAAAAAAGAAAAATGTATAATCATCGCGGATGGTTATTATGTTACATAGATGGGTCAAACTCCATAAACGGAGTTTCTTGCGCACTCATTCATGATAGTTCTAATATAATGCATTTAATTCAATTTTATTGCAGAAGCAATTGCAATATTAAATGCTATCAAATAGATTAAAAACCATCGACAAAAATATGTCATCTGCTCCGACTCTAAATCTTGCATAATGGCAGCACAAAACTTTACAAATTGAGAAGATATTATTTGCGAAATAAGGGACAACCTAATTCGTTTTCCAAACAAAATTAATTTAATGTGGATACCTGGCCACTGGCATATAGTAGGAAATGAAAATGCTGACGCGGCAGCTAAAATTGCCAATGATAATTCAATATATCCGAAATAAAAAGTTGAGTTATTCAGCTATACATGACTATATTTATAGTAAGTTAATTAACAAATGGAGTTCGTACACGCACTATTATAAACAAGTGAATCAATTGGTGTAAAACCCCAATGTATTCAACAGGAGTTTCAAGAAAATATTTGCAAAAATATATACTTACGAATAAGGCTTAGCCACAGCAAGTTGACTCATCAACCCTTGAGGGGGTAAAAACAGCCACCAAACTGCCTCTTTTTTCCAAAACCAAAGATGACGATGCTGCGCATAGTCAACGAATGTCAACACATCTCTACAATATGCAGGTCTTACTAATTTACTACAAAACATATCAGAAGAAAACATTAATACTTTTATAAAATTTTTAAAGTCTCTAAATATTTATGATAAAAACTGATTGCAATATCCTTTCTTATTAGTACACTAGCCAACCCGGCCACGCGTTGTTGTGGGTAACGTGTTTGTGATATTAAATTGTTGTAAACTATTATACGAGGAATGTAAAAAAAAACATGGCGGGCTTCATGGCTGATTTTCTACTACCGTTACCCCTTATTACAATGAAATTATTATTGACGAATGAAGACGGAAACATTGAAGTTGGTACAGGGTGGCGCAAAAATAACCTTCCGAGGTTTTTTGGCTGTAATTTAAAACAAAAAAATGAAAATCTTTGATTCTTCTTGTGGATTATTTTTATTCAGTCATTTAATTTTTTTACATCAAGTCGAGAATATGATGCCATGTAAATGGCCGCCGCCACAGTTGATTGTCATTTGAGCACTTTTTATAGCATTTTCCATCACATTGGCCAAAACTTCCGACGATAGGTCCTCACATTATTGACGGATATTGTCTTTAAGAGCTGCAAGAGTCTGAGGCTTGTTGACATAAACCCGCGATTTCAAAAAGCCCCACAAAAAGAAGTCTGCAACGGTCAAATCAGGCGATCTTGCTAGCCAGTGCAAATCACCAAAGCGGGGGATTAGGGAAATGCATCCTTCAGCATATCGGTTGTGGCACGTGCAGTGTGTGCCGTAGCACCGTCCTGTTGGAACCACATGTTTTCCAGTCCCAATTCATCAAGTTGCGGCAAAAAGAACTCGTTTACCATTGCTCTATAGCGCTCACCATTCACAGTAACCGTTTGGCCCGCGACGTCTCAGAAGAAAAAAGGTCCAATGACTATTCCAGTGAGAACAGAACACCATACAGTGACTTTGGGCGGGTGTGATGGCTCTTCGTGGGTTACACGCGGATTTTCAGTGCCCCAGAAGCGTAAATTTTGCTTATTTACGTACCCGCTAAGATGGAAATGGGCCTCATCTCTAAAGATTATTTTTGATGAAGAATCATTTTCCTCTTAGAGTCACCAATATTCCGCGTTCTGGAGCAGTGTAGCGTAACATTGTTTATTAACGTGTATTTCGCATGTGTTTACTACACAAATGTCAAAACAGAACTGACATTAGGGGCCAATCGCAAAATTTATAGCATTTTCTGATAGGAGGATTACTTTTGCGCCACCTTGTATAAGAATTTATTGGCTTGGCTGAAGGCGAAGTACTTTGACCACAATTGATCAAAATTTTCGGACAGTAGATATAAAGCAAAGTTGACGTAAAAAAATACAAAAGAATTAAATCTAAAATTTATAATTATTTTTAAATTCTTGATCCTATTTGCTTTGACCTTTATTTAATTCAATATTTGCAAGGTCTTTTTTGTTTTTTTAAAAAATGTTTAATGTATTTTTCAATATTTTGGCCTTTGGAAGACTTCTTCAGGAAAATTTGCTTTTTTTTTCTTGTGTGTAAATTCAATACAAAATTTGAATTGAAAAATACATTAAACATTATTTAAAAAAACAAAAAAGACCTTGAGCTGAACGAATTATTTGCAAATATAAGTATTTTTATTGAGTGTATAATAAATGAGTATACAACAAAGTTTTTAGTAAATAACACATGACACTTAAATTTATAAACGATGACTGAGTCAGTTATGATTCAAGTAATTACTCTGTATATACGGAAAAATAATCTGAATCAATTCATATTTTTTCTGAAGAACAGTGCAGAAACTGTCTGCATAGGTACTTTTTTTTTAACTTGGGCTAGTACTCAGGAGATAACCCCTACATATGCAGTGCATTATATTAGAACTAAGAAAATAGCTTGTGAGGAGGGAGAAAGAGGGAGTAGTGGTTATGAACATTTGACTTGAACTTGCCAACGTTATTTTCCATCCTTTTATTAAGACCAATCATATATCTATTGCATCCCACCTTGTTGCTGTTGGCAATACAATTCCGTTTCATTATGTTTCTAAATCATTTGAACATTTTACTTTAATACATAAATTTATATTTGTTCTAAAAATAGAGATACATAGATACATTGTCAGAGAATACGACGCCGATTTTCTACTTTCAAAACCACTTCTTAAAACAAAGGGTCTACAGAATGCATTTTGAGTGAAACTTAATCACTTAGGAATAATTTATAAACATCGTCCCAAGGCACCAAAATAAAAACTTATTATAAAAGCCGTTTTTGCTTTTGTGTTCTCTTGAGAAATATTTGCAACCACTTTCACATTCTAGGAATATATGAATTATTTTGCATTTCAATTGCATTTATCTAACAACCAAACACTTTTTTCGTTTTGTCTTTTTAATAGTATATAATTGCACTTAATTGTCATTGATTATAATGAATTAATTTTTAGGAATGTTTAGTACATTTTCTTCAGTTTTATGGGGGAAAAAGGTGCTGCTGATTTAGCTTAAAATTTCAGTGTTCAACAAAAATACCTTCTAGATTAATCGTAATTGATTTGTATAAATTTAAAAAAGCAAATCTAATTTACTTATGTGTCATAAATCAAGCTGGAAATTGCTTTGATGCAGGCAAAAAAACTGTTCAGATGACACAAAAAATGATTTATAGGCAAAAAGATAAAGAACATGAAAGAGAACAAAAAAGGGTTTATAAACAAAGTGCAATAAAAAAGAAACCTTTTTCAAACTAGATTTATGTAAAACGAAATGAATTTCAAACTTATAAGCACTAAAAAACTAAAGAAAGATTTAAATACATTAAGTTGCTTCACACTAAAAATAAAAGAGATGTGTTGTAACCTGGTGTCTTATATAGCAGAAGTTTCTATAGTGTCAATTTATTGTCCTTTTAGTTTTATTTCAAAAACGTTTTGTTCTGTTTTGAGGCGGCTATACAAAATTTACCACCTTTGAATAGCCAGCCGTGCGTGGGATCTACAATAATCATAAAATTTGTAACCGAGTAAAACATTTATGTTTAAAAAAAAGTATTAATCTGCTTAAAGGTCAATCCATTAACACTAAATAAAACTAAAGAGTTCAAGGCGAAGAGCGTTTAAAAGGAATCTGATTTTTTTAACAAATCTAATCTTAAATAAAAAACAACCATCCAATCTATAAACGGAAGCGGTCTTTTAACATCGTTTAACAAAAGAAAATTTGTCTACGTGTTAAACATAAATAAAGATGTCAGTATTAGCTGATTATTATTTTGTTGTCTTCATTTCGTTGGTTTTCTTTTTACTTTACTGTTTCTGAAGAAACAATGAAATTTTTCCAAAGAAAATTTTAACACGTAAACGAAAGACTTAAGCAACAAACTTAAAAGAAGTATTTTATTATTTATTTTTCCATTCAATTTTGTTTCTTTAATGTTAAATTTAATTGTTACAATAAAAAAATAAAAAGATCTTATATTTTCTTGTAAATTTTGCTTTTCAGATCACGATTTTCTCACAACCACATTTTTTTTCGTAAACAAAGTTTAAATTAAAAAAACAAATTTCATTAAAAATACCCGAATATGTTTTGCTTGTTTTACTTGGTCCAATACCTCGCCGCAGTTCTTAGTGCTGTTTTTCAACTAAAACAAACACAATTTTTTATAAAGATTTTTGTTTATTTCTATATTGCAAAAAGGTCTTTTCTTGCCTTCGAAAGAACAATGTCAATGTTGACAGGGTTGTTAATTAAAATCGTGATCTCTTAAATACATTTTGATTTAGAAGTTTTTGCACACAAACAAATTTATGGTAGAAAAGAAACTTGTTGAACTTGTTTGCAGAATATATTGCAATAAACATCTCTGTATATGGGACAGGATGGAAGCTTCACAGCTTTCATTGTGTTAAGAAAAATAGTTTATAGTAATTGAAAAGTGGAATTTTTTTAAGCAATTGAGGTTATTCAAGTTATATGCTTTAGCTAAAAAACTTATATTTGAAAACGTATTTCAAAAGTGAGATAATTGAAAATAAAGCAATACAGTCTAATGGTTTTTAAAGATGTTTAATCATGTGAACTTAATATGAAACCTACAAAAATATAATTTTTGTCAACAATTTTTATTTTGGAAAACTTTAACCATTGAATTCATTACTTTTTGTTTTAAATACTGTTTGCTCCCCTTTAAAACACTAAAGCCCATATTGTAATATTTCAGATGTACAAACAAGATGGACAACAACTTTGACCAGACATCAGAGTTAATATATTTTACATATTTTGTGCCAAGTTGTAGGAAAATATCATTTAGAAAACGTAGCAAACAGGCATATTCTGAGAAACGCAAAACGCTTAAATTTAGCGTTTTCGATTTCAAAACGCCAAATAGGTGTTCTGAGAAATGTATAACGCAAGAAGTATGGTTTTGCGATTTAAAATCGCCAAACAGGTGTTCTAGAAAACGGATTTTGCTTCAAATTGGCGACTTCAACTCGCATGTGTATATTGTAGTGAACTGATTGAATTTGCTAAAACTGATCTTGCAAAAGGCAATAAAATTATTCACAATTAAAACTTAATATGTCTTCTTTTTATTTTAATAAAAAGTTCAAAGAATTTTACACATTTTCACTAAAAAAAAAACTAAATTAAAAATTTTGTCTATTTGTTGTCAAATTTTTTTTTGTATTTATATAACTACCACATACATATATACGTATGTAAAACACATGTAGTTTTTTTTCGGAAAAAAACTCCGAAACGCCAGTAAAACGCGCGTTCCTTAGAACACGTAAAAATCAATTAAGCGTTTTTCAGAACGCTTTGCGGTTTCAGAACGCGCGTTTCTCGTAACATGGCTGAAAGTCAATTTATTGGATGATTGGTTACTTGATGCTAAATTTGAGCAAAATAAAATTTATTTGTTCTACGCTGAAATAAATTTGTAGAGAAATAAATTAGTAGAGAGTAGTATTTTGTTTTCCATCCTGTGAGCACGTGTTTTTTTCCGTGTTTTCTTTATGTTTGAGTATGGTGGTCGGTAATATGGGAATTAGTTAGAGTGCGGATGTCACCAATAGATGTATTATTACTACCACCGTCTCTCCTTTATTACGTTTGCAGATGCTAAATGGCATACTGGTTGTAGGCTTGTGGAGATGTCTAAAGGTAGCAGTCAGAAAACTTCCAAAAATGTTTGAAAATTAAAAGTTCCACAATCTATAGGCAAATTCGATCAGTTGACTTTTATTTTAATTTAGCTTACAAATTTTGGTTGTTCTCCTAACGACATCTGGTTAGCAAGTAAAAAGTCAGCATTTCATCTAGCGGCCATTAAGAATAATTTTAGTTGCCATCTTTTTATTTTTGGTGGTAAAGTTGATAAATACAAATGTAACTTAATAACTTAACAGCACTAGGGCTTACAAAAGGAAAATGTACTAACAATAATGACGGTAGTACTGTTTAAATTCAAATATTTCAATTTTGAATTATACTAATAATAACAATAACGCAAACCCAATATTATAAGATACGAAATAACTCTAGAAACATACAAAAATAAATGTTTATACACGCAGAAAAACATACTATTGTTGAATTATATGGTTGGTAGAGAAAATATTATATTGTTATATTTGAACCCCATTCACTGTTTTGCTTACCACAGTTTTGCAAGAAAAGGGTTATAAATAACTATAATGGTTCAACATTGTTATAACTGGAAGCAAACACAGTAATAATAAAAGTAACAATGATAATGTCATACGTAACCATGTAATTATACCAAACGAGCATATTACTTTCATTAAATTAAATTTTCATATAAATTTCATAAACTGTTTTATTGGCATAAAACCATATTTTTGTCATTACTCACAATATTAATTAAAAAGAGGCCGCTTTGGATAAACAACACTATATAATTTATTGCAATATAAATAAAATGAAAATATTAGGTATTATATATTTTTATAAAATACAACAATTAAAAATAATCATTCAAATATAGTCGGGTTCCAATATAATCGGGTTCTAGTATCTATTATCTGAAATAAAAAGAATTTATTATGTATTTCGTAGATAATTGCATGTATAAAATTCATATGTGTAACCATATTAATATGGTTGGATGAACATTGTATGGTTGTTCGCAACAATAGTATGGTTCGTCATTTAAATTATTATGGTTGGGTCTTTAGCATGGCTAGGCACAACCATAATATGGTTGGCCGACAATATGGTTGGCTTTGTCATATTATTGGTGATTACCACACACATACAAATATCAACATCTTAATATTCTGGCGTACCTTTTGATTTGGGCAAACGTTCTATATGTAATTTTGGCACAATTTTATGTTTAAATCTTTTTTCTTCTTATGTAGATCAAAAGGAAAATTTTTTTTTTACTTAAATTCCATAACTCAAATTTTTTCATAAAACAAAAATAAAGCTATGAAAAAATTATATGTCAACGACTAATATAAAAAATCGTTAATGCTGACAATAGAAAGTTGATTTTGTAAACTAATATATGTTTCATGTAAATAACCGTATCATACATATGTATGATAAAACCAAATATATCAGTATTAGGTGTGATAGAAGCTATTATGGTTTTTAAAAAGTTACATACAATACTAACATTGCATGCAACCATATTCGGAAACTAGTAGGTGGTAATAATAGATTTGCAGAAGTGCACAAGAAAACGTATTTATGGGGAAACAAACTTTTACTAAATCGTCAATCAGCTCTTTTTAAAAATAATACACAATCTTACGGCTTATACACTAATGTTGCTGCAACCGTATTTCAAACTGTATCGTCTTTGCGTGTCTAAATATTTAACTAACGAAGTTTTGCCTGAAGTAAAAGTATTAAATAAAAGGAATGCGCCTGGCTACGATTGGATCACGGTAGACGTCATAAGCAAATTATTTCGAAAAAGTATAATAATTTTAACTGTCATTTTTAACTCAATTCTGCGATTAGATTACTTTGCGCCACAATGGAAATGGGCAGAAATCGTAACGATCCCTAAGTCAAATAAACCTGAGAATATAGACCTATAAGCTTACTTGCAATTTTCTCAAAAATATTTGAAAAAATATTTCTATGTAGATTGCTTCCAGAATTAGTGAGAAGAAATATTATTTCAAATCACCAGTTCGGCTTTCGACATAATCATGGAACCCCGGAACAATGTCACTGGATTTTAAAGTTTAAACCTGATGCATTCGTTCGGCTGTATTTCTCCACATACAGCAAGCATTTGCTAGAGTATGGCAATGTGGCTTACTTTTTAAAATAAAGAAACTGTTATCGTCACCATACTATTTATTTTTCCGGAACTATCAGTCCGACAGATATTTATATGTTAAAAGTAATGATGAAAGATCCAGTATATATGTGATAAAGGCGGGAATACCACAAGGTAGTGTACTGAGTCCAGTGTCGTACACAATTTTTACTTCAGACATGCCAATCGTAAATGAAGTCGTGACCGCAACTTATGCGGATGACACTGCTATTGTTACATTAGGCGAATGTCCAGCAGAAGCATCATCGCATATTCAAAATTAAATAAACCAGCTTGAAAAATGGCTAGTGAGATGGAACATTAACGTAAATTCAGGAAAATCAAAACATGTTACTTTTGGTCAGCAAAAGGGAGACTATATAACAATAACAATATGTGGTCAGCAAATACTAAAAGAGAATTCTAGCAATAACTAGAAATAATCTTACACAGAAGACTTACATGGAAGCCACACATGAAAGGCAAACAAATCTACTTAAAGATTAAAGACGGTGCCATATTGCATACAGCCAGGATTAAAATGGAATTACTGCGATTTTGAAGACTAAAAATAAAATACAAGATTTTCAGAATCGGTATGTTAATGGTATTGCAAGAGGAAGAATTGAGGCAGCATCAAATTATTCGCCGAGGTTTGCGCGACAGATCCAACCCCTTGGAACTACCAAATACACAGTAAGTAACTTACATACATATGTATTTATTAATAATTTTGCGTCATAATTTAGCTCTTCTTAGACTCATCCAACATTACAAAATAAATCTAGCAGACGTTTTAAACATTTTAGATGTACTTAAAAATTCTCTACCGTCCTCCAGACAAGCATTTGGAATTCCGCGAATAGTTAAGCTAAGTGCTTGCTTGTGGTTCTTTGCTGAGGGCGGATATTAAAAAGGAGTAGCAAGAGACTATGAAGTTGGAATGACGCAGTCAACGTTCTGTGAGGTTCCCTCACAAGTACTAGATAGTTGTAAGCAATATCATCCATTGGACATTTTTAATTGGAGGGCCAGAACTATTTAGTTCATCTGTAAGGCATTTGCAAAATTCTGCCACTACATCTTTTGATAATTTTACAAAACCGCATGCAATTAATCTGTTATTTTGCATTTTATTGAGTAATATATTGCTTTGGGCCCTATTAACAGATCTTGCCTGAGATAATTTATTATTAGATACTGTATTTTAGTTAAAAGAAATTAATACTCACATGTTGAATACAATTCGCCAGCAAAAATAAAATGAACAAATAATAAGGAAATATGCAAATATTTTAAGGCAAAATATTATTCATGATAAGCGGATTTTTTTTTTGACACGAAAATTATTTAGAATATTATTTACAAGTGAGTTACCATGATATAAAAAATACATGGTAGTTTCGTTCTCTTTTTATTATTTGTAATAAGGATTTTTGAAGTTTATTTTTACAGAACAATATAAAAAGGCGTCGCCATACAGTTAAATAAGGGAATTTACACCCAGAATGGATTTTTTCTGAAATGTGTAGTGCATTGTTCATATTAGAAAAAGCTAGAAATAATAAGCTGATGTAAGTAGGTATCTGTGGTCGTTTTGAAACCCATGTTAGGTTAGGTTTAACAGGCTTTCAGCTATTGCAAAGCCAGCCCAATTTTGTCCCAAAAACTAAAAGCACGGACTTCTGCGTATTAGTAAACTTTACGATCTCATTCAAACGATTACCTATTTTGAAACAAATATAATTATATTTAAAAGAAAATACTCTTTAGATACTAAAAAAAGGAAAAAGTTTGGTGCTTGTGGTTTAAAAAATATATAAATAATTATTTCTATTAGAATGACCCAGGATGCAGCGACAAAAGTAATGCACGTAACCTTGAATATTCTTCATTACTTAGAATAAGAAAAACCTACTTCCAAAAGCTGTCATTATTTGCTTAAATATCAAAGTAAGCATGTATACCGAAAATTTGCATATAGTTTTCCGTCGTTTCCGTGCCTTCAAACTTGTTCTGGACGTGACTTGTACTTTCTCTAACAAATGGCGCGATATAATTATTCAGTGCATTTAAAAGAAAAAATAATAGCTGATTTTAATAACGGCAATCAGTGACCACATATGCAAAAAAAATTTGATATTCACCAAGAATTATAAGCCGTTTTCGTTGTTCGGGTACTTTGGTTACAGAACATAAAGGTGGACGTTCCCGAAAAACCAGTAAGCGAGATGGCCAGGCAAAAATACGTTTGTTAAAAAAAGTACCAATTCGTATCCTCAACAACCATCGCAGCATAATTGTCATTAAGTGTTAACCCCAGAAGGATTCAAAGACAGGCTACAGAAAGCAGACTAAAAGCATACCATACAAAAGTGTAAAAAAGACCTTTCTATCACGGAAAAATAGACTGGCCATGTTGGAATTTGCAAGGGAACACACTAATTTGACCACTACACAAAGGAATTCCATACTATTCTCCGATGAGTCCAAATTTAATTTAAAAGGTTCCGATAGATTAAGACTGGTTAGATGACCGAAAAGCCAAGGTCTTAACCCACGTTATACTAAAGGCACATTGAAACATGGTGTCGGTAGCATTTTAGTCTGGGAATGTTTTTCAGGCCATTTTTACATATTTTAGATTTATGTATGAATTTTGTTTTAAAATTTTTTATTTATTTTTGTTAGAAGTCACAATTTTTTTATTAGTTTTAGACACAACTTCAAACAAAACTTAAAACAAGGGAATGTATGAACTAATACGGTAGCACAATTTTATGGAAAATATCGCAATCCTTATACTTGTCAGAAGGTGATTGTTAAGCAAAATTGAGAGAATGAAACTACCTTGAATTTTTTATATCATGTGAGTTACCATTAAATAATATTTTATGGGAATTATTCATGATTAGCATTAAGTGCAAAGTGAAAAGATTTAGAGTGAATAAATTTTTACAATAAAGGTGATTATTAACTGGATCACAGAGTTATATATATATATTATTTCATTTATATTGGAGAAAGTATGGGAATGAATTTTTTACAAATATTATATTGCTATAAAAATTTGTACAAATTTGTTATTTTACAAATTTGACGTTAGATAACTTAAGCATTTCGTTTCAAAAGTTAATGCTAATTAATGTCTTAATGTTTGCAATGCCTCAAATGTTTTTAAGCAACTAAAGCCTCTTTTGATTGACGATGCAATCTTAAATCGATCTTAATTGAAATTGCACTTAACTGCAAAACATTAAAACGTCACCTTTTTTGAGAAGGCCAAGTTTGTTGACTTATTTTTAAGTATGCTTGTACAGAAGATACAATATTTAAGATTTACAACACGTTTTGTGCCACACAAATCGGTTGCCACAATTAATGTTGAAAAATATTTTCATTAAAATTAATTTTTCTCTTGATTTTTAGTTTAATTTTCTGTTTTTCTCATTAAATATCCGCCGACATTTACATTTCACTTACAATTTTTTACACAATCATCTAATTGGCCAATTTAATTATCTTCAACAAGAAATCAACTATTTAACTGTCAATGATTGTCTGTATTTTACGTGATTTTACTTTAAACAGATAAAAAAAAAGTTGCTGTTGTTGTGTTGTCTCTGCATGAGCTTTTCGATCGATTTTGTGCAACAACTGTAAGAAACAAAAAAAAAAAAAAAGACCGAAAGTAATTTTTAAATGATTTGAAAATAACAGAGTGATTGGCCAGGAGATGCATGGAAATATGGAAATAAAGAGCATGGGCGACCCATCTTTGGCCTATTTACAGTCAAGTATGTTGCAACAAGTTTTGGAAAAATTTGTGTTTCTTTCAGCATTTTCACAATTTGAAAAGAAATTTCTTGAAATTATTTTCAAATTATTGTTTATAAACTCTTTTTTTCAGTCATTTAGTTAATATTATATCTTATAAAATATATATTTCAATCGTCGGTTACAAACGATTTGATGAACTTTATATACAAAAGAAAAAAAAAACCATGAAGTTTAAAAACCCCAAACAAAAAAGTTTAACTAATAACAGATTTCCTTGATTAGTTGATTAAATGTTGAGTGACGTTCGATAGTTTCGATAAAAAGGAAATTTATTTTTTAGCCCGAAAAATCACACACATAACAACACACTCCACTCTTAAAAGAAGAAAGTATTTTTAGTAAAGAAAAACGAAAAGAAAAAAAAAAAACAAAAAAAATAAGAAATAATGTAAAAATTGCCATTAACAATTTGGTAACTGGCAAAGAAAGTTCATGACATTTTTTTGGAAGACAGACAATTTTGTTTGTAATTTTTGAATTCCTGAAAATCATTAACGCATTCTTTACGAACGTTAAATATTTTGTGTTACCTGATACTTTGCGCAACTTTTTTCATTGTAAATATTTCTTAAGTAATATTATTTCTTTGAGACTTCTTTTTAAAACTATCTGCATTTTTTCTTATGTGTAAAAGTTATTAAGCGTATCATATAACAATTTATTTCATAATGATTTGGTCATTAACTAAAATTAATATAAAAAAATTGCTTAAAACAATTACGGATTATTGCAAAGTATATTTTAATGTAATGATTTGCTCATGTGATATTAAACGTGACAATTTTAGGTCAACTTGACGTAAATTTTTTAAAAATTCGTTAAATTGATAACTGACGTTTTTCTTTGTAAAAGCGGTCGAATTATGATGTTTTTCTAGCAATGGTTCGTTCTCAATTCACTGCCATGACCTAATTATATAATGTTTTAATTATGTGTTGTCCACATAATTAAAACATTTTTCATAGTAAATTAATTTATTGATCTGATGGTATATCTAAGATTGTGTTGTGGGTTAACCAGGCACTTTTCATAGTGTTTTCCATGTGATCCCCACCGGAAAAACTTGGATTTACCATAAAATAAATTTCCAAAAACTCATTGGTTTCTTAAGGTTTTTTCTGACAAAATCCAATGAGGATTTAAATTTTTTTTGGAGATGCAAGTTCTCTCTGTGCCATGCATGCACTGTCGAAGAGTTCTAGATTATATATGGATACCATATGATGACTGTAATTCAACTTTTAGCTGTTTAGAGCTTTTAAATCGGTAATTTTTAGAGGCCGTTACGACCATTTCATCATTGGAGGCTTTGGGCACATTGTTTGAGTTCCTAAACTTATCAAAATGGTTAGTTGTACTATAAATTTTTCCTCTACAGCAAACAAGTAGTTGAGAAAATTCATTCACCGTTTTCTCGGAGCCTCTGAGGTTAATGATTACCTTCCATTCCTCTTCGGAGCAACTTGGCCTTTTTCTCATAATATTGATGTACAATTTTGCTGATATCACTTAAAACATACCTATCAACAAATTTTATAATATATTAAAACAACAAATTACAAATAACTTGTCTTCTATGTTTTCCAGCTATCTATATGTCGACATTTCATAGGAGCTACTATCAGTAGACTTTGGAAGTTTTTGAAAGATATTCTCAAACATTCAACTTTATATCCCAACAATCTAAATAAATTGTTGAGAATTTAAAAGGAAAATGCTCTAATAATACCTGTCAAAACACAAAAAACAAGCTTTTCTATTTATAAACATCTCTAATATTTCTTAACACTTTTCAAACAAATTAGGGTAGCTCCTATGAAATGTCGACATATAGAGAGCTGGGAATCATAGAAGACAAGCTGTTTGTAATTTTTTATTGGAATCAATGTTAATGAAGCTAAAATAGCGAATAAAAACTCAATTGTTTATATGAAAATAAATTTATTTAAATAGCAGAACTGAAAATGTTTCAACTATATATCCACTTAGAAAGCTAAATAATAACTTATTTTTCTTAGGAAAATTGAAAAAAAAAAATAAATAAAAAATAAATCTAAACAAAGAATCCAGAACAAAGTACATACTGCATGAAGAAGGACAATGTGTGAAGCTTATTTTGCCGTCAACTTTAACTACAGGGTGAGATATTGCCCTTTTTACTAACCTACTAACACTAATCGGTGTAGTGTTTTGTCATTCGTTCTGTACACACGTGTTTTTCATTGTCCTCCGTGTTTTCTATATTTATGTTAATTATTAATTTCTAAAAAAAAAACGAAATTATACCGGCATAGGTAGAGTTTTGTTTTGCAACATGTGTGCACGTGTTTTTTTTTATTATTTAATGTTTATACTGCCGTTTGTTTTTTCTCTAGTTGTTATTATTAATTTCTTTTTTATTTTCCTCCTACGTATTTATTACCTTATGGCGTGCGCGGTGTTGAACTAAGTTTTGTTATTCTGAGCAGTGTCGAAGGTATATACACTGGGCACTGTCAGCTTTAACTAATTTAATTTCAACACTTTAAACGCGGTGATGTTTGTTTTGGTCGTTCCGTGTGTTCACAAACATTACACCCCCCTTTCCACCTTCTCATAATATATTTTCCTCGTTCCAGTACTGCACTGCATATGTAAGTGCTATCCCCTGAGTACTGGTCCAATATAAAAAAAAGAGATCAAACTTATCTTTGCAGTGGAAAAGTTCCGTTGAGATAACAACAGATCATATAAAATACCGAAACTATGAAAGATCACATTAATGTTTTAATTACATCTCCACCACTATAGATACCCGTATGTATATTAGAGCACCTCAAGTTGTTTGGAAGCGAAATCGTACAAAATACAAAAGGACATTGGCATTTTTTATGATGACATCTAAAATATTTCAGCTCCAACTTTAACCTCTCCTAAGTTGCATAATTTTGAAAAAGGGTCTATTTTTGTATGTTTTGTCAATTTGAAAATCTGTTTACTCACTTACATGCAACGATATAGGTATCATAAGGAAGGCTCTTTTAAGGCGCGTCCAATTGTGCATACAATTTGCCCAAGGATGATCATACATGTCCTTTTTTAAGGATATTTTGTAAACGTTTTGTGAACGTTTTTTGAATTTTTTTGGGTTACTTGTAACAAAAATGCGAAATTAACATATTTTAAGCTTTAGTCGATTCAATTATATAAAGGTCTCGTATTTTCTTGAAATTCGTGTTCGTTCGCGTTTTGACAAAAATGCAATGGGGTTGTAAACCTTCGTTTTAAATAGGACATTATGGATATTAAGTTCGTTCTTTTGCCGAGCACATCATTTTTATATGTAAGTAATTTAGATTTTTGCAAATTTGATGCTAGAGCCGAAATGTCATTTTAAAAAGTCCAAGGTTAATTTTTAGGAGGGTACATCGAGCACTTTTTTCAGTGAATCGCTCTAATGTATATAGATGTTTTTAATTGTCCTAGCAGTCTATATGTCAACATTTCATAGGTACTAACCAAATTATCGGTAGACTTGAAAACCTTTGAAACATATTTTTAAACATTTAACTCTATACGCTATTATTATCCACACACAATATGCCACTCTTCAGTGCGACGCAATGCAATGTCAACATAATGATCTTGAGTAAGACTTTATGAAATGGCATCTTCTTTCCGTTGATAACTCATAAATAAATAACAATTTAATTATCGACTCAGGTCAATATATACAAAAGGACAAATCAGTTAGCGGGTTGCTAAAATTTGCACTAAAATAACTTTACTAAATAAAGTTACAGTCGTAAAGCAGCTCTGGGCTGGGGAACAGCTCTCGCGTCATCGTAATTATTTCTTAAGTGCGGTCAGGCTTGTTGTTGTTGTTTGGCCTTCGAGAGTTTTGCGTCTCACTCTCATTGGTTAGCTGTCTACCTCAACTAACTAAATTAGTTTACAGTTTTTGTGAGGTATTTCGTTGTTAACCACGCGGCAACTTCCTATGCGAAGGCATAGGTCGGTACAGTTAGCCACAGCGCCGCAAAGAAATACTGTTAATACCATCGTTGGCATAAGGTCTACGTTAGTCCGCCCATGCTGTGCATCCTATACTTTGCAAATTTACAACAAAGAGTTTATTTTGGTTAAAATAATACCTTTTAACAAAGAGATTATCCAGGATGCAGATGTCAGATAAGTGCAAAGGATTAGATAAATTAGAATTAGGTTGATAAGTATTGACCAGGTTGACAAAATTAAGTTGATAGAGGTTTAGAAAATTTGCTCACGCTGATTTCCGATCAAAAGTAACAAAACAATAAAAACCATCATTTTGCCAATAGTTAATGTATAAAGTTCGGCCTTTGGAACTCCGAGCTTAATACAATGAATTTTCCATTTGGCAACCTGAGCAACATTTAGCACAGTTGTATGTTAAACATCAACATTACAGGTAAGTAAAAGGGTGAACAGAGAAGTATAGTATACTAAATAACAAATGTTAAATAAAGTATAAATTCATTTGGAATTCATATAATAATTCATTAAAAATAATTTAAAAATTGAAATAAGAGTTCAGGTTTTCAACATTAGAAAAAAAAAATAATTCAATAAATAAAATATATTGTCCAAATTAGTTTGGACATATATAAATACATAAAAATTTGCATTTTTTTCTAAGCTGCCCTTAAAATTTTTCTAGAAATATTTCTAAATATTAAAATTGAATTTTCTGAAAAGCATGATTTTCGACATATGCTGTTATTGCTCCTGAATACAATTACTTATATTGGTGTATGAGAATGTATGTGTTTCACTCTAATGATTCCTAAGTTTTTGAATTAATCATTTCACAATTAAACAATTGAGGTTTTTATTCACTATTTTAGCTTCTAACCAATAAAAAATTATAACAATTCAACAATTTATTTAGATTGTTGGGATATAAAGTTGAATGTTTGAGAATATCTTTCAAAAATTTCCAAAGCCTACTGACGATTAGGTTAGCTCCTATGAAATGTCGACATATAAATAGCAGGAAAACATAGAAACTATATATAATTTTTTATTGGTATCATTTCATAATTATGTATTTTGATATGACTTATTTACAATAATTCGCTTTTTTCAAAATCTTTGAAATTGCTTTCAACAATTTTAGTTGTTCGCCTTTTAAATTTTGCTGTTAACAATTTTAGTTGTTGGGATTGTAGTTGTTATTTTAAGTAAACATCAATGTAAAACAAACATTCATCAGATAATAAATGTGATGCAATTTCATAACTTATATTTGTAATTTTTGCTAAACTTTTTCTTTTAGTCATTTCAACTGCACCGAAGTGTAAAATTATTACAACATTTGTTGTATTCGTTTTTTCTCACATATTTTTTATTGTAACAAACAGCAGCAACTATAATAACAACATTACCAAAAACATAAAGATTATAAAGAGTAGAAAAAATATACAATTTAAAAATGCAATTTCTACCTCCACTTATACAGCAGCAGTCGCTTCAGCAAAAAAAAAAAAACGCCAGTCAACCTAAGCGCAGGAAAATAAAGATACAGCTTACTTTCCGACTCATTTTCATTTTGCAAAAAAATAGAAAAACTATACATATAAAAAAAATATGTTTTTTTTTTTTTCTTTTTTTATAATAATAAGTCTGTTGGAGCATGTTTTTCATGTTGTAAATTTAAAATTTTGTTTAGAAATAACAGCGTTATAAAAAGAGGTGTCTGTGTAAGCATGTATTTTTATAGGATACTTTGTTGTAAGATAAACAAATAAATTAATAAAAAGCCACTTTTTTCAAACACCCTACAAAAAGGTTTACAGAGAGTTTATGAAATATATGAATATTTGGTGGATCAATTTGGAATCGTTCTACCCGTAATACCCAGCAGTCCACAAGTTATTACAATTTGCAAAGCATCCGCTTGTGTCAACAAAAAAAAAATCAAAATAAACATGTTAAGCTCAACAAACAACTAGCATCCGACTAAGATTAGTCCTTTTCTACTTATTTTGTTAAATTAAATGTACATAAGAAGCAAAGAAGAAAACAAATGCTAATAATATAGTTTTGAATATGTAGAAAAAAATATGGTTGCTATGACAAAATTTTAAGGGCAAAATACTATTGTTGAATTATATGGTTGAATACAACCACATAACATGGTCTCAATCCCATTTATTTGCAAAACTTAGTGCAGCCAAAAACCAAAAACACACCTTAAAAAGTTGGGCCGGTGCCTCAAAGTCTATTTTGGGGTTGCTCGACCGTGTGCAGGAGAATGCGAAGAAGCTCATCGGTGACAGTAGGGTATCCAACTCTATTGACTCACTGGAGCATCGTCGCAGTGTGCGGTGCGTTACTCTGTTCTATCGTTACTACAATGGATTTTGCTCTGACGAGATTAGGGATCTTGTTCATGAAACTCGCACATTTCTACGTAACACGCGTTCATCGTCCAGAGCTCATCCATTTGTGGTCGATTGCCCAGGGAATCGTACAATGCATTACAGAGAGGTTTCGTTTTTCAGCCGAACGCTTCGCCAATGGAATAAGTTGCCCACAGACGTGTTTCCTGTCTGTTATGACGTCGGAAAGTTCAAGTCAAATGTTCACAAACACTACTCCCTCCTTCGCCCTCCTTATAACCTATTTTCCTAGTTCTTGTACAATGCGCTGCATATGTAGGGGTCATCTCCTGAGTACTGGTCCAAGATAAAAAAAAAAAGTTTAAGTAAAAGTTATCATTTTTGTATCATTATTCTGTTATTATAAAAATTAAAATTTTACTGTCATGCCTAACCATATAAAATTATCATTTCCACCCATATTGTTGTAAAACTGTAAATTCTATTATTACGATCAATCGTACTAGTGTTCAGCGTCCCAATATTATATGATTGTATAATAAATACACATACAAACACACATAAACATTTATAATTAAAACTTTTGTAATTTATTCAATATACATATTTAGTTTTTTTTTTTTTTTTTTTTTTTTTTTATTAGATTGAATTAATATTTAAAAAAATGGATATCATCGTTTCGAAATTGGCGAAATCTTGATGCTCCTGAAGATCTGTAAACATACACATACAGTTAAAACACATTAATACACACACACCTACATTTCTCTATATGTTTGTATACAAACCTTCTCACTTCCCGTTTATTGGGACTATTTTATAAAACTGATAAATATTTATATAATATTCATTACATTTAATATTATTAATGTTGAAAAAACAGACACGCACAAATAAACTGATGGTTTAAAAATTAAATACAAATATGTATGTATATGTTTAACAACTATAATTAGTTTGACGGATATGTGTTATAGATGCATAAAATAACGTATATAGTAGTATATAACAAAATCTATTGTTCTGTGCAAATTATTTTTTAAACATTATTATTATATTCAACAATGTTTTAAAACTGTAGAAATATAACAATAGAAATGTGGAAACTTCAACACAACTACTACTATAGAGGTCTAAACTATATTAAAAACGATAACATACTACTAGTGGCAAAAATACAAATTAAGAGGGAGTAAATACTAATGTTGCCATAACAATATTCAAACTAGTTTTTCTTTGCGTGAACTTATCCAATCTTCGCTTACAATGTATACAGTGTTGGATGCATCTTACGGCCTAGGCCATCGCTGTGTAAATGTAAGTAGGAATTGTATGCAGACTTCGGATGGGTCGCGCTTACATTGCCAATAGTCTTAGATCGAAGATGTATGTGATAAAAATTTCATTGTGTAGTTATACTTACGAGTATTCTTTTAAAAATAGATAAGGATTGAACGAATACAACTAAAAACGTTATTCGAATAATAAAAATATTTGTAGTATAAGAAATCCTAATAATTTTTCTCAATTTCATTAATACACTAAATATTATATATTCATTATTTATTAAAAAGGTAAATCCAGGAAATAATTGTCAAAAAAGTGTTAATTTAAGTCATAATAATGTTTTTATTTTTTTAATTTGTTTTTCAGTTTTCGAATATTAGTTTTCATACATCACTATTTAAGAAATTATAACTGAACATAACGGCATTGCCAGAATAAAACAACTAAATTCCTTACTGTATTTAAAAGTTGACGTACTGTTTTTACTTTTTTAACAAATGTATGGTAGTGTTAATGTGTTTGGTAACTAACGTGTGCGTTAAAACTCAAGTAAGAATTTTTTTTGGATACGGCCCTTAGAATTTGAAAACAAAATTAACAGATATATTTTTAGATATTGCCATTAATTACAATCAGTAGCTACAAAGAAGCTAATTACATACATATCTTACTTATTAAAAAAATCTTGACTATTCAGTAATCCTAATATGATTTTTTGTCATCATCATATCCAAATGTTTCTGTGCATCGGTGCCGTTCTTCTCATAGAGATGAAATTCCATTCCCAAACAAATGTTTTTATTTAAAATTCAAAGTTCTTCTTTTCACAAATTTATTTCTGGTAGAAAAATAGTTTTAAGATTCAGCTAAATAAATTTAGCTTATCACAAGTTTTTCTCTCATAAACTAATAGAAAACCGTTCGTAGATGTTACGATTTTTAACTTCAATGTTGCGATTTTGTCGTTATTTTTGGGCCAACGTAAAGCTTCATTGGAGCTATAAATATTGCTTCATTAAGGAAATATCGGGTGGTTAAATTTCAAGGGCCGATGTTGAATGTGAACCACACCTAAACGCCAAGTTTTTTTCTGAATTTTATTTGACACTTCTCTATTTCAAACTTATTCAATTTGAACCATGGAGAGATACACAATCCAACAACGTGTTAAAGTTATCCAGACTTATTATGAAAATCATCTTCAGTGATGAGGCACATTTTCACCTCAGTGGATTCGTCAATAAACAGAATTGCCGCATTTGGGCGAATGATAATCCAAGAGTGACTGGTGACTCTCGAAAAACCAATGCACCCACAAAGAGTGACTGTTTGGTGCGGTTTATGTGCTGGCGGCATCATCGGGCCGTATTTTTTCCAAAATGAGGCCGGTAGGCAGTTACTTTGAATGGTGTTCGCTATCGTGAGATGATAACGAACTTTTTATGGCCCGAATTGGAAGATATGGATGTAGACGATATGTGGTTTCAGCAGGATGGTGCCACTTGCCACACAGCTAACGAAACAATTGCTCTTTTGCGCAACAAATTCAATGGCCGTGTTATTTCACGTAATGGCGATGTCAATTGGCCGCCAAGATCATGTGATTTGACACCGTTGGACTTTTTTCTTTGGGGTTATTTGAAAGAAAAGGTGTACGTCGATAAGCCAGCAACAATTCAACAGCTAAAGGATGAGATAATTCGGCACATTAACGGCATAGAACCTCCATTATGCCTCAGGGTCATCGAAAATTTGGACCATTGGATGGAGGTGTGCCGCTGTGGTCGCGGCGCAAATTTGGCCGATATTTTATTCCATACATAATTGCATAACACCAATATATCACAATAAAATAAAATTACAATAATTTCCTAAATAGTTTGTGTTTTATTCAAAATCAACATCGGCCCTTGAAATTTAACCACCCTTTATCAATTGTAAATAGAATGAAATTTTTCGGTAATAAAAAAAGTTCATCAAGTTAATTGTGGCATGACGGTTTAATGAACAAAATAAAGTTAAACTTGCCCGCAAGCATTTACAAGCTTCTGGTGATTCTACCGATATTATTCGCGCAAAATAAAACTTTTTTTCTAGCACTAGCTGGACTTAAATAACTTTTTATATTTATTTATATTAAAGATTCAATAACTAAATCAATGGAAAAAAACAAGTTTTTAAGAAAATTTAACAAAAAATTAATGTAAAGAAAGAACCAAGTGAAAAAGATATAGTACTTATGTTTGCAGTGGAAAAGTTCATTTGAAATAACAATAGATCATATAAAACATCGAAAGATCACATTGATGTTGTAATTACATGTCCACCACTGTATATATACCTATGGCGTTTTATCATAACAGCTTACATAAGTAGATCTTTAAAAATTATAAAAATTGTTGCTAATTTGATTATTTTAATAAATACGGTATTCCTGTTTGCAGAAATGATATTTCGTATTATTCACAAAATTTAGTTATAATTATGGTTTATCTTGTTTTCTGCTTAAATTTAGTTCTTCATTCAAATTTCCCTTCAAAACTTTTCTTGATCTTATCTCGACTTAAGCTGTTATGATAAAATGCCACAGATATATACATATATAGACATATATACAGTCTATATAACTTTGACTCTACTTAATTAAACCAAAAGGTAATGAATTACATTGGACATATAAAGAAACCATAGACAAAAGTAAAAAAAACACATGTCTAGGAAAATCCAACCAAATTTGAAAGCATATTTTTTTCTTAAAAACATATATTAATTCATTTAAAAAAATAACAATAGCGTAATAATACTAATATACCATTCAAAAAATATATATAGATTGTCTTCTATATTTCAAGGTTTCTATGTATCGGCATTTCATAGGAGATACCCTAATCATCAGTAGACTTGGAAGCCTTTGAAAAATATTTTCAATTACTAGACTATATATCACAGTATATTGGTATAATAAAGCAATGAAAGCAAAATGTTCTAATCATACAAAAAAGCAAGCATTTACCTTTTAATAAGTTTTTACTTTCAAGTTTTAAACAAATGAGCAATCCTTGATTGCTGCGATTGGCGTATTTAAGCGATATGATCATATTGCTTTCTACGTAGAGCTGCAGTTTTTGATAATCTCTAGCCAAAATTGATAATAATTTTTTTGAGTTTAGAGATTTGAATGTTTTTGTTATTTTTATAAATTTTTTCCTATATGTACACCAAAAAAATTTTGCCATAAGTCCATGTTCTGAAGAACATATGTCGCTTAAAATGAGCATTTTCGATTTTAAAACGTTCTAACAGACGAAAACGACTTACACATATTGTTTTCAAACCGCTACTATATACTGAAGCGATCTGAAAAATTTGGTTTAAACTACACTTTTAAGAGAATATCCAATGATGCACAGATAAAAATATGTTTTCCATTTTCCCATTTTTGGGGTGTATCGTATGTCATTTGTCGTCTCAATTATTTAATATTAAATTGGCAATTTGTACGACTACTTTTCTGCTTTTTCTAAGTCAATTTCTATATTAACTTTGAAAAAGCAGAAAAAGCAAAAAGGCTACAGGCATTTTTATTTGAAATTTTGTTATTGTTCGAACACAACTTCGAAGCAAGCGAAACGCTAGCAAATCGTGGCGAATTGCGAACATGCTGAATTTGTATTTGCCTTTTTCAAAGTGTATGCGAATTCGAAACGCTATGTCAGCTGCAGTAGTTAAATACTTCTTAATACGACCCACCGGGGAACAGGTTTTACCTTGGCACAATCCAAACCAGGGCATTCTGTTTTTCGAGTAACGAGAGGAAAGAATACCTCGTTTGTTGTAGCAAATAAAACTCTAGGCAGTCGCATGACTTATGTTGTGTTGGCTTCCGAAACCCTTACCAAGGGTATAAATTGGCAGACTGGACATCAGCATGCTACCGAATGGTTCTACTTGCAGTTCAACGCGGGCTTATCATGGTTGAGGTGCCTACCTTGGCTGGAACGCTCTGGCTGTAGTTAAAACCTAACACACAGAAAGGAGGAGTTAATATTCCTGATGATTGTTCGGTGCGTGGCTTTTTTCGGGGACTAACAACCTCCCAAGGGTCTGTTGCCTTTACAACAGATACCTGTACTGTAAGGAACCGGTGGTGATGGCTGTCGAGTGAGTTGGTTTAACGGCTGACGTTCTTAGTGAGCTTCGCCCTGCCAACTCATTAAGACTTGTCTTCCATTGGTTGATAGGAAATGGCATACGGGAGAGATTAGAAGGCCCGAACTCCTCAACAAGAAGTTGCTCATATGACTACAAACGTATGTCAAAAATTGCTACCTTTGTGAGCCTAGTTACCCACACGAGGGCACTGGTGAATCGTGAATAATTCACTCCGTGGAATTGGCGCGTAAAGGCAGGTGCTGATGTAAATCCTTCTCACTACTTTTTAATACGAATTTAAAAAAAAAGTTGTATGCCAGTCTGGCATTTCAATAATTTCGTAAATCTGAATATTGTTAAACAGTTTTATGTTGTGTTATTTTAATTAATATTTAAAAATTCTTTTACAGAAAAGTAAGTATGAAAATATTGAAATCTTTATGCAAGTAGATAGCATACTTTTTTTTTGTTTGCTGTTTTAATTATTAAACGCGAAAAATACCTAATACTTAATTTTCTGTAAAAACTTTGAAATTTAAGCAAATTATATCAGAATTTTCATAAAAAGTTTTGTTTAAAAACCCTATTAAATTCCATTCGTTCTTTGTTTATTCATAAAATACTAATTATGAATACAACAGCAAACGGTAATATTCATATATATTGCAATGCGGCTTCAAAAACTTATTTGGAGAAGTGTTTTAACGATGCGGACAACTCCTTTAAACTGCGTTTAGCTTCTATTGTTAACTTTACTATTTGTCTTCGTGATCAAATTTGTAAATTGAAAAGATCACGCGAATGATTTGCGTGAGTCAATATTATAACAATTGATAAAAATCATCAATACTTTGCTTATAACACTCGTTACTTGTGTGTTGTTAACAAAAATTCCATTTTAAGATTGGTAAGTAGAAAAATTATTTTGGTGGATTGAAATAAAGAAATAAATAAAATTCATAGAAGGATTGATCATAATTTATAACAACCTGATTGATCCGGGATAAGTGGCACGTGGCTTCTCAGTTCTTAATGAAACTTACAACAGATAGACTTCTTGCTATTTACGAATTTTTTAGGAAAATTAATTTTTCTCTATCATGGACCAGCTCTCAAGGCATGACCCTTAGAAATGCTGTACATTGTATTAGAAGTAAGAAAATAGGCTGTGAGGAGGAGCACAGAGGGGATACTGTTAGTGGACGCTTGACTTCAATAACATCATGATAGCAAAGCTGCCAGATTTGATGACAAATCATCATTTTGACGATTTCCATGCTCAAATTTAGCAAAATGACAATTTGACGACGTTTGTCCTAAAATGATGATTTTTGCTATACGAAAAGTTTAGTAACATAAAATTTTTGAGATGAGACTCAAAGTATATCTCTATACATACTCGTAAGTAGATGCAACAAGAATATAAAAAACCGGCATCAGGGGCTAGATTCCGCAACCATGAATTTTTTTTACCAGTGAACACTCAAAATAAAATTCACCGACAGACACAGTGTTCCCTTTTCATTAAAAAGTGATTCCGTAATAAACAATAAATGTTATTGCACTGAATGTGCTACTTCAGGCTGAATGATATGCTGATTTGTCGAATTAACTGTGTCACACAAGTTGTTGAATAGATAATTTTAATATACATATATGATCTTTTTGTTTATTTTTTTCAACTTCAAAATATTTTATAAAAACCCAAAATTCACCGAAGATTTTTGAGTGAAAAAATTATTACTAAGTGTACACTTTAACTGTCAAAACTATTCATTCTCACCATTGCGGACACAAATATCAAAAGTGAATGCTGAAATTGGTGAACATTTCAAAATTCATCGTTGCAAAATTTGGCCCCAGCTGGATTCTGAGTATCGAGAGCTAATTTTTTTGGGTTTTGAAGTAATTTTTACACCCGAAATATCAAATTTGTAATGTTTTTCCAAAAAAAATAAAAAACTATGTGAAAGGAAATACGAACGGCAAATAGTTAAAAATTTTAACACGGCATTATAGTTCTGCATTTAAAATTGTTAAAACTGAGCAGTACCGAGTGTATATACCTTCTACACTGCTGAGACTAACACTGCATTTACACGAACGAGTAATTTTATGCGAGTGTTGTACGAGTCTTTTTCACCAACAAAATCTTACACTGCGTTGAGTAATCCCTGATATTTCTGCAAATCAAAATTCACTTCATTTTCTTTACTGTCAGAAGTTGTTACAAAGTTATGCTCTTCACTAAGCATTTCTTTTTTGTTGCACTTTTTTCATTTTACGTATCATTTTTCCGTTTTGCACTTGTATAGTTTTCTTTTTTTTTTCTACACTGAATAATATGAACCATTACATTCAGTGGTGCTACATTTACTTTAAAAAAATCACTTACAACAAGTATGTCGGCGGCCCTGTTTTAGCGGCGGCGCCTATCAAAAGTCGTCGGCGGTTCAGCTTAGCCGGCTGTTAGCTGCCCGGTGCAGAGCCCTATAAATGCTGTGATAACGTTTGTTTTGGTCGTTCCGTGTGTTAAGTTCACAAACATTACTCCCCCTTTCCTCCTTCTCATAATCTATTTTTCTAGTTCCAGTACAATGCACTGCATATGTAGGGGCTGTCCTTTGAGTACTGGTCCAAGATAAAAAAAAAGAAATAACTGGTGACTAACCTTTTTATCTGTCAAAAACAAACTGACAATCCAAAATGGCTGATATTGCCAACATATATAGCAGACATGTGTACCAACATAACAGAAAAATATTCGAAAATCGAACATACTTAACTCAAGAAATATGTAAATAATGGTTATTTTTTAATCAGACCTCGTAGAAAATGCTCGTAAAAAATTTAGATGCATGCATTAAAAAATTTATGTTTTATTTTGCTATAACATTTAGAAAATTTTATTTTTCTGCTATGGTCGCTATTGAAGCGCTAGCTGTATAATCCAAGGAGAACCCCGCCGGTTCGATTTGTTTTTACGTTCTTTATGATTTTTACGAATTAATTATATGAATATTTTTTTTCAGCACAAATACTTTATAAATAATTATAAGAAAAAAATTGTTCCCTCAACCAATCTTCTGGCTGTACTCGTATACCAGCAACTTGATCAAAAAACACTAGAAGGCCAATAAACGTTCACAAATTTGGAATAACGATTGATTTCATTGATGATTTTGTTAACGAACACACTTTTAATGTTAAATGCACATTTACCAAAAATAAATTTGACAACAATAAAACAATTTAATATTAAATTGCAAAATATATTTTTCATTTTAATAGACACAAATATGATTCATATTGAATTATTGCCAACAGAATTTATATTAAAAAAAAACATTATTTTTATTTAATAAATGTGTTCTCATTTGAACAAAATAAAATAAAAAAATATATATTTGGCTGAAATAAACGCATTGAATTTAATCTAATAAAAACATATGGTGCCAAAATCTAAAATAACAAACATTTTGTTTTATGAATCATTATATTTGCATTAGAATTTAAATTTTCTGTGTAAGCAATCAATGTAAATGATTCACTTTATAATAAACTGTCTGGGAGAATTATTCTGTTCATGAAACATTTACACAAGTGCATACATACAATACATTAAAGCAAAATTTAAAATTTATCAAGCAGTCATTAACCTCTGTAAGTTTAAACAAAAACAATATACAAAACAGTTTTCTCAATCGTATTAAAAAGATCATCTTAAGATCTTTTTGTGCTCGCGTAACAACGTGACGTAGTAATTTTTATTGACTCTGTTAGATTGTGCTGGCAAAAACAAAAAATAATAATAATAACAAAATGCTTTTATTTTTGCAAATACTGGTCACTCATATTTTTTGACAGCTGCTTGTCAGATAAAAATCAGATACGCCGCTATAAAATACTTCCACCCATTTACACTAGCATATAGACATACGACCATATGTTAATACGAGTACTTTCATGTATCAGGTAAGTAAATACTTACAAAGGAAAATGTTTTGTAATGAAAAGAACTTAGACAATATGCCAAGAGTGAGTGAAGATGACAGGTGTTGTTTAATAATGCAGGTGTTTTAAAAATCAAAAGAAAATTCTGTTTTTTAATCAAATAAATGGGCGCTGGGTGCCTGCGCATTTAGGGAACAGAATGAATAAAATTTCCAAGAGGAAAAGAGTGTTGAAAACTTCCTTTGTCGTTGTCGGACTCTTTCTTTTAGAACAGCGTTGTATCTAAGCATACCGCTACTGTACATATTGGTAGACATATCGAAATGCGATTTAAATTGATAGGAGTCTATTATTCAATTCCTAGAATAGTGTGTTTATCAAAACTGCACATCCCCCTCAAACAACATAACGGGACTAAAAATATTCCTAAGTAGGCTGGCTCTTCCAATAGTGGCGAAATGCACAACCAAACGCAATCTAATCACAATTTAAATTCATACCAGAAAGCTCCGATAGGTAATAATATACTAGAAATTCACACTATTGCAAAGTAGTGAAAGCTTTTTTCAAATTTATGCTCAGGCAACGCTGTAAATATAGTTTCAGTCTATTTGAGTTTGGTGTATGCTCAACAGTTGATAGCAAGGCGAATTCATAAGAGATAAATGTAGCAGAACAACAAATACAACATTACAAAAAAATCTTTTTCAAATGTCGGAAGAAAAATATAAACACAAAAAGGAATTAAAAAAAATATTTACAGGAAAAGAAAAATTTTAATGTGAAACTTCGAATTACTGTAAAGGTGAAAATGTCCAGCTGAATACATATGTAATTAAAAAAATTATAAAAAAAAATTTTTTGTTTGTTTTTTCAAGTTTCTTTTAATTATTCAATTGACATCTGACAAAGATTAAAATACAAATACAAATTATCAGCTGTGCCTTAAATTTCTTCTGTTATGAATTCGCCTTGGCTGACAGTATAATTGCTCTATAAATATTGTTTAGAATTTTGTTTAATGCCATAGTTTTCAATTCAAAGGCACTTGGATTTCTAGTCGCATTTCAGAAAAAGAGTTAAAATATTCCATAAATTAAATAGTTAAATTTGAAATTGCTATCAAAAGTTTTGTAAGCATGCCATTATTTTACAATCAACTTACAGTAAGAATATTCAGAATATTATACTGGGATATACTCGCCAGTGCAGTATAAAGGAAATTGTTGCCATAGTCTGTTAAATTACTACCCAACAAAAAAATCTAAGATGACGCTGCCTTAGACTATGAAAACTTCAGAGCAAAATATAAGATAGCTTTCAATTTTGGCTATGAAAGCAAGAACTGCGGGGCATCTGGTGGCAAATTTATATATATGTATATCAAAAAGTACTAAACGTTGCTGGCGGATGGTGGCGCCGTTAGAACTATCGACTATGCGGATTTTTTAGTTTTGCTGTCGCAAAGGCCGAGTGAGCATTTGCAGTGGAGACATTTTTATTAGAGCATTTTCGCACCGCAAATCGCATTTTTGGAGCCAAGACGCTCATTTCCACTTAAATGGCCACGTCAACAAAGCCTGAGATATTTGGACCGTTTTCTTTTTTCGAAAATTCTCAGTATACAGGACTCCGTTTTTAACATTGTTTTTAGTTCGACGGAAAACATCTGGATGGCATATCCTCTAAAACATAAAATCCGTATTTCTATTCTATCGTACAATGCTCTTAATAAAACGTTGTGTTACAATTATTATGTTTTTATTTACGTTTGAAAATAAAAATCTGCTATCAGACACTAGCGTTGTCAACTTTGAAATTTCAAAACGCACCAAAATGAGGAAAATAGCGCGTTATTTCAACAGAAACGCACCGAATTTTGAAATTTTTACATTCAAACACAATAATGGAAATCTCTTAAGCGACTATAATATAAAATGGGTCTGATAGCACCGCCTGTGGCATGCCATCAAATTCGTTCAATAGCTAGAATACGTGTTTGTCAAACTTGGCTTCTAGTACGACTCTGTTAGTTTTATTAAGATAATTACAACGATATTTTATCAAATTTATTATTAAGCATTATCATTTAATTATTTTTGCTGTCGGCCTAAATCAGCTGTTACTTTTACTGCCTACTGTCAGGGAAACAAAAATACAATTTCTTAACGTCACCAAAATTTATTGCAGGAGCATACAACCATTACTGTCGAAAGAATTTACGTTTATGGGATCATTATGTTACAGAATCGCACTACAAGTCTTCAAATTTTGTTAATAGCAATTCTACCAAACACAGTGTACATTTCAATTGTGTTTTCGTAAGCGGTGTCTTTAAAAGAATTTATTGAAATGTACGAAAATTGGCTAGAATTATAACAAAGAAAAGATGAAGTTTATCATAATCAATATTAATGCAAACGTTTTGAAAAAACTTTATAATTTACTTAATAATTTGGTAATTTCTCAATTACCAAAACTGTAATAAGTTCACCAGCCGTCATAAATACGAACTTCTCTGTTGAGAGACTGCATTTGTTGTAGTATTTGACAAACTTGGCGTGATCGTTTAATAGCAAACCACTCTCTAAAAGCAGCAAATTTTATAAAACAAAATGTTTCTTTTTTTTCGATACTGTGTATAATATACAATAGCAAGATTGTCTGACTCTGTGCATAACACACGGTACTTTTTACACGTAAAATGAAACGTAAAAATTACGAACACATGATTGAACTTTTTTTTTCATTAAAATAAAAAGTTGAGTTGAATTTGTGCTACCGAAATTTGAAAAACGCACCAAAAATTTAAAAAAGGACACCCCGCACCGACGAAAGAATTTTTCGAACAAATAGTTTTAAAAGCGTTTGAGAAACGCACCGAGTTGATAACACTGTCAGACACCCTGTAGAATAACGAATTCATAATTACATATTTATTTTAAAATACAAACCAAAAAATTATAAACAGCTTGCTTTTTGTCTTCTAGCTGTCTACATGTCAACATTTCATAGCAGCTACCCTAATCATCAGCAGACTTGAAAAGTTTTGAAAGATATTGTTAAACATTCAACTTTATGTCACAATTTAGATTTTGGGTTAAATTATTGAGAATTTAAAAAGAAAATGTTTGACAATAGTTTCCAAGTCTACTGATGATTATGGTAGCTCCTATGAAATGTCGACATATAGACAGCTAGGAAACAAAATGCAAGCTATTTATAATTTTTTGATTTGGGTCTATAATTATAGATACTAGTATAGTGAATAATAAGCTCAGTTGTTAGAAAGGTGAATTATTAATTCTTATAAATATGAAAGTAACTTTGACTGTCTGTTACCTTTTCACACCTAAACCGCTGAACCGATTTTAATGGCATTCGGTAAATTTTGGAGAAACTCCGCCATTTATAAACCGATTTCCAATATTCTTTCTTCTCTGGATGTATCACTGGCCGAAAAACTAAAAATTATTTTTGGGCTTCGGCCTGACGAATATATTTTTAGCTTTTCGCGCGTACACCGCATAACCAATTTAGATGAAATTGGGTTAGCAAATATTTTTAAGCCCGGAAATCAACATAATATTGTTTTTGTTCTGAAATTTCAGCCACACGCGGGCAGAAAATGAGCACCTCTTTAAAAAAAACCATTTTTGAAAGAGTTTAAAGGGCTGAAAATTTAACAACAAATTTGGATACCGAAATGATGAAATGTCATTCCCATAAATTTTTTAGTTACTCCGGCATTTACTCGAATGAAGAGATTTCCAAACGGGCTGGAAAAAACTTGTTGGACATCGGGCAGCCAAATGTTCTTACTAGAAACATGTTTACACACTGTCATGCATATTCGGACCTGCTCTTCTATAAATCGGCGAAGATTGTATTCGAACAGACAAAAACGCTACGAGTCCAAGACGCATATAATTTGATATGTCATATTTGTACCGACCTCAAAAATAATAGAAACAATAAAGTATGGGTATAAGAAAAAGTAATTTCAGTATTGAAAAAATATTTTTCTAAAAAAATATTTTAAAACAACATACTTTTATAGACCATAAATTGTTTGGCTTTTGTTGACATTTCTATGTCAACAAAAGCCAGCGCATAAGATGAACAGTAGTGAAAAATATTTACATCAGCACCTGCCTTTACGGCCTTATCTGATGATGGGCTAATTCCATGGAGTGAATTATTCACGATTCACCAGTGCCCCCGTACGGCTTACCAGGCGCACTCTCGCCACTGGTTACTTTCAGTACAGGTATCTGTTGCAAAGCAACATCACTTCACTTGTTAGCCCCCAAAAACAACCATGCATCAAAAATTATCAGAGGTTTAGTATCTCCACCTTCCTGCGTCTTTAGGTTTAAGCCACGGCAATTGGCAGAACCACCCCATGCTGATTGCCGTTCTGCCAATTTATGGTCTTGGTAAGGGTTCCGGAAGCCAATACAACATAAGTTATGCGGCTTCCTAGAGCAAACGAAGGACTCCTTCCCCTCTTTACCCGAAAAACAGAGTGCCCTGGTTTGGAATACGTCCAGGCAAAACTTGTCCCCCGGGTGGAGCATAAAATGAACACTAAGACATTACCTGATTTTTTAAAATCATTATTCATATAGCGTGCTATAACGTAATAATTTTACGTAAAGATGAGCGATATGCTAAGAATTTAGAAACAACAGCACATATTTCACATGTTTGACTAGGATGTTCAGATGCAGAAATTGTGAGCAGCACTTCTTACTTTGACTTTATCAACGAACGACAAATAACCTTCTCTGCAAATTCATTATAACATCTAAAAACTTATACGAGTAGTCACAATAAATCCCCAAACACGTTGGATAGGTTACGGGAGATCGTACAGCCTGCCGAGAATAACAAAAGGCGGCCCACTTGAGTTCTTTACTGATCTCGTTACGTTGAGGCAAACACATTACTAATGTAGCCTTATTCTGTTATCTGTCTTGTTGAGTTCCAAAGAAACTAAGTCAAAAGTCTCGTTAGCTATTAGTTTCGATCTACGAGTTTAGGGTTCTTGAAAACCTTGCTGCTCAGTAAATTACATTGCGAAATTGAAAACGCTGAAAGCAAATATAAGAATAAAAAAAAACGTGTATTACATTCGTTGCTTTATTTAAAGCTTTCGCAAACAATTACTTTAACTCAGGCCACTGACTTTTTTTTAATATGCCAGTATAAAGCTTTTATTAAAATAAAATACAGTCTTTAACATGAAGAAAGAAAACATGCGACCGTATTATGCACAAAATGCAACACGTTTGAAGTGTTTAATTTCAAGTGTAGCTTTTGATAAAACCAACAGCACCCATTGTTCTGTTTTTTTTTTTTTTTTTTTTTTTAATTTTAAACCGTCAAATATAAACAAAAGCTAAAGAACAACAAAAGCAAAAAAAGGACATGATCACAAAGAAATATAAACAAACCATAATAACAAATAAATAAAAACGGCTGTTATTAAAAAAACACAATTGTTGTCAACAAAAAAGTTCTTTGAACTCGAAAAGTTTTAAATGTTTACAAACAGGGTATTGCTTGATATTGGAATTTCCCTTAAAACAGTGCAAACGTAGCTCAAGAAAAACACATTACGTTATACCTTAAAGTTATATGAATAAAAATATGATGAATGAAACAGAGGTGCCAGAAATTTTTGTCAACGAATCTTCTCTTACAAGTATCAAAAAAAAAAAAAAAATCTTAAGCTGGGCTCACCCATTATTACGGAAATAAATTTTTGTTTATGTATTTTTTAGATATAATTTAACGTTTGGGAGAGTGAAAGAGAGTTGACATACAATTTCAGCTTATTCGTAAATTGGTTTAATATTAATTTTTGTTCCAAAACAATAGATTTTAATACTTTGGACGTATGTGAAACGGTTGAAAAGTAGTCTCGTAAGTAAACTTTTGACAGTACAATAGTAGTATTCGAAATGTAGGAATTTGATTGAAATAAATTATAATTGAATATTTTATAATTAAAAGTAAAAAATCAAATAATACTAAATTGAAAAATGGTTCCATTATAACTATTTCTTAATTTATTCATTTTTATTAGTTTTGTTAAAATTTTTTTTCTGTTTTGTCAAAATTTTATGTTGTCAAATATAATATTCTTTCACACAGCAAAAACATGAAATTTCTCTACCACAGACAAAGTATTTTTCACCATAGTACTTTGCTACCGTTTTGCACGAGTTAAATTTTATATGTAGTTGTGTTTCACGAGATCTGCCTAAATTTGTAAATTTTACCCAAAACTGCTAAAAGGCAAAAAACCAAAATTGTACATCTTGCAATACTAGTGCCGCTAATTTTGTAGATTAAAGTATATTTTAGTGGTTTTAGATGCTTAAAACGCATAACATCATATGAACAAATGATTTGCATTATCGGCAACGGCTACCAGAAGATACAAAATTTTTATTGTGAGTAGACTTTATTCAGAAATATTATAAGTTTACCATGGCTTCCATATAGAATGCAATATGAACTCCTGTAGTGCAATTCACTAACTTTACACTCCAATTAGAAGTGTTAACTTTAACCACACATTTTGTTGTTTGCACTAACCCCTACGTTATTCACTAACTATATTTAGCCACCGTAAAGAGTTTTATTTTTCTTCACGTTCAGATTGTTATAACGTGGCAACTCTCCATTTCATTTTTATTAGCTATTGTACTGAATCTCTTTTTGTTTATGTTTTCTTCATCTTTTGTAACCTTTTTATATACATACATATGTATAAAAATCTTGAAAATAATATGTGAGCTCGAGATCCTTTCTATATAAAACAATAATTAAAAGTTTTTTATTGAATATTTCGTTTTGCTTTAGAAAACTTCTTAAGGAATGTATTTGTTGATTAATTATAAAATCAAAAAAAAAACATGTTTGTGATAGGAAATAAAATAACATGAAGAGCTTTAGCACATACATACATATATACATAATTACATTTAACATAAAAATATTGTTATTGCCTATCAAAACATTTTTGATTTTATAATCGATCAACAAATACTTTCCTTAAGAAGTTTTCTAAAGGAAAACGAAATACATAATGAATAAAAAATTTTTTAATTATTGTTTTATACAAAAATATTATTTCCAAGATTTATTTTTGTTGTTTGCTAACTTTTATTGCTTTTTTTATTAGACTAATAGTTTATTACATAAATTAAATGAAATGAATATGTAAACAATATCAACACTTTTTTAAACCCACAAAAAATTGGGGTGTAAATTAACACCTATTTATGTGGTTAAATATAACAGCTGCCTCAAACAGCTGACTTTAAACCCCAGTATATGGTGTTTAAAGTACTTGTGAATAGGAAAAAGGTTAATTTTGCGGTTAATAATTTTAACCGAAATAATTGGGGCTTAAATAGCATAGTGAATCGCACTACTGGAGGTGTTATTACGAGCAGATTAGAAATAATGCTCAAAATTATTCCGTTCGCAAACGATTTAATACAAACGAATCTAATTTTTCATAGGGTAAGTGTACCAGTAGTCGACGGTTTAAGACTTTTGATTTTTTCTTTTTAAATAACGTTGTGGCATATGCGATATAACTATTGAATTGAATATTAATTATTCCGTTTCGTTAATTTGCCTTCTTGCAGTTTAAATAAGTTATATTTTAATAGTTGTTTATAAACCATTAAAAATTTTACAATTTTTGAAAAAAGAGCATATTTACCAGTAGTCGGCACCAATTTTCCAGTTTTCGGCATGTTATGTACATATTGTCGGCATATCACTTTTCAGTGAAGAAAATAGCAGACAATGAAGGAATTCAAACTTCTATTTATTTAAAAAAAAACCTTTTTACATTTCTAGTAATGCAATTTAGGTACAAACAATTGATTATTATACTAGTATATAAAATAAAAAAGTGAATGCTTTTATATCTTACGATATCAGAATGAGCATTTCAACCACTTTGTGAAAACTTATTGTAAATAACCCATTAACAATTCCCGGTATCGCTTCTTACTATTTATCCTATGCGATTTCGACCAATCCACGAAATCCAAAAAGGCCACACTTTCGGATACCATTCTTAATCGTTGTCTCCATGTTATTATCAGAGAGAACCATATGAAGCACAGAAAAAATTATAGTAAAAATAAAATCAACAAAGTTTTTGTCTGAAAAAATAATTTGTATACATATACATAAATATCAAGAAAATAATCTTGGATATCGTATTTTGTTGTTGTTTAAAAAAATAGATGTTTTCGATCAATAATTATTTTTACTAAACTTTTGTTTGAATCCACGAATTCCTTTACAGGTCCGCATTCAAACAATTTATTAATTGATTCAACGAATTTCGTTATTAAACACGAAAAAAAAATTTTTCTGTGAAGTAGTGGGCAAAAGGTCGAGATCTGGCATAGTTTACTATTATCTGATGCTTTTTTCATACTGATTTTAAACTGCTTACGTCGGCCAGTTGTATTAATAATTTAAGTTTGGAGTCAGTGTATAAAATATAATCCGATTATGGTCCAATGTCATAAGAGACAAACAATATAATAGCCCCTGATTGTTCAACAATTCTGTACACAATTATATTGTAGTTTTGAGTTCAAAAAAGGCATTATTTCTAAAAATTTGCTATTTTTATTCATTAAAATTAAGAATAAACTAGTAATGGAATCCACTGCCGACTTTAGGACAGCGCATGTCATAGTCCTCGACAGGTGTAAAGCACTTATTTTAAAAAGTGCCGACTACTGGGTAAACTGACTTTAAACTTATTTTTTATATTCTCAGTTGCATGTGCATTGAATATTAAACAATTCTTCCAAATTTGAAGTAAATTGAAGAAAAAATATATGTTCCAATTGTAGGCACACCCATGCCGACTACAGGAAATGTTGAAATTTTTATGTTCCCAATGTCGACCTCATTAAAAATCGGAGAAAACTTATAATTCTTTTAGATTTTTCACATTTATAACATAATTTGAACAGTTTTCTATCATTAAACACCATCTTGGATTAAAATTTTAAAAAATGTAAATAGCTACTTGTCTTACAAAATTGGCTTTGCCACTCATTTTTTCCTAAAAAAACAAGCACTACCTAATGTATTGAAGACCTCTTTACGAACAAAGGTATAAAACTCTTAAAATACTCATCTAAGTTGGAATTTGTTTTTGCATGTAGAGAGTTGAGAATTATTTAACATTTTGATGTAATTATATTAATATATAATTACAGTTATTCTTAGTTATTTGAGTTTAAATAAAAAAATTGCTACTACTGGTACATGCCGAGCTTAGGTACGCTTACCCTATTTCAGCTTAGGTACACTTACCCTATTTCATATCATAAATCGTTCACGAATTTTATACATAAAATTCGTGAGCGAATTTAAAAAGCAAAGTGGAATTAAATTTTGCTCGCAGACTTAAAAATAAAATTCGTGAGAGAATTACATAATTAGGGCCGTATCCAAAAAAAATTCTTACTTGAGTTTTAACGCATACGTTAGTTACCAAACACATTAACACTACCATACATTTGTTAAAAAAGTTTATGCAAAAACAGTACGTTAACTATTATATGTAGCAAGGAATTTAATTGTTTTATTCTGGCAATACCGTTATGTTCAGTTGTAATTTTTTGAATAGTGATGTATGAAAACTAATATTCGAAAATCGAAAAATAAATTTAAAAAATAAAAAAATTTTATTATTACATCAAATAACACTTTTTTGACAACTATTTCCTGGATTTACCTTTTTAATAAATAATGAATATGTAATATGTAGTATATTAATGAAATTGAGAAAAATTAATAGGATTACTTATACTAGAAATATTTTTATTATTCGAATAACGTTTTTGATTGTATTCGTTTGATTGAAAGTGCATCACTAACATATTTTTTATTTATGTTTCCCTTTCAAAATGAATATTTTTAATTCATATAAAATGTAAAGCGTTAATTTATTTTTCTAACAATTATAATATATTGCGGTTCTTAATATTTTTCATAAAATTGTGAATTTCAAGACAAATCAACATCAAGAAACCAAATGTCATTTTAACGTACAGTTAAAGTGGCCCATTTCAACTTTAAACGTATGGTAAGCTAATAATTGTTTTTGGATACAAAGTTAGGAAATTTTTCTTAACAATTGCTTACCAAGCTTTGTTAAGTTTTTTTGCATACGGCCGTTAAACTCGATAATTTTCCTCAACAAATAATCAATATTATCAATTAATATTTGGGTTCAAAAATTGCCAAAAATGTGTTTAAATGATCATTCTGGCAACACTGCAAAACAAAAAGAAGTCTCATCATGCTCAGTTAAATGTGATCAATATGAGACAAATATAGACGAAAAACTAAATAAGAGCTCGGTGGGTGACTTGGTTAAGCGGCCGTATAAAAAATACGAATCCTAGTTGTCCCCATGCTAGGTATTAAATAGTATACATATGTATATAAGTTTGTGATTTCGTTCGTAATGTATAATGTGGTTGAAAGCAAAAAAAAAAGTAATATTCCTCGATATCGGCCAATATATACCCGAGATAGAGCCTAAACCGATTTTTCCATGAAAATGTCACGTAATCGAACTTAAACAATTTTTTTTTTCTTAAAAGTAATTATGGTAATATAAGAAGGTTACCAAATACAGAAGATGAAAATTCCCGACATCGGATATAGTCTAAGCCGATTTTTCTATGGAAAAAAAATTTTTTTTTTGCTTAAAGGCAGTTCTGATTATATAAGGAGGTTACCTACTGGCTAAACCGATTTTTCCATGAAAAAATAAGTAACTGTGAAAATGATTTACATCAGTACCTGCCTTGACGGCCTAACCTGATGGTGGACCAATTCCACGGAGTGAATTTTCATGATTCACCACCGCCCTCATGTGGGTTGATAGGCTCACACAGGTAACAATTCTTGTCATATGATTGCGGTCATATGAACAACTTCTTGTTGAGGAGTTCGGGCTTTCTAATCCCTCATGTATGCAATTTCCCAGCAATCAATGGAGGACAAGGCTTAATGAGTTGGTAGGCCGAAGCCCACTAAGAGCATCAGCCCTTAAACCAACTCACCCGTCAATCATCACCACTGGTTCCTTACAGTACACGTATCTGTTGTATTGGCAACAGATCCTCGGGAGATTGTTAGCCCTCGAAAAAAGCCATCACCAAACAATTATCCAGGATACTAACACTCCCTTCCTGCGTTTTAGGTTTCAACCACAGCCAGAACGTTTCAGCCAAGGTAGGCACCTCAACCATGATCAGCCCGGGTCGAACCGCAAGCAGAACTTCCCGGGGGCCATGCTGATCCCCGTTCTGCCAATTTATACCCTTGGTGAGGGTTTCGGAAGCCAACACAACATAAGCCATGCGGCTCTCTAGAGTTTTGTTTGCCGTACCAAACGAGGGACCCCTTCCCCTCATTTCCCCGAAAAACAGAGCGCCTAAGTTAGGAATACGCCAAGGCAAAACCTGTTCCCCGAGGGGTGGTAAGTTAGTAGTTCTGATTATAAAAGCGGGTTACTAAAATACACAAAATGAACATTTCCGATATCAGTCCATATATACCCAAGATATAGCCTAAACCGATTTTTTCGTTAAAAAATGTTTTCTTTGCTTTAACGCAGTTCTGGTTATAAAAGAAAGTTACCAAAATACAGAAAATGAAAACTGCCCATATCGGTCCATACATAATTTGTTATAGGAGTATACTATATACATATATATGTGACTATCATGAAGGGTATTTTAAATTCGGCTTAACTACACTCTTACTTGTTTTCTCCTGTCTTGTTTTATCAGTTGATTTCGGTAATTATTGTTATAATTAAAAAATAATAATTCTTGGCGAAAGCCAAGTTTGAACTTGAGTCAGACAAGTACCATTATACAATATTAGAAATAAATGTTTTGTTTAATATCGACAATTATATATAGAATACAATAATAGTACAAATGTCCGGTTATGTTAGCCTCACAAATTTTTTCATTACTTTTTCCATTACATTCTCACTCGTTTCACGTGGTATTTCATTGATTTCATCGCAAATATTTTGTTTGCTCAAGAGTTTCTGGTTTGATTGCATAAATCTTGCTTTTCAGACATCCATTCAATGAAAATGTGCGTAGAAAATCAATAATTGATCATTTATTTTAAAGATTAAAACACCAAGTTGTTTTATCGAATATTTTTCCACAATAAATTTGCCACGTGTCTACTTCACGGTTTCCAAATATTAACTGTCAAGACTAATGTTTATCAAAATGGCGGCAAAACTATGTAGTATACCTTGTCGGCAGCCACCCGGTATATATGCATTATCTTTTATCTTGTAAAAAATTTGTCAGATCGGCTCTAAAATGCCTTACTGGCGCCGAGGTCACAAATGTAATGAAAGTAAATGCGTATAAATAAATTTGGCTCAACTCAAAAAAAAGTGTTTAAGAAGCCTATAAAGATTTACACACTTTTTAAATTCAACATTACTAAAAAGATCCTTTTGACCTTTAAAGACTTAAGCAAGCATGACGCCACTACGAACAAGATTTTATTAAGGATAATATAAGAATGCGTCACGTCTTATTTTACTTTAGTGAGAGGTTTTATTGTACTCTGCTTGTAATATAAGGTGCTAATTAAGAAGCTGAGATTTTGTTTATTATTATCTTTTTGAATGATTCATCATTTTCAAGGGAGCAGGGCAATTTACTAGCGTTTTTTCCGGCAAAACAATTTTAATGGAATTAACTCTGCACTGCAATACTTTTATGAAAAAAAGGTAATTACATTTTTTACAAACATAAAAAAGAACAAGGGAAGAACATTATCCTAAATATAAGTTAATCCTTACAAAATTTACATCTATTGAACTATTTAAGGCATATATTTGTACAGACCTTGAACGCAATAACTCGATCAATGTAAATTTTCACATGTAATTATTTTTTAATAACCTTGCTGAATGGAAATCCAGCAAAGCCAATGACGTAAAATATATCTCTTACACCGAAAAAATGAAAATAACTTTTTATATTATGTATGTATATGAAAGAAATTGAAGAGCATAAACGTATTTTTTTTAAACAAATATGAAATCATAAATCTTGTCAAACAACTCATTTTTTACCAAAAAGTTTAAATTAACTTTTCGTATTTCAGTTTTCATGGTGATAAAAATTTCACAAACCTCCTAAAAAATACTTGCCTGTATGAAATCTTTCAACAGCATAAGGAATAATTTTTCAAAGAACTGGATGTTTAAACGAAATACTCAAACTTCCACATAAATTATTATCGCTTAGAAAATTGCAAAGGCATTATGTGTGTTTTTGGGAAAATTCTTTCACCTCCGCATAAAACAATGTGCATTTTGCTTTGAAAAGAATCATTCATTCATATGCAAACGAAGCCCCGAGTGCATGTTCTCATACAGAAAGCAACAAAACAAATGCCAATAAATCCAGCAAAAGAAATAAAAATAAACTACAATTCTGGCAATGAAGAAAAGTTTACCTGTGAACGGTGGAAATGTAACGAAATGAATCCTTAAGAAAACTAATTAACCCTTTAAATATAAAATGGAAACTAGTCTTAAATGCTTTAAAAGCGTTTTTGAAATTATTCATATGTATATTTTTACGTATACGTAAGTATATTTGTTAGCCGATATTATTCCCCATCAAATGATATGACAACAGACAAATGTGCATCGAAGTCTGCTAAATCAAATTTTTCCTGTCATAAGCTTCAGAAATACTAATACTAGCCCTATTCACAATCTTGTGCAAATGGCCTTGCATCATTGCATTTGCAAAATATTGGCGTATATTTTAACTTTACACTAACAAAATATACCTAAAAATATCAATTTTGTAATTGCAGAAATTTGCAATCTCAAATGCACAAGATTGTGAATTGAGCTACTGAGTTTCCCCACCTTTGCAAGTTATTTTTTAAAACTTCTTGATATCTAAATTTTTAATTTATTTTGGCTTCCATGACGAATGGTCTAAAAACTTGGTAATCAAAAATGGTCCAAAAGTAGGTAATATATTCTCCACTTGTTTTAAATATAAAAACTAAGAGCAATTTTTAATTATTAGTTCTGGAGCTTCTTGAGCTTCCATTATTCCTGCTTAACAACACTACAGTAAGCGAAGCTGGAATTCAATATATAAGATTGCCAGATTTTCTCTTTTAGCTAAAATTTTAAAAATGTGCTCTTCAAACAAGAAGCACCAAGAGAGTACATAATAACAGCATTCTTTATGCCGCCCTTTGTATTTTACATGAAAGTAAACGATGTCCCTAAATTAATGCAAGTATTGAACTTGCTGCTACCTATTTGTGCAGTAAAATGTTGGCAGTCCTAAAAGAAACAGAATTCTGCAACTGACAGTTAGTAAAATTGTAGCGTTACACGATAAATTAATGTGTCTTCATTATTGATTTTTCGAGCACAATCATCCTAAGCTATGAAACATATTTAACCTTGGGTTTGTTAATCAAGCATATTGCCGCTTTTGAGGTTCTGAGGACCAACATGCTATTGTCGAAAAATAAATGCATCCACCTGTGACTGTTTAGTGTGAACTTTGGGCTGCAAGCATAATTGAAGCATGTTTTTTAGAAAATAAGGTTGGTCAATTGTCTCGATATCGCTATAAGATAACGTACCTCTCTGTGCCAAAGTTGCCAAATGGCATGAAGCCCGTGAAAGAATTAAATTACTGCATTAGTCATTCCCAACTCGTGTACTCTCCGGTTTCATTGATCAGAATGTAATGAAAATACTTGTACAGTGCGGAATCCGCTAGGCTGAACACAGTTTTCATGTATCTAAAAAAGTATTCAAGTGTCTCAGTTTTTGAAGCGGTTGAAGACTTACTCCACTCAATCCTATCTCTTTACTACTTATATCACCTAAGAAGAAACTTATCAGTGACAACAAAGCATCCAACTCTTTTGACTCGCCGGAGCATCATCGAAATGTGGATTACATTTATCTGTATCGCTACTACAATGGATTTTGCTCTGACGAGATTAGTGATCTTGTTCTCGACACATTACAAAGAGAATCCGTTTTCCAACCGTACGGTTCGTTTTCTGAACAAGTTGCTTGCAGACATGTTTTCTGTCTCATATAACGTTGGAAGTTTCAATGCAACGTCCACAAATACTACTTCCTCTTTATTCCTCCGCTTAACTAATTTTCCTAGTTCCGGTACAATGTACTGCATACACACCTATTATCCCCTGAGTACAGGTCTAAGATAAAAAAAAAAATTCTCCAATTAATCCGCAGTACTATTTAAACACATACCTTGGTCAATTATTGGCTAACATAGAAGTATTACATTGATATAAAAGACACTCAGATGAAACTAAAATCAGTGCAAATAAATTGGATCATCAGCAGAAATTTTACCTTGAAGTTGGATTTCAAACATTTGATTTAGAAAGCAATTCAAAAGCACAGCACTGCCTTGGCGTTAATTATATGCTGCACGTAAATAGCTCACGAATTCACAAAGACCTATGTGTACCTTTAGTAATAGATAAGTTTTTAAAAAGCGCAGCCAAGAACTTGTAAAGCCGTTTTTCAAGAAGGTAAAAAGCTTTGAGTTGGCAACACGTTTTTAACTGGCATCCTTTTTAGCAGCTATTAAGTGATTTACGTATAGTGTGGTTTGGAATTTGAATAACTAAAGCCATGCAATCACCTAGAAAAGCAACAGATTCGGTAAATGAGCAATAGATCAGTGAAGCTCGCTTTTGTTTGAATGGAAGCGTCAACAAACATAACCGCCATATTTGGAGCGATTATAATTCTCAAGTGTGTGTTGAGACACCATTACATCGAGAAAAACTGGATGTTTGGTGTGTTTTCTAGACTGTAGAATTACTGGTTCGCACTTCTTAAAACACATTGCAGCCAATGGTAAACTCTATTAAGCCATGATTACTGACTTTTTTGTTTATGAATTGTTAAACTATGATGAGCAGGAGCTGTTTTTTCAATAATACGGAGCAAAATTTGACACAGCTCGAACCACAAATAATTTGTTTAAGCAACGATAGATAACCACATATTTTCACGTTTTGGACCCATGAGTTGGGATTCACGATCTAACACGATTTAACACCGTTAAACTATTTCCTCTGAAGATATGTGAAGTAGCTAATCTACGCCGATAAACTAAAAAGAAACGATTGACCACTTACAGGACAACATTCAACACTATTTTTTCTATTTTTATCTTGGACCAGTACTCAGGGGATAACCCCTACATATTTTTTTTATTATGTATAAATTTTATTTCACAGTACAATTCATTTACAATAGGTTGCCTCAGCACCTAAAAGGCATTGTTGATGCAATTTGGCAAGATTTTAGTTTCCTTTAAATTTATACAATGAAATAATAATTAGAAAGAAAAATAGAAAAGCGACAATAATATATTGTATGATATGTCAGTAAAAAATTCGATTTTAAAACCATTATAAAACTTCATTTATATGCTGCAGAATGTGTTGTTTTAAAAGTCTTTTAAATACTGAAATTCTACTTTCATTTTTCAAAATTTGAGGCAAGTTATTATACTCACGACTACCCATAATCTCTATTCGCTCTTTAGTTGTTTCCTGCCTACAAAAGGCTCTTCGTAAATTTCCAATAACTTCTGGTATTTATTGCATGATTATTCCTCATGAAATGGATCGTGTGATGTCCAATATTGCGCAAAGACTTGAATACATACAATAATAGTTGCATTTTGTAGATACCAAATAGAGGCAAAATTGTTTGGCAATGATCAACATACAAGGATATGGTTGAATATCTAACCGGAAGGTTGTATACGACTTTTAAGGCTTTGTTTTGCATTCTTTGAAGTGCTTTGAAGACATTAGTTTTCTTATAACTATATAAAATTGCTAAATAGTTTAACTGGCTTTGTATTAGAGCATTATAAATTGAGAGCTTAGTATCCTTATAAAATTTATTTTTGAATTTATATAAAATTCTGACAGCTTGTGCAATTTTGCCTCTTAGGGATCGTATGTGTTCATTCCAAACGAGACTGTTTTGTAAAATTATGCCCAAGTACTTTATAGAGGTGACCTACCGCACCATCAACAAATACCGAAAAGTCATTGTTGTGGGAGCTAGGCTTAAATCGCAGTAATTTCGTTTTATTTGCATTTAAAACAAGTTTGTTTACTCGAGCAAACTCAGCTATCAAAGCTGCATCGCGCTGTATATAGGCTTTGATGACCGTTTTATGTTTATATGGATCAAATAATCAGATATCATCTGCATACACAGTGTATTGTACTGGAACTAAGAAAATAGACTATGAAGAGGAGGGAAGAGGCAATAGTTTTTGTGGAGGTTTAACTTGCGCAATATCAATACGAAAGACCAAACCAAAAACTCTATTACAGCATTTAAAATGTTGGAACTAAATTTGTTAAAACTGATCAGTGCCGACACCTGTGCCTTCCCATAGGTCGGTCAATAAACCAGTAAACTAATGCGGTTAGTTGAGGTAGACAGTTAACCAATAGAGTGAGACGCAAAACTCTCGAAGGCTAAACAACAACGACAAGCCTGACCGTACTTGAGAAATAATTACGATGACGCGAGAGCTGTTTGCCAGCCCAGAGCTGCTTTTCGGCTGACATTCAAAAGAAAGTAATAATATACATATAAAGAAAACGGAAAAAAAGAAACACGTGTACATAGCTTTCTATCTATTCCGGTGCAATTTTTACATTACAGATATGCTCCTAATTAACGTATTTTTATGACAACCTAGAAAAGGAATTACTTCATATTTATAATATAACTAGCTTAAGCACGTATTTCTATAAATCTTATAAAAACTGATAAATCATTGATAGCTGAGTAGAAAACGCCATTTTGCGATCAGTAGAAGATTTTGTGGATTTTGTTGAAGATACCAAAAGAAATCACTGATTGTATGTTTTTAATACACAATACTGCCTATATACGGCCACAAAAGGCTGCGGAAAATGGGATTTCTTGATTAAATTACGTCTGTGCCTGCCGTAGTGGTCCTATGCTAGAAGTCTTATGTAAATTATAATGCCAGAAAATTATCTTTGGAATAAAGTGAATTTTCTGTCAATTTAGAAAAAAATTCAAATTTGTTTTATTTAATTTCGAAGTTCTATACCTCTATAAGAACACCTTTTACATAAACAAATAAATTTCACCCAAATCTTCCCGCACATAACCTTAATCTTGACAGCCGTACACTCGGAAAAATGGAGATCTTTGCCACCATCAAGGCGTTAAACGGGTGATATTACGATTATGGATAGATCTGGCGAAAATAACTCGTTTGGCTAATAACAAAGGTAATAGTTTATATTTTAGTTCTTTTTTAATTTAGTATTAAGATTTCTACTTATTGTTAGTATATAAACAAATGCAGTACTTTAAACATAAGAGTACTCTGTACCGGACAGATTTTTCTGTTGGCTCTGAGTACTATTATGGTTCTCGCATATGCCATTCTTTGTAATTTAAGAATTTGTTGCTTACAAGAAACTTTAAAGGGTTAATTTGCTTTTGGACTTGAAAAAAAGTAAACATTTTAAAAAAGAGCGTGAGAATTGGCATTATTTTTCATATTTCTGTTGGTGTTGAGCACTTTGGCTTGCACAAAACGTCTTACTTTTTTTTTCTTTGTCAAGACTTGGTCGTAAAATATTATTGTTGGTGTTTTTCTCAAATTTCATATTCATTTGTAATATGAGGGAATAGTAAATAATTTTGCTACCACGTCCCTCATGAAATTTTGTTTATGATTTTTATGCAAGTTATGACCCTAAAGGAGCTTTAGCATCGTACCACACTCTATGAAATATGTTTTCTTTGTTCAAACAAACTAAGTTGCATTTAAACGTTTTCGTTAAACCATTTGCACAATCGCTTTAACAATAAAACTTATGTCCGTAATATTCGAATAGAACTTGCGCAAATAGATTCTTCGAATTCAGATACTAGTAGAGGAATTAAACTACTTTCAGGCTTATTGTTCGAGCGGTGGAGTTTGTAGCGTAATTAAAATATATCACAATAACAGACAATCCATTAAACGGGCTTCGAAAAAATGTTCGTTTCCATTAAGTTAAACATTTGGTTTATATTACTTTTTATTAGATTTTCAATTAAAAATCAATTATCAAAAGTAAATAAATTAGGGGAAGTGGTTGTCCGCCATTATATGTGCTTAAATCATTGATCGAATTCGGCGAATGAAATCGTCAAAGTCGTCCATAGTATTATCGCAAATCTGTCAAAAAATCATAAACCAGTAAAATTTTTGCGGCATAATCATAAAAAATATTTTTTTGTTTATTACAGGTTTATTTGATAAAATTTCAATAAATAAATCTTTAATAAACATAATTTTTTATAACTACGAAAGCTAGTTTTTATATAAAATATTTATTAAAATATGGTGATATATAGCAAAACAGTTCACGGGTTGCTAGTAAAAAAAAGTGTATCAGATAAAAAAGATATCAACAAACATAAAGCTAGTAAGTACGATGTGTTCTAAGTAAAGCCTGCAACCATAAAGCACGGTGTTAATTGTAACACTTTAGCGTCATGTTTTTGGCCAACTTAATTTTGCATTTCTTTATTTCACTGATTGACAAATTTAACCATAAAGACTAACATAATTGAACAGTGCGTATCTTGCGTATTGTGCGTTGAAATCAAAATACATTTTATGCACTTCGGGAGTTTTTTGACCAGCAATTGACAGAATTGTGCGCAAATTTCAGCAGAAAATGCGTGCATTACTCGTGCAAACCATTCTCCGTAAAACATTGCAGGTATTCGCGATAGAGTGGCAGAAAAGCATAAACCCCGACTCGCCGTTAGTGCTCGTTATCGCAAGATGATAACGGGCTTCTTACAGCCAGAAACTGGGCATAAGCATGGATGGCATGTGATTCCAACTGGATTGTGCCACTTGCCACACAGCCAATGAAACCAATACCTCTTTTGTGGGGAAAATTCAATGACCGTCTTATCTCATGTCGTGGCGATATCACTCGGCCGCCACGATCAAATAATTTGAAACCGTAGCACTTCTTTCTTTGGGGCGTTTATAAGAAAAGATGTATGTAAGTCAAGAATAATTCAAGAGTAAAACCATGACATAATTCGAAATATTAACGACATTGAACCTCTTATAGTCATTGAAAATATGGATCATACGCCAACGAAGCCATAGCGACCATTTGGTTGATATTTTGTTTCACACATAATTCTCAGCTTTTCCTATCACAACAACAAATATTAATATATATTTGTTATTAATTATCTTAATATATATAAGATTTTCTATTAAGAAAAGGAAACAGTACTTTACCGCAATTTGAGGATTTAAAGGTTAGCCCTTTCTATATATAAGCTCTTTCAATGTAAGTTTTCTGTCTAACTCTCTAACTCCCGCAACACATTTGTCCATTTTGTAAATAATTACGTTTGATACTTCCACATTGCTGTGAATGCATTATCATCGGCGTAAATACCCAGCTCGATATTACTATTAATCGAAAAATCTTATGCGTACACAGAAAAAATTATAGTAAAAATAAAGTCAACAAAATTTTTGCCTGAAAAAATAATTTGTATGCATATATAGGGTGTTTTTTTAAGCCCGATAGAGCTTGAAATTGTAAAAAATAACACAAAAAATTAAATTGTAATCAAAATTTTTTTTTATTCGAAAGATCAATACGTGACATTAACATTTGAAAATGATTTCGGGCATATGGGCACCGCGGCTGTTCTTGACGAAGCGCATTCTGGACGTCCAATTTTGGGCCACTTTTTCGAGCACTGCTGGCCGTATGTCACGAACAACACGAACAATGCTGGCCTCCAAGGCGTCAATTGTTGCTGGTTTATCAGCATAAACCAGTGACTTCACGTAGCCCCACAGGAAATAATCGAGAGGTGTCAAATCGCACGACCTTGGAGGCCAATTGACAGGTCCATTTCTCGAAATCAACTTATCGCCTAATTTTGATTTCAGTAAGTCGATGGTTGCGTTCGCCGTATGGCACGTAGCGCCATCCTGTTGAAACCACATCTCCTCCGGATCAATGTCATTCATATTTTCAAACAAAAAATCATTGATCATGGTGCGGTAACGATCTCCATTGACCGTAACGCGAGCTCCGGCCTCATTTTTGAAGAAATAAGGTCCGATGATGCCACCAGCATGAAAACCGCACCAAACAGTGCATTTTTCTGGATGTAATGGAGTCTGTAGGGTCTCTTGTGGATTGGTCTCACTCCATATGCGGCAATTTTGCTTATTAACAAACCCGTTAAACCAAAAATGCGCCTCATCGCTGAACACAATTTTGCGATAAAACAACGGGTCAGTTGCCAACTGCTCTAGAGCCCAATCGGCGAAAGAACGATGCATACAATGGTCTCGTGGCTTCAATTCAATGATTTGTCAGAGTATACTGAAACAAATAAAAAAAATGTTTCATCAAAATTTAATTTTTTGTGTTACTTTTTACAATTTAAAGTTCTATCTAGCTTAAAAAAACACCCTATACATAAACATCAAAAAAAAAAAAAAAACCTTGGATATCGTATTTTGTTGTTGTTTAAAAAATAGTTGTCTTCGATCAGTAATTTTACCAAACTTTTGTTCAAATCCACAAATTCCTTTACAGGTCCGCACTCAACCAATTTATTAATTGATTCAACGAGTTTTGTTATTGAACACGAAAAAATGGTTTTCTGTGTAAATAAAATACCTCCCCTAAGGGAGCAGGTTTTGTCAGTGAAAAAGATTTACATCAGTACCTGCCTTTACGGCCTTACCTGATGATGGATCAATTCCACGATTCACCAGCGCCCCCGTATGGGTAACTAAACTCACGCTGGTGGCAATTTTCGCCCTATGTTTGTAGCCATATGAGCAACTTCTTGTTGAGGAGCTAGGGCTTTCTAATCCCTCGTGTATGCAATTTCCCAGCAATCAATGGAAGACAAGGCTTAATCAGCTGGTAGGCCGAAGCCCACTAAGATCATCAGCCCTTAAACCAACACACCTGTATCTGTTGTAAAGGCAACGGACCCTCGGGAGGTTGTTAGTCCCCGGAAAAAGCCACAACCCAAACAGTTACCAGGTATACTAAATCCCCCTTCCTGCGTTTTAGGTTTAAACAACAGCCAGAACGCTCCAGTAAGGTAGGCACCTCAACCATGATCAGCACGGGCTGAACTGCAAGCAGAACCACCCGCGGGACATGCTGTTCGCCGTTCTGCCAATTTATACCCTTGGTAAAGGGTTCGGAAGCCAACATAACATAAGTCATGCAGACTTCTAGAGTTTTATTTGCTACAATAAACAAAGGGCTCCTTCCCCTCTTTACCCGAAAAACAGAGAGCCCTGGTTTAGAATACGCCAAGGCAAAACTTGTTCCCCAGGAGAGCTTTTTCCTTAGTTAAGGGGGAAGGAGTCCCTTTTTTTCTAACAAATAAAATTCTAGGAAGCCGCCAGCCTAACTAATATTAACTAAGGGTTAAAGTTGGTAGAACGGGGATCAGGAAAGGTGCCGGGAGGTTATGCCTTGCAGACCATCTCCGTGCTGATCATGTTTGAAGTGCCTACCTTCGCTAAAACGTTCTGGCTGTGGTATAAACGTAAAATCGCAGGAGAGGTGAACTAGTTTCCCTGATAACTTTGGTGCATTCCGCTTTTCAAGAACTAATAACCCCCGTGGTGTTGTTGTCTTGCAACAGATACCTGTAATGTAAAGAAACAGGAGTGATATTTAGACGAGTGAGTTGGTTAAGAGCTGATGTTCTTAATTTCCTTCGGCCTACCAACTCACTAAGCCTTGTCTTCCATTTGTACTGGGAATCTGCATACAGGAGAGATTAGAAGGCCCGAAATCTAAAGCAAGGGGTTTTTCTATTTGGATACAAACTTATTTGCTTATTGTGCGCAAGCATGGGTTTGGGTGGGTAGATACGTAAGAATTATATTTGTACATCTGAGTCTAGAATTATGGATGACTAGAGTTTTCATGGTGATTGTAGAAGCTGATAAAGAGGTATAAATGGCAGACAGGTCTGGAGCACCGAGTTAGTTGAATTTTGAACAGTCTTGCACTGTCATATGTCAGAATAGTAAGCAAGTATGTAAATACACAGTGGCGTTAAGTGTAAATAAAGTTGTGAATTATTTAAGTACTGTGTAACGAACAAGTGTGAGTGTCATTATTTCATTTGCAATTGAAGAATCTGCAAAGCGTTTTTAGAGGCCAAAACGTAACAATATATTGAAAAAGGAGTTTTCAATAGTCATACTTTTAACCAAAATAACGTGATGCAACAGAATCATAATATTAATCAAAATAACCATATTATTAAAATGATTAACTATTTTATTATCTTGACTAAGTGTATGTCATGTTCATAATACGTTATAATCATATTGTTATTACGTGATATAACCGGCCAACAGTTGTACGGTCACCTAAGCCAATTTCAGTCTGCCATACTTGTATTAAGATTTGTCAAACACTCAAACACAAGTAGAATGGTTTGAATGCAAAGTATTACGAAAATGTCCAAATAATACGATAAGCGTCTTGACATACTATTAAAATTCATAATTTTTATAAAATTCTTGAAGTAGTAAAATTTTGCATTAGATAAAGGTTGCATTTTTACTTAAGCAAAAAAACAAATAGTAACAATATTAAAACCAGATGTTGCAAAAATGAGTAAATGCATTAATTTTTTATTCACGTTTGTTATGATAATTGAGGTAAAACCAAATTTTAATGTTATGTCAGAATTTCTACAGCCGCAGCAAATCTCATCGGACATACATATATCTTGAAAAATTTTAATAAAATTTCAAGACTTGTACTCGAATAATAGTCCAAAAAGCCTTTTATGAACCGTAGTTATTATCATGATCGATCATGTCATGATAAGTTCTATTATTAACACAAATAAATTCAATGTCATCAATAACAATTCAGAAATACATTTCCCATTGGAAAGGTAAAAGGTAAATAAATCAGCCGATTTTTTTTATTACCTACTGAAACCCCTTAAAAACAAAAGTTAAAGGGAAGTACGCATTTCTTACGGAAATTCACGTTCCCATAAGTATTGTGCGTAAAAAAGTTGCGCAATTTCAGGTTGGTAAATTCATTATGTAAATTTCCGTATACCGGTACGGAGTTCTTAAAGAAAAGTAAACGGAATTTTTGATATTTTTTTATTATTACAGGTATGTTAAAAGTAAAAGTGGAAACTTTTTACCTGAAACAAAAGTTAATGTTTAAGGCAGAATTAGTTTGTACGTTCTTTTCCGTTCTGAATCAGCTGTTTTGTTTCTGTTCAATATAAACTAACGAGTAATTTTTTTGCTATTATCTTTTTGGCAACACTAGTTTTGACAGCTCACGCACGTTTTGTATCTTGTGTCACTGTCAAACATCTTCAGTTTAGTCTATAATTTAATCATGAATCGTCTTACAAACGAACAACGCTTGCAAATTATTGAATTTTATTACCAAAATGCGTGCTCTGTTAAGAAAGTTCATCGCGCGTTCTTCCATTTTATGGTCAGTTTAATCGACCTACTGAGGCTTCTATTCGGGCTATTGTAAAAAAACTGAAGAAAATATCGCAGCCGTATCGGCCAGTGTTGGTGATGACCATGAATTATCGATTCGGCGCCGTTCGCAGCAATTGGGCCTCTGTTACTCCACTATGTGGAAAATTTTGCGGAAGGATTTGGGTGTGAAGCCTTACAAGATACAGCTGGTGCAAGAATTGAAGCCAAACGACCTACCACAATGCCAAATTTTTGGTGAATGGGCTCTTGAAAAGTTAGATGAAGATCCACTTTTTTATCGAAGAATTGTGTTCAGCGACGAGGCTCATTTCTGGTTGAATGGATACGTGAACAAGCAAAACTGCCGTATTTGGAGTGAAGAGCAGCCAGAAGCATTGCAAGAGATACCAATGCATGCACAAAAAACAACCGTTTGGTGCGGATTATGGGCTGACGGCATCATTGGGCCGTATTTCTTCAAAGATGATGCGAATCACAACGTTACTGTGAATGGTGAGCGCTACCGTGCGATGATAACAAACTTTTTTTTGCCCAAAATGGAAGAGCTTGACTTGCATGACATGTGGTTTCAACAAGACGGTGCCACATGCCACATGCCACACACCACGCGAAAGAATGGACCAATTGAGAGGCGAGTTCGGTGAACAGTTTGTTTCACGCTTGGGACTAGTCAATTGGCCGCCCAGATCGTGCGATTTAACGCCTCTAGACTATTTTTTGTGGGGCTATGTTAAGGCTAATGTCTATAGCGACAAGCCCGCTTCGATTGACGCACTGGAAGCCAACATTGCCAACATTATTCGTGAGATACCGGCCGAAATGTTGGAAAGAGTATGCCAAAATTGAACTAAGCGGATGGACCATTTGAGGCGCAGCCGCGGCCAGCATTTGCATGAAATAATCTTCAAACATTAAATTATATCGACTCAACTATCGATCCAAATAAATATTTCATGCATTTTTCTGAATTATGTGAATTATGTGTCTTTTTTTTTAAATTTCCGATAGTTCTTATAAAATCACCCATTATATGTACATGGTTTGTTTTTACTTTTACGTTCTGTTCTGTTACGGACTAATCTGTTGAAAATATAATTCAACGTTAAGTGACGGCCAGATATGTGTATGTGTTACTTTTATCAGGTATGAAAACATTAATTTTTTATTCAAATATATATAATTTTTTTTGTCGAAAGCTAAAAAAAATTGTTTCAACAAAAGATTTTTAAAAGTTAATACATTTTTAACAATTAAGCAACTATGGATGATCAAAAAAATATTATTTTAGCGAGGAAAAAATTATATTTTGTATAAGAAGTGTCATAAACTCTGCAGATTGCGCGAAAGAAGTGGACTGTTTGATCACCATTTCTAAATTATTGATTTGTTTCCTTTTGTGTTTTTTCACACAAGATAATATTTATATACATGTTTTATTCTTCATTCCAATGTTTTTCTTTTATTTATGCTCTACTGTAAAAACAGCTGAATATTTTTACGGAAAAAGTAATTGTAAAATATTTCCTACGGAAATGAACGTCACAGAACGGTAACAGAAAGTAAAAACTAATGAGGCCTTTACGCATTTATTTGCCTACGGAATTTTTGACAGTTGACTATTATTATTATTGTTAATAAAATAACTAGATTTAAAAAAAATTTTTAATAAAATGGAGGAAGAATTTTCGCCGTATATTTGGACGGTGAACATAGCATGAAGTAAGTATTTACATATATACATACTCGTATACCTTTTCTACAAAAACCTACACAATCATTTTTCCGTGCAGAAATAAAAGTATATTTCCAAACGTGAATATCTGTAAGAACTCTGTACCGGCCTTAAGAAAGAAAGTAAAAAAAATTAAAAATCCTTCTTAAGAAAAACTTAAGAAAGGGGAATCTTACACTAAAGCCCGATGTATAAATGTACAAAAAACCAAAAATCTAATTTAAAAAAATTATAAAGTTCAACAAAAATTCAATCAATTAATAAAAAGTATTAAATTTAAGCGCCTCGAAAATGATTTTTTTTAATTAACGCAGTGGAACTTTATTTTTTTGCTCAAACCAAAATCTATCGAAAAATCGATGGCGCAAATATCTACTGCTAAATCTAACCTAATGTTACACATGTTATTCTCAAATGAAATTACAATATATTGAAGAATACATTATTCTGATATAGTTTACATTATTGTAATTTTTTTTTTGTCTGAGTAATGGAACCATTCGAGAAACCACTAAAAATTATTGAAGAATTTGGTTTATTTCACAGTTACGCAAACAGTTAAACTTTTTAAGAATACTATTGCATATTGAAAATATTGTATTTAGGGAAAACGCGTACTTAATCAACCATATCAACATTGTTAGCATTTGTTTATTGTATAATGAAATTTTAATAACTCTGCAAACAAGTAACTGTTAATGTTGCCCAATAATTCAGTTACGCCTCACTAAGTGTTGACAACGAAGAAGTGAAAAGATATGCTCTTTATAATCATTCAATCAAGTAAAACCAAAAGTTAAGTTGATAAAACTTTAGAATATTAGTTTTTTTTTGTAACAAAAATAATTAAAACAACAACAACAGGGAACACTTAAACCATTCGATTGTTAACCTCGCCCTTTTCTACTCATTTCAGTATCGGCTGCATTTGAATCTAGACCATTTAACATTAAGAACCTACGAGGGCGGATTGATATTGAAGCTATCTAGCGCTAGATGGCAGCACAAACAATAACTTTTTCTTTTAATTGTGAGCTGTTAAATGTCAGCTAGTAAAATTTCACACAAATTCATCTATTAGTTTATTTGTTGTAGCCGTTGGAAGTAAGCAACTTTTATGTTTCTTGAAAAACGGAAAAAGTAGATTTCGTATAGTAATTAAACACTTTTATTTGAAAGAGAAAATGGCGAAAGAGGCAAAATATTGGATTGCTGAATTTAAACACGGTCGACCAAGCAATGCAACAATACCATCAACAGGTTACTGAAAAAAATGTCAAGAAAATCCTCGATATCGTTGCTGATATGGTAAACATATCATATGAACGTGTGGTAAACATTTTTCATGACCATTTGCATATGAAAAAGCTATCGGCAAGATGGGTGCCGCGTTTGCTTAATGCCGAACAAAAACGAATTCGACAGACCACTTCACAGCGGTGTTTGGACATGATAAAGCGTAATCCCATTGATTCTTGGCGTCGATAAATAACTGTTAATGAAACGTGGGTCCACCCACCGCTACGCATCTGAAACCAAAAATTAGCATAAATAATAGGCGGAAGCTGAAGGAAGTGCTCCGAAGAAGGCGAAGACCGTGAAATCGGCTGGCAATATTATGGCTACTGTATTTTGGGATGCACACGGAATATTGCTTAAGCCCAGTTCAGACTATTATACTGTGTATTAATACTTGTCAAAAATTCAAATAATACGTGCAAATCTGATAGTCTGAATGTAATCCGTCATACATATGAAAAATAATACGATAAAAATTTGACAACCCATAAGCAAACCAGCCGTATAAAGATTTACTAGCCGACTATTTATTAGCCGATGGCGTGCCGTCACCGATAGTATTTTTTGTTGTTATAAGAAAGCTCGAAATTTGGGATTTAGCTGTCGTATATAAATGAATTTTGCTCATGCTAGAACATAAAATATGTTGGTGTTTTTAAATTTGCATCTGTTTTACATAATTATTATATTATCTGCTAAAGATTTTCAAGCGCCGGCAGGTCTACTGCCTACGGCGAAGAGCTCACGTGCCGCCGTGTAAAGTTTTATGTTGGCACATCTCTCTGCTGAATAAATAAACAAATATGAACAGCTATTTTCTTTTCTACTCAAATTTGTTGGTTTGTTTCAAGTGTGATGGTGTGAATGCAAAATCCAAATTATGTTGGACTTTTAGACAGTCGCAAGAAATGTGCTTAGACTTTTATCTCTCAAAATAGAATGAAAGTATTTATACTTGTATAATAGTCTGATCGGCCTTTATCGATTATTTTGAAAAAGGATCCACAATTACAGGAAAGTATTATCGTATATTATTGGATCAATTGATGGATAGCAATCAAGAAAAAACAACCACATTTAAAAAAGAAAAAAGTGCTCTTTCTTCAAGACTCTTTTTCTGGTTCAGACAGCATTAGAGGTGATGCTAAAACTACATGAAATACACTTGGAGATGGTGATCATCTGCCTTATATTCCAGATTTAGCTACTAGTGATTTTTCCCGTTACCTAACTAGAAAAAGTGCCTCGCAGTGATTTCCGAAACTAACGCGTATTTGAGGGCATTCCAAAATTGTATTATTCAGATGGTATATAAAAAATGAAATATTGTCTTATTAAGTCTGTTGAGGCAACAGGAGATTATTTTGAGAAATAAAACGGTTTTGAAAACAAAATATTTAGTTTCCTACTTAGTTAGCGTCAATATCAATCCGCCCTCGTATATTACCTTTCAAAATGCAAATAGTTAACGCTTTTACCCTTCACTGCTACTGTAATGCTTTAAAACTTTTTTCTATGGTAATAAATTTTTTTTAGAATATGTTGTGGGAATTTGACAATACTCGTAATGTAGTTCTTTGTTATTCCTCTTACTCATATTAACTATAGTTTAATCGTCAGGTCGCAATTATTTCAATATGAATAACTTCCATGTACGGCTGAAAATGTTTAAGATCTATTCACGTAGTTTTAAACAAGTTTTTATAATTCCAAAAAATTTTTTATATACAACTATGAATGTATGTGTTGTACACTTCATTTATAATTTTACTCGTAGTTTAGAGACTGTTTTTCTTAAACGTATAGATACATAGATAAAATAATTTAATATAAAATTGTTTGTATTATTAATTAGAATTTTGTGACGCCACCTTGGTTTTCCACCATGGATGCCAAAAAAGTTTTTTAATAGATACAGTCAACTTTTAAAATTAGATAAATTATTTTTTCACACATACAAGTACATACATATTTTGATCGCCTTTTAAAGCGAAATTTCCGTTATTTTTTGACTTTGTGGTTAAGAGAAATAATTGTTAAATGTCAAAAATATAATAAAATACCAAGTAGTTTTAGTCCATTTCCTAATCACAAAATCGACGTGACATATAAACTATTTTTTTTTATCAATATTCTTGTTCATACTTTTTCCAAGATTTATCGTTAAATGTCACTGAAACTTTCTTATATATTCCGCTGCAGAGCATATTGACATACATGCATTTCCATATGAACATACAATTTCGGCTAACAAACGTAACATGAAAAAAATCCAAATTTTTCTTGTGCCGCTATACTGGCATGTTGCACAATCATATATAGAGCCTTCTTACATACCTTCTTTTAGTCATAAAACTTTATTGTATCAAACTTTATTACATTAACTACATTAAATTTGTAAACCTGTGACGATCCTCAAGACCAAGAGGGATGGGAATTACATATTCTACAAAGAGTTAAAAAGATTTTCATCAGCACCTGCCTTTGCGGTCTTGTCTGATGATAGATCAATTCCGTGGCAATTCTTGCCATATGTTTGTAGCCATATAGGCAACCCCTTGTTCAGGAGCTCGAGCCTTCTAATCTTTCCTGTATGCAATTTTCCAGCAATCAATGGAAGACAAGGAGTTGATAGGCCGAACTGTTTTTCTTCTAAATATTGTTTTTCTTCTAAAAATAGTATTTTTCTTCTAAATATTCGATTCAACATGATCTTTTCTAAAAACATTATTAACGCGTATCACGTTCTTTACAAAGCAGGTTGCACATAAAACTGGCTAAAATGTAGCGTGTCCCGGACTGTACCTTGAGTTCAGTGGAGATGCTGCCTTTTAATATTTCTTTCATACGCGCTTATGCAAATGTAAGATCGTTTTTTATAGTAGATGAGTAAACGGTGTAGCTTCTATTTGATAAAAATAGTGACTAAAACGTTTGTTTGTTGAAAGTAGTCATGATTTATTTGAAAAGCTAAGTGTACATTATTATTATTTTTTTATTTTATTTTATATATTTATTCAATTAAGACAAAAAGCCCCTTGGACCAAACTTGCCTAAAGATATAATTTGGCTATATTCATTATATAAGCAATAACATAAAAAATTACAAAAATATAAGTGTAAAATATATATAAATATACAAAAAAAATCCATAAAATTAGCATAATTTACTAAATTATAACAAAATCATTTAATAATTTATTGCATAATTTATTTTATATGTAAAAAAAATTTCTAAGTATCCAAAAATACTTCCCTTCCTTCTGCACTACCAATTAGAACAATATAGCAAGCTATTGTTGGAGGTGTGGCTTCATATTGTTAGCATTTGTGTTAATAACAAATGAACACTATTCTAGGGGTGATGGTAATCGGGGAAAAATGATAAATACATACGAGTAAAAGGCAGCACTTTTTGACCATAACTTCCTCAGTTTATTGTCCTTTATGCTAATTTTTATGATAAGGCCTCTGTGTTCTAGTGCTTTAAGTAAAATCAATACAACGGCTAATTGAGCTAGTCTAGAGAAGCGTCTCTTTATAAATATCAGAGGTACTGCATGTTTATGAAGAAATAAACTTCGTTAGCATTTTAACCGATCTCGCATGTTTGTGCGGACAGTTGCACTAGCTTTTGTCCTTTGATTCTCTAGCTTCTAGGAAAATTAAAAAAACTATCTTACAACCAAGGCGAATTTGGTACCAGGTGGCCTCGTTAGCGTAGCTGATCGACAGCTGTTTTAGGTGCTCATTACCCAACTATCAAAATTTGTTTATATTTTCATATTTTTTTCAAACATTTTCATACGCGCCATTTCATATTTCCTGTGTACAAATCTTAACCCATTTGGTGCAATTTAGTACAGTTAAACATTAGGCACCAATTTTAAAATTGATTTTACAATACGCACACAACCTAGGGAGGTCAGTAGATGAAATGGACTAGTTCAATTTATTGTTCGAAATTGACATTTGTAGTATGAAATCTTCATGGGTGTTCTGTATCGATGTTTTTAATAGATATAGTCATAGTAAAATATTGGCGGCATAGATAACATATGAAAATTAAAAAAATATGAAAATTGTATATTATTTATCACCAGCTAGCTGTTTAATCAAATATGGCCCTATGGGCTCGATTAAAAAAATTTAAATAAATGAAGCAAAAAATGAAATAAAATAATTCGCTGCCAATGCAAACAATTTTTAAAACTAATATGTATTGAAAAAAAGCTTTCGAAATTTTCACTTAACTACCACCACCCTGATCTACCCATTTATTATTTCTTTAATGCTTTTATACACATATGTACATTTTGTATACAATGAATAAAAAAAAAACTTTTTTGTTAACAATTACTTCCAGTTTTATTTCGGCAGTAATGGTTTAATCGTGTTTTTAAAAATAGATATACAATTTGAATACATTTTATTTCAGCGTTGCCGCTTAGCATGTGCTCGTAATTATCAAAAATTGGAACAAAATAAAAAATTTCTGATCATTTTTGGCAATTAAATTTTTTCATAATTTCTTTGTATATTACAGCATCATTACATTTTGCTCCGTATTTTTATTCAAAATTCTTATGGAAATATATTTATCAATTGAAAATACTTCATTGTTGTTAATAACATTTACGTTCTCGAAACTCATTTTCTTAATCTGACACAAATTGTTCTGAAGACTTTAAAAATTTTGTTATTAGACATAAATATGTATTTGGACATGTAAATTTAAAATTTATTATAGTGAAAATTTTATTCAGCTAAAAGGAATCTGCATTTCGTTGCAAAAAAATCTAACCAAAAAATAATTTTCCACACGTATAATACTTCCAAAATGTATTTATTTTTTACATAAAAAATAAAGTCAATTATTTGTCTTACTCTCGTTGATTTGCAAAATTTTTAATAAGTTCCTAATTCCAATATTTTGTTTGTTTCCTTGATAGGTCCAAATCATAACCGACAATTTCTTATACTTTCTCTAGCAAAAAACAATGAAGAAATCGTACAAGAATCTTATAATATATTTCCAATTTCCAGTTTTTAATCTTTAAAGTTCCCTAAAAAAATTTCCACTTAAGATATTCAAAAGTGGAAAAATTTAAAGGCAATTGATTATTATTACAATTTAAAAAATTTTCTTCCTTAATTTTTATATTCTCAAAAAACGAAAATAATTTTTTGGATTTTGTGTAATATCGAGCTCTTGGCTGTGGAAAATTAATTTACGTTCCCGGCAATACTGATTTGTTCAATAGAATTTAAGGCGAATTATATTAAAAGAATACATTGGTAATTTTATATAGGGCGAACACCATGTTGTTTTTTGTGTTGTTGTACTAAGAAGACCAAGGCGAATTCATTATTAGGTGGATGCATCGGCGAATTCAGGCGAATTCGTTTAATATGGCGGCACTTTCGCTGTCAAGTTTTGTTTACCTTTTCGTCGCCATTTAAATTTTTGTACATGTTCTTTACTTTTGACAGCTTAAGTGTGAATTCGCCTTTTTACACAAACAAAATACCTGTTGTTTTCTTCATTGTTGTATTGTTGTAACGAAGCGGCTACCTTGTTTTTTGTATCATGAAGAAGACCACCTGTTATGAATTCGCCTTGCTTACAACCAATTTTCACGACGACTTTTAAAGACACGCTTGTTTTTTATTCTATTTAAAAGCTGCTACCAAAATCATGCTACATTTTCATCATGATTTTTAAGAGATGTCTTTTTTCAATTGTAGTTGCAAAATAATATCGTTTGTCTCATTTTATCCTTTTGTTAGTATCGATGTAGTCACCTTTCCGAACGAATTTAAATGATAAATAATAACAATATTACAAATGATAACAAATAGGAATTAGGAAAAAAACACGAAAACCAGAGTTCATGTCTTTTTGTTTAACCCTCTTTCATTTCTATCAAATTTGCCCACAAACATGATAGACATGACTTAAAGGCGTTTAAAAAAGTCATCGTGAAAATTGGGTGTTAGTTTCGAATGCAGTTAAGAACAATAAATTTGCTCGACCCAACTTTGATACTGGTTTTTTCTCTTCCATTTAAAAGTTCGCTCATGAACGTAAGTTATATTGAATACAAAAAAGAAAAAACACTGAAGAATGCCTTTGAGGTCCACTGGCTAACATGTTTTCTAGGTTATTTAAATGTAAAGCAAAAGTGCAATATATCACTTATGGAACTAGTCCTACTTCTTTGTATACGTGTACTGCCTGAAGAGTTTTCATCAGTAAGAAAACTCAGCAATGAATCAGAAAAAATCCGAACTTCTTCAAAGATTTATTTAAACGATAATTAAATTTTGTTTCTGAACTAACTTTAGCAGCTTACATAACAAAAGTGCTAGTAAAAGTGACAGCGAATGACAAAAAATATTTTAGACATAAGCTTTGTTGATTCCACGATATTTTTTTAGTATTCCAATCAAGATGTATATACAGCTTATTTCTTATGTTTCCTAGCCAGTGTTGTCATGTTTAAAAAAAAAATCCATATTATTGGCCAATTTTGTATGAAAATCTTTCAAAAAAGTTTTATTGTTGCTTCAAACTTCATAATATTATTAAGCATGACGATTACACGGCAAAAAAAGTTTCTCCCCGGTATGGATCCATATATGTACTTATGTCCGAGATATAGGCTTAATAAATTTTTTAATGAAAGTGTCGCGTAAGCGATCTTAAATAACGTTTTTGCTTAAAAGCAGTTCTGGTTATAAAAAGAGGTTACTAAAATACAGAAAATGACACTTTCCGTTATCAGTCAATATATACCTAAAATATAGTCTAATCCGAAATTTCCACGAAAAGATTTTTTTTTTATTAAAAGCAGTTCTGGTTATAATAGAAGGCTATTAAAATATAGAAAATGAAAGTTTGCGATACCGGTCCATATACATCCGAGATATAGCAAAACCAGTTTTTTTTTGCTTAAAGGCGGTATAACTTTGACCGATTTTTCCATGGAGGATTATCTTTTTGACACGGCGATTATAAAGTAAAAAATTATTTTCCCGATATTGGTCCATGTATATTTGAACATATTTAGTTCAATATATATATGTGACTATTGTGAAGGGTATTTTACATTCGGCCCAGCCGGATATAATAAACTCTTACTTCCAATTTTAACGCGAATAAAAAAAAACTAAAAAAGTTGACTACAAATTTTATATTGTAGGTGTATGTACATAAACAAAATTAATGAGTGAATTTTACATTTTGAAAAAATTTTATGTACATATGTTTCTATATAAAATTATTTGAACTTCGATATAATTTACAGGCTATTCTGCAAAAAGACAATATACAATTTTAATGATAAACGGCTGTTAATAAAAGAGTACAATTCATTGAATATGATATAAAAATGTTATGTTAATAATTTTTAAACTTTAAAAATGGATTTTCAAATTGTCTTCAAAATGTATCTGTTTGGAAACTAAAATGTATCTTTCTCGAAATTTCACTGGTAACACTGCTATAGATCCTTAGGCATTCTATACTGTAGAGAGCGTAAAGGTACAACAAAAAATAAATAACATACAATAACGACAAAGACCAGCGTTGTCAACTCGGTGCGTTTCGCACCGTTTTTGGTGCTTTTTACACTTATTTGTGCGAAAAATTCTTTAGTCGGTGCGGGTTGCGCTTTTTTTACATTTTCGGTGCGTTTTTTAAATTTCGGTGCAACCCAATCAAATTCAACTCAAGTTTTTGTTTTAATATAAGAAAATAGTATTCAAGTGCCCAATATTTTTAGGTTTCATTTTCCAGAGCACAATCAGGAGCTATAATATAAAAAACGCACCCTATTATATGAACAAATTAAGACAATCTTGCTAAAATAAATATTCTCGAAAGAGAAATAAATATTTGTTTTTACAAAATTTTCAGCTTTTAGAAAGAGTTTCGCTATTATACGATCAACCCAAGTTTAAATATTGAATCTGGTAAACTTCATCTTTTATTTGTTATTATTCTGGCAAATTCTTTTACCACCATCCTGATTGTCACCATTCGCTTAAGAAAACGCAAATGAGATTTACACTGTATTTGATAGAATGGCTATTAATAGAGTTTGATAGCTTGTAGTGCGATTCTGTAACTTTTAATGATCTTATAATCGTAAATTTCTTCGATTTTAACGACGGTAAAGCAGCAGTAGAAAAGTTAAAAGTAGCAAGTTACTCGATCGACAGCGAATATAATCAAATAATATTGCTGAATAATAAAATATCGTTATAATTATTGTAAAGATATCATTATCTTCATAAAAGTAACAGAATCATACTAGTGGTCAAGTTTCACAAACACGAATTCTAGCTATTGAACGAATTGGATGGCATGCCATCAGGCGGTGGTACCAGACACAGTTTTTAATCTAAATATAATTTATAATATAAAATGGGGTTTTAAAAATGGAATGAAAAGTTAAAAATTCCTTGAGTTTTTTTTTTGTTTTGAAATAACGTTTTTTTCTCTATTTTGGTGCGTTTTGAAATTTCAATGTTGACAACGCTGACAAAGATAATATCAAGCTACAATACTGTGTAGCAATAAAATAATTGCGAATGATTGTTGTATTGTACCACAGTTTTAATTATTTATTTAATTTAAAACTCATTTGTCGAGATGTCCAGTTTTTTAGATTAAGATAAATAATATGAAAGAGAAACAAATAATCGTAAGTTGAACCACAGTGTTGATATTAAATATAATAGATCCAACTAAACCAATTTATTATATTTATTAGTGCCTGATCTAATAAACCATACGCCTGAGGATGTTCAAAAAAAGCGAACAAAACGTTGAGTAAAAAACTCAAATTGCTTTTAATCTATTTATAATTTAAAACAAAGGTTTGATTATCATTAGCCCGTAGGAAACCCCCATTGAAACGAATTAAAAGAAAATAATTTAAAAATTTTTATTTAGGCATGTGAAGACTTTTTCCACTACTTGGAAACCTTTAAAAAAATATTTCAAAAATTTAATTACAGAGCCCAATATTCTAGATAAACGAATGAGAATTTAAAAAGAAAAATGTTCTAATCCTAATTTTGAAATACAAAAACGAGCATTTTTCGTTTCATACGTTTTTCTTCTATTTTCATTTTGCGATTGCCATAAATATTAGCAGCTGATAAAGTAAATAAGATAAAAAAAATTCTAATTTTCTAAACTTTGGCCCGTCGGAATTTAATTCTTCTAATTTAATTCTTGCTACTTTCTCCGTTAATTCCTAATAATTAGAAAACACTAGAAGTTCCTTGTTAAAATATAAACTATGTAAGAAGTTATTATGTTACGCCGGAAAATTTTTTATACTTATTTTAATGTGTAACTCAACTTGACTTAAAAATCTGTTTACTTTAGGCTCAAAGTTCTTAAGTGTTGATTGATGTTTCTTTTGTAAACAGCTTAATTGCTTCTCTTCAAAAAAAGAAATCAGTGTCACTTAATAACACATGAAAACTTTATACGTATACGAGTATTAATAAATATTTTATTATTCATCTCTTTCATGAGCTTCTGCCAGTATGTCAACTGTTATTGTTATTCAATTAAATATTTATTCCATTACATATAATTGTTCTCACAAAGCGTACTCGTAGATTGAAAATCTATGTTGAAATAATAAAATCTCAATTGCTGACACAGATCATTTACTTTGCCACAAATTGTGGTCCATTAAGGGCGATATAAAATAAAAAATTGTAACAAGAAATATGCCACACATACCTGCATAAATACATATATATTTGTTACCCAGCCAGCATTTCGGTGATAATGTTTCCAGAGATCATCTAAATGAGTCTACTCAGATAATTTTTGATAATTAAAGAGTGATTTATCACTTGATGGATTGAAAAAACATTCTAATATGATACATATTTATACTTTAATGTTGATTTCTGACAATGCAGCGACAAAATAAACAAAAATTTAAAAAGACTTTTTAAATATTCCATTTCATGCACAAAATTAAAGAAAGCAAAGGGATTGAAACAGGTTTCCTAAGTACAAACATGATTAGCAAACGATTTCAAATATAACTAGAATATATATTTGTTTGTTAAATAAATTTAATTTTTGCAGCTTCAGATCTTTGTTTTTTTGTTTTATAAAAAATTAACTATTAAAAATCTTTTATTTCTCGATATTTCGATAACAATTTGTTATCATATTATGTATAGCCTTTTATGTGTTTATTGTTGTTGCTATTGTGGTATTCGCGGGCGAAAAATAAAATAAAAAAACCAATTGAAAATGAATGAAAGAAGTAATTGAAAAATGAAATAAAAATCAAACTGAAAAAAAATTGCAAGGTGCTCCCAGATAATGGTATCGGTGGCATGCTGGCGTTTGGCTCCGGCTAGAAGCTCGCCGTTTTGGGGTGGTTCTTTGCCATGATCTGGTGCTTGTCACATAATATAATGATTTGCTTTATATTTTATAGTATAGATGGACATCTATACGTTTGGAACAGCACGTTTCACCAAATTTTCATATTTTTCTTGCTTATGATTTCAGAGATATCACGTTTTGACAAAAGCCGAATTATGAGAATACCGTGCCCGAAGAAATACTCATAACTTTTTCAATATCAGTCCAAAAAGAGTTGCGGAAGTTATAAATTTAGAAAATATATAATATAATATTTATATACATACTACCGTATTCATAAAAAATAATTTGCAATTAGTAAACGTTCACTTGACATACATACATATTTCTAAACAAAATTTGTCAATTAAACCTTTATTATGTGTACATTATTTTTTTATGAATACGGCAGATAAATAAAGTAGTTCATTTTTCATTTCTTCTCTTTATTTTAGAAAATTGAAAGAATTTCCAATAATAATAAATAAAAAATAAATTTCCAATAAGAATGAATAAATAAAAATTATGAATTAAATTTTTCTTTATTTCTTACTATTTATGTACATAAATACAGAATGATAAATTAAACATTTAATGGCAAAATCTTAACTTTAGTCTGTCTCGAATGCAAGAAGCTTCCCTCATCGGTTCCGGAATTGAAAAAGGGTTGGTTGCATCCCTTAATCACTGCTTATCATGTCATGTTGGTCAGGAACCATCACCACAAAACTGTACATTATTGAAAGTTTTTATGAAATTTATTTATGATTTCAATGTGTTTTTATTTATGTACATAAGTTATTGATTGACACAATATAATTCAATTGTTTTATTTATTCACTGCTAAACATTTGTTTCTTAAATTTTCTTTTCGTTTGATAATTTTTTCGTATATGCTTCTTCTTATTTGTTTACTTTTTGCATTTTGACAGCTGTTTAATGGAAATATTCCAATAAAGACTTAACTAATGTTGCCTCTTTTCGATTTATTATACAGAAACGCTGTTTTTCTCGATGGTCGAGAAACGGTGGAATTTTAAGTTTCATATTTTTCGATGCGAGAAACTTCTCACTAATATTACAGAAACGATGCAGAGATGTAAAACGCTATATACGGCATCTAGTTAACCAACAAGCCAATCTCAGAAATACGATCAACACAGTTAATTAATTTACTATCAAGAATGTTTTAATTACGTGGCCACCACTGTATATATAGATAACTGATGGAAATTCATTTGAAAATAAATATAAATAAACTGTTACTGTTATACAATGACCTAACAACGGGATTTTTCAAGAAAGCCAATCCTACAAGTCTAAAATGCTTGAATCAAGTACAGAATTTTTGAACCGAGTAAAACACCAAAACAAAGGCACAAACACATATGTACATGTGAATCATTTGCTGAGAGATAGGAATAAAAGGTTCTCTAAGGAAAAAAGCATTTGAATTCCCATTAATTTATTTAAAATAATGGAATATTATAATGTTTCACATATGTATGTATATACAGTTAGGAAACACAAAAAACAAGCTGTATAAATTATTTATTTGGTATGAATTATAGTATCTAATAGAGTAAATAATCTATGAATCAATCGTTTTTTTAAAGTAATATAGTTTTATTAAATCCCCTATTCAGCTTATTTCAAATGCGGATTCGGGATTGAATCAACTCTGAAATTCTTGAATCAATTGCTTTTTAAGATTGGTTTGATCTCAGTTTTTCTCAAATCATGGGTTGGGGACTAAATTATATAAAATTAAGGTTTTAGTACTTGAATAATCCGTACTTGAAAGAAGCGCACCGTACTTAATTTGATCCATACTTACCATACTCATTACACCGTCTGGGGTTGGCTTAAGTACGGAGGGATTGAATTTTATTTTCAGTGTACATACAAATAAACATATGTTTACTTTTCAACGAAACATTCGCGCTCTCCGGGTCGTAAAATTTCAAATTCGTATTACGTAATTTTTATATTGAGCGGAATAAATATGCATGTCACTTCGTAAGAACTTTAGCAATTTTAACACCACCCTAATGAACATATGAGTATATGCGAATGTATGTTTGTTGCTGATAAACATATGAAATAACATAAAACTGTAAGCACATGTATACCTACATACATATATTTGTGTCTAAGTTTCGTTAGACACATGCTTGAAATTTCAATAATTCAATGTTTATTTCCAAATGTCATAAATGTCAGAATCTATAGAAATTTGAACAAAGTGGAGAAGCGAAAAGCGACAAAATCAAACAAATGGATTTTGTATGCAATTAGAGAAATTAAATGAGCCATTTCGAATAAAGTCGGTCATGTTGGTATTTTGTAATTCATAGAACTGACAGAAGTTTATCGTAGGCTTTTTGAAAAAAAAACAATAATATGAATAAATTACATACATAGATATATTATCCATAATGTCAACATGTTGCAATATTGGGGTTTAATATTAATAAAACGTTACTACATGTACCAAAATCAATTTAATTTTTGTATTTTTATTTGGTTATTGGCCAAAACTGAATACTTTGTTATACGAGTATCTCTGCACTTATGTATGTATTCTTATGTTTTCTATATGTATGTATTTGACCTTGAAATATTTGTCATATTGTTGTTAAGCTACAAAACAAAAACAGATCGACAAATATGTTTATACTTATTATTCAATATAATGATTAAATAAATAATATTATTTTTTAGTTTATTGAATTTCTGTTGAACTTCTTTTTATAATTTTTTTAATTAGATTTTTGGTTTTTGTATATTTGTACATCGGGTTTTAAATCAAGGTTTTCCTTTCTTAAGAAGGATTTTTTACAATACAAATTAGCTGTGATCAATAATCGCTACACTATTCATCAGCACCCATTTGGATTTGAACTTGGGTTATGACATATCATGAACTGCTTGCTACCTTAATGATATTATTTTTTGCATATTATTACTCGTATATGGAAAAGCGTTTATTGGATTAAGAAGAAGTGTGTAGAGAGAAACACTCTGGGGAGAAGTTTTCTTATTGCTGTTAACATGTATTTGTAAGCAACGGTGAGAGAGGATAAGTTGATCCTGCTTCTCCAGTAAATTGTACCAAACTTTTGCTTTATCAATTCATATGCACATTTTTAATCCATTCTTTTTCAGTATTTTTTCGATCTCAGGCAATTGAAAGGACTTTAGACGATCACAACATAAGCAGGAATCCTGAATCGGATATTATTCCAGCGCTGCTCTTGAAGCAATATTTTCTATATCTTCACGCTCATTAGCATGCTTTTATAGTACATTGTATTGTTGGGTACGCTGTTTTCTGGGGCATAAAGGGACAGGAATCTTTCGTTTGTTGTAGCAAACAAAACTTTAGGAAGCCGTTAGATTTCCGAAACTCGTCCCAATGGTTACAATTGGCAGGACAGGGATCAGAGAAGCCCCCGGGAGATTCTGCTTTTCAGATCTCTTGGAGCTGGTTATGGTTGCGGTTCCTGCTTTGGCTAAAATGATCTGGACCTTGTTTAAACCTTAAATCGCAGGAAGGGTGAATTAGTTTCCGTGATAACTATCGTGCAGCCGGTTTTCAGGGACTAAAAACCTCCCCAGATGCAACAGATACCTCTATTGTAAGGAACCTGGAGTGATAGTTCGACGGCTGAAACTTTTAATGGACGTCGGGCTACCAACTCATTAAGCTTTGTGTTCCATTGACTGTGTGTAAATTGAAAACGGGAGGGACTAGAAGGCCCGTAGTCTTAAGCAAGGGGTTCGTTTATAGGGCTATAAACTTATAGAGAAAAGTTGCAATCTGTGTGAGCTTAGCAAGAGATACGGAGGCGCTGGTGAATCGTGAATAATTCACTCCGTGGAGTTGGCCCACCATTAGATTATACCGTAATAGCAGGTGCTGTTGTAAATAAATTTCACAACCTACTTGAAGGTTGCCCACCGTAGAGCAGGTTTTACATTGGCGTACACCAAACCAAGGCATTCACTCTGCTTTCTTGGGATGTGGTATTAAATAAAACTCTAGGAATTCGCATGACTTATGTTGTGTTGGACTTCCGAACCCCTTACAGAGGGTTAAAATTGGTAGAACGGGGATCAGCAAATCCCCCAGGAGGTTCTGATTATCTCGGTGTTGATCATGGCTGAGGTGCCTACCTTGGCTGAAACGTTCTGGCTGTGGCTAAAACCGTAGGAAGGGGTGTTAGTTTCCCTGATAACTTTGGTGCATGCCAGTTTTCGGGGGCTAACAACCACCTGAGGTGCTGTTGTCTTGCAACAGATATCTGTACTGTGAGTGATGATTAGACGGGTGAGTTGGTTATATGCTGATGTTACGTTAGAAGCACATAAATTACTGCGTTATCTCTAGAATGGGGAAAACTAGCTAACTGTTTAATTCTAGCCCGAACTCACCCAAAGAAAAAATTCATGCAAATTTTTACAGCAAGTGACAAAAATTGGTTTGGAAGACTTTGGATTAGTGCGGAATGTTTCGTTATTAAAATGGAACACACATATTGAAATTCACGAAGTATCGTGACGGTCACAACTGGGCTTGTATTAATAACAGAAGAAACTAAGTTTGTTTTTGAAAAGCTACACAGTGAAGACTTTACCATTTAAGCGGTCATGGCTAAATTTTAAGAGCCGATGTTGATTTTGAACACAACATAAATTATTTAGCACTTATTGTAATTTCTTCTTATTATGATAATACTCGTATGGCTTCAGCCACGACCTCGACTGCTATCCTCCATCCGATGGTCCAAATTTTCAATGACGCCGAGGCATAATTGGGGTTCTATGCCGTTAATGTGCTGAATTATTTTATCATTTAGCTCTTGTATTGTTGCTGGCTTATCGACCTACACCATTTCTTTCAAATAACCCAAAAGCAAAAAGTTATCACGAAAATGTTTACTCGTATAGTGTACACGAAGGATTTTCTAGTTCATATATGAGAGCCTCACTTCAGCTGAATTTTGCGTCCTAAGCTCGTGATCATAGAAAATTCACATTTCGGACGATGCTGCTCTAATGTTTTATATGAATGTTTATATTTATGTATGTACATATTTTATAAATTTGCCAATTTGTGCAGAAACATTGAAAACATTATTTACCTTTTCCTTATAATAATTTATCATAATATATAGTCTGACTAATTAAATAGCAGTTCAAGTATGTAGGCGTGGAAATATCAATCAGACAAGGGTTATTTCAGAATTGGAAGGTTTATAGATTAGCAGGAAATTTAAAGACTCCAAATTTGTAATCAGTAACAACTTTTTAAAGTTTTTTTTTTTGCAGTTGATTGAGTGGGAGTTCCCAACTAAATTTATTAAACATTATAATCATTACAAACTCTAAAATTAATTCGTAGACGCTTAAAAGATTTACAAAAATTTTGTTGATAAAATTTTTAACTTCCTATCACAGAGTTTGTTCTACCTTGAATAATTTCTAATCTGAACTCTGAAGTAAGGAATTAGAAGAATATCGTTTTTTGTGAAGCGCCTCTTAAATTAACATTTATTTCTTTGGGAAAGTTTTGTAATGATGACTGTTATTGAAGCGCTTTCTTAAGGTATTCAGAGTTCGACCAAACCAAGCAAGTTTCACTGCATCTCCACTCTGTTTGCAATTTGCTTTTATTAATTGTCTATAATAAGGAACAGAAGTAGAGGTAACGCAAAAATGTGAACTCTAGAAATTAAACAGCAAACCCAGTTACTTTAGCTTGGTAGGCAAGAATGACAGTTTTCAGTGTCAGTTGCAATGCGAGAGTACAGACAGTTTAACCATCTAGTCACAATATTCAAAATGTGGTTGTATCTTTTCTGTATTTTTGTTTTTTGTTAGTTTTGAGGTCAAATAATAACTTGTGTCATTAAACAAATGCTTTATAAATGAAATGCAAAAAACACATGTTGAATTATAACTCACATATGTTGTTTATTTGTTAAATTTACCACATACACATAATTATTGCTACTGCAAACATTTTCACAGGTATTCTGAAATACTTGTTCAAATAGGCAGTCATTTCTACTGTACAGAAAGAAAAAGATACAAAGATATAAAGACAGACATTTAGATACGAGTAGAGACATTCATTTCCATATTAAGCTGTATTATTTTCTACATAGAGAACAATTTTTTGTTTTCATTATTAATGTAGATATGAAATTATGCAAAACAAGATTATTTATGCATTTTTAAAATATTTTCATGTTCGGCTGCAAACAGTGTTGCTGAAGTAAGATAAATATTAGGAATAAAATAAACATTTTTCAAACGCTCTTGAGACTATCAAATATAATCGTCAATTGGTGCATAAATTAGTGCATAAATTGGCGCTAAATTGGCAACCGCGCTTGAGTTTCAGCGATTTTTTTTTTTATTGTTATTTGGTATAAGAGTTTTTATGTAAAACTCTGCCGAGAAATCAATATTAATAATTTTGAAAATGTAATTAAAAAAAAACAAATTTTTTGTTGCCGTACGAGAGAGGCTCACAAGCGAGTTTATTGATTTTGAAAACGAAATTGAAAAAATTTACAATTGTTTTTATGTTTACAGGTAAATATAATATAATATAATAAGTTTATACAAAATAAAGGCGTAGAACGGAATATACTTATATTATAATAAAATATTAAATTCTTGCATCTGATGTAAATCAAAATACTTATGAGAATTCGAAATATTATATCCAAACAGTTTTATGACTAGAATATAAACAAGATTTGAAAACTAGCAACTTTAGATTGATTATGTTTTAATACTTATTCTGAAATATTGCTTAAGTGCTCCTATCTTGTTTTTTAGACTCTTTTATATGGGTTAACTTCAGAAATGAAAAAGAAAATTTTAGTTTTAAGATTGTTTTTAAATTTTTGTATCTGTTATTTTGCCTAAATCTTCAAACTTTGTGTTTAGCGGTTTTTAGGTAGGTTCAGGGCGCGTTTTTGCTATAAATAGTTGACAACCCTATAAGTGCGGTACGGTAGTTATTTTAAGAGAGACCTTCAATAAAATTTTGAAATAAATATAGTAAAAACTATATATATATATATATATATATATATATATATATATATATATATATATATATATATATATATATATATATATATATATATATATATATATATATATATATATATATATACATATTTTATCATTTTCGAGGAGGCGCCATCGTCGTCACATCACGCCAACATTAAAAAACTCTTGATTGTACACTAGGGGTAAACTAATGCACGATTTTTGGACCCTTGTTTTGTGGCGTTGGGGAACAAAATGCATGACCAAAAAAAACTAGGACGACAGGATGGGGCCAAATTACTTCGCATCGGGATCAAAGGATATTCAAAAATAAGCTTAATAACTGTCTCTGAGTCCCTCTTACGGGCGGTAAAATGTACATTTCTTGTGACGATATCTGCCCTCCTTAAAGGGACTCTCATACAAAATATTAGTGTTTAGCAATTTAGTTTCAACTATCCCAAGAGGACTCCTAAAGGTGCTGAATGTGAAACTGACTTCCAATATTTTTGTTAAACTAGCATTTTGGTAGAACATAACTTGCATCTATCTTCAATTGTAAAACATTTTTTTTTTCGAGTGGTATGAAATATTATGTAGTTCGTTGAATTACTACTATTTCATTATACGAGGGATATTGCTTTCTAGTTTCAACGACAACTTGAAGAAGAAAAAATACTTTATCTTTTTCGTTACGGCAAATACGTTTAATTCTCTTGTTAATTTTAACCCTCTTTCAGCGGCGTCATTAAAAGCGCGAAATTCATGCAATAGGAATGCTTCCTGGTTAGGGATGAAACGATACGAGTAAATAAGGGTATCGCCCTTCTTTCGATACCAAGTACTTTTGGTATCGATTCTTTACTACCGAGTACCAAGTAGGTACCGGTCAGACACTCTTTTCTTATTGGCAAGCAAAAAAACTGTGTTGGTCACCATTTTTACCACAATTTTATTTGTTATCAAAGTTGTTATAAAATAAATCCGTGCATGGAGGTTTGCATGCAAATGGGACCACCAAAATCAGGCGTGTTTGTGTCTCATAAAATAAGACGATAAGATTGCGGCCACGATATTCAAATACTAAAGCAAATAGTTCAGTTACAGAAGCCATTCGAATCTGACACTAAAGAATCTTCAGGCCAGAATTATCTGAACATTATACTAATGATAAATTGTCTTACATCAAAGCTTCAAAGTTTTTCTTTCTCCGTTGAATCTGACTCACAGTTACAAGTCAAACTATTGGATGAATGCAGCAGAAGAATTGTTATGATAGATATCCAGCATATTAACATTTTTCGCTTCTGGGATCCTAATTAAGACACTTAAATTTCAGCGAGTAAATCAAAAGATGAAGTCCATAATGAACATTTCGATTTTTGGCTCGATGCTGTCGTATGAAGAAACCGACCGATACAAGTATTTATCGATGCTTTTTCTTCGATACCGAGAAGATATCGATACTTTTCGACTGATACTGTATCGAGTATAAGTATCGATATCCTAGTGGTATCGTTTCATCACTATTTCTGGTAGTTGTCAAATTTTTCCCTGATGTCCGGGTCGGCAATCAGAAAGTCCATTTATATTCCAAAGCGCTGGAAAATTAACATAGATTTCAAATGCATTGTGTTAAAAAATTTACTCGTATTTCAAATAGATTTCAATTTCTATACCAAACAAAAATTACTAATAAAAAAAAAATGGTAGATGGGAAAATTTAAAGTATAGTTAAAAACTTGAGAACAATTTCTTTTTTTAAAGCATCAACTTTGCCTGTGTTTTGCGTAGAATTAGAAAGTGATTTCTTCAGTCGTAGTAATATTAAAGACTTAATCTTAAGCAGACCCCAGAGCTCAAGTCTGTATAAAGATTTTGAATACTGTAAAGTATTTTCATATCTCTTGATACAGTTTTGTGAGTGTACTCCCAACTCACAAAATTAAAACGAATTGTCGGTGGTAACAATTGCTGCTGAGTTAGGTTTATGACGTTAACCCGATTGGTATTTCTTGACGTGCACGACGGAATGGTACTAAATGATTTGTTCAATTCATTAACATCAATATTACAGAAAGGGGTAATTTTATTTGCGATACAAATCTCTCTGATTGCTAGCCATTTCCTTTTTGAATTAACAGCTAATCTGAAGCTATTCGCTTAATGGTTTTATTAACAATACGGTGAACTCTACAGCTCATGTAATTCCGTTGTTACCGCCGTATTTAGCTGTTCTTTATTTATTTGTGTTGAGTCCACCTTCGTTTTACAACTTTCAAGCCGAAAATATATCATGGGCAATCTTGATTGTCTAAGTACTCCACTCAATTTCCATGACTTCATTCCCGTTGTCTTTTTTCTCACTGCATTTGGTATTTCTATATCTTTTATTCTTAAATGTTTGGTGTCTGGGCAACATTTTTGATCAAAGAATGCAAGAGCAACAGTTTCACCGCTGACGTACGAAATATGTCCATAGAATCTATTCCACAGTTTTTGCGATACAGTGTTATCAATCAAGGTATAAGCACAAATCATTTTCGAAAAAATTAAAAAAAAGTAATTTATTTAATAACCACGGCATTTATGAATTAGGTTCATAAATGGCTTCAAAATTCTTTTATTTTTTGAAAGGTATTGCTTACATCCTATGATTATATACTACATATTATTTTTTAGCAAAATATTTGCCCCAAAAATAGTTTTTTGCATTAAAACAATTGAGTTTTTTATTCGCTATTCCGGCTTCTAACATTTATACCAATAAAACAAGTTATAAATAGCTTGTTTTCTATGGAACTACCCTAATCATCAGTAGACTTTGGAAATTTTTGAAAGATATTCTCAAACATTCAACTTTATATCCCAACAATCTAAATAAATTGTTGAGAATTTAAAAAGAAAAATGCTCTAATAATATCTGTCAAAACACAAAAACCAAGCTTCTTCATTTATACACGTCTCTATCATTTCTTTACACATTTCAAACAAATGAACAGCCGTTGGTTGCTACGATTTGCTTTTTGAAAGTATCGAAAAGCAGAGAACAAAAATTCAAACAATTGAGTTTTTTTTTCGCTATTCCAGCTTCTAACATTTATATCAATAAAAAATTATAAATAGCTTGTTTTCTATGTTTCCCAGCTATCTATGACATTTCATAGGAACTACCCTTATCATCAGTAGACTTTGGAAATTTTTGAAATATATTCTCAAACAGTTTTCTTCTATTGAAAAGATTTATCAACGGACTGAAAATATAAGAAAATGTTTACATTAGACTAAATGACTTCAAAGTTCAATCCCTCTTTGAAAAAAGTAAGGTAAGAGATTATTATCGTTTAAAATTTTTAGAAATCGTACAAATATTTTGCTGATACGATAGTCTGCAGTGATTCATATTTGGGATGAGTTAAATTCTTTCTTTACATGTAGACAAATATTACCAGTATAGTAAGTGTGAGCAAATGCTACAATAGTGTAAATTATTGCATTGGGGTGAATGTACGATGTCCCACAAAAGAGTCGTTAAAGCTTTAGATCGGGCTATAAAGGATCTTAAAAAAGACAAATTATTGTTGAACGAACTTTTTAATTGGTAATTTCAGACTGTTTTTATCGCTAGAAGCGATGAAGAGACGTATGAAATAAATGCGTGCTTGAAAGCATCTGGATGCATGCAAAAAAAGAAACTGCACTGTGATGCACGATCAGGCCATTATGCGGCAAATATTTTACGAATTGTATGCCAACAGACAATGGTGTTATGTTTACTTTCAAAGATGAATTCTGTAATATTGTACAACAGTTAGGTATTTTAAAAATCAGTATTTATTCCGACCATAAATCAGGATAATATGAACAATAGGGAATGTATATGAAAAGGAGTGATTTTAGCATCGATTAATCAAATTGTAGCGCAGATAAATAGGCAAATATTATCGGATATCGATGGTGAGGATATCTAATATCTGTCTGTAGACAATGTCAGTGACACTGATCAAATGACATTATACCCATTACTGTAAGATCAATTGAGTTAAGATACACTCGTATTAACTCCCCGTATTGTAATAATCCTAACCAATTTGCCATTCCAGTTCAAAATAATCCAGTTTCACCTGAAAACAGCATTTGCTATTATAAAATAAAATAAAGCACAAGTACGAACAATAAAAGTAGCAGCTGTTTAGTTTTTTTTTTATCTTGGATCAGTACTCAGGGGATGCCCCCACATATGCAGTGCATTGTACAAACTATAAATCTTAATAAAATTGTTGATATTGAAGGGCCAGCATTTCCTAAAAAGAGTTAATAATAAATGTCCTGCAATTATGTTTGCAGTTAGTCGAACTGCTATGGTTCCAGGTTGGACTACATTTTATTTAATTGTTTCAATACAAACTATAAAAGGTATTAAAATTGAAGGTGTTCCTTGTGGAATATAGAAGTACGAAAATAGGTTGTGAGGAGTGGGTAAGAGGGTGTAGTGTTTGCGAACAATTGACCTGCAGGCAACTTATTCCACAGACGAAGCGTACGGCTGAAAAACAATCTCTTTCTGTAATTCGTTGTACGAATTGATTAGCTTCGGACGATGAACGCGTGTTACGTAAAAATGTGCAAGTGTTTTTTCCTATGCTGACATTTCATAGGTGCTAACCTAATCATCTGTAGACTTGACAATCTTTGAAACATGTGCTCAAACATTTGATTCTATATTTTCAAGAAAATAATGAGAATTTTGAAAGAAAAGTGTTGTGTTAATTCTTTTTAAACACAAAAAGTATGTTTTTCCTCTTCCTACCTTTTATTTTTCTTAAAAATAAAAAACGAATGCCAAGATTGAAAAATAAAACCTCCAAACATTAATTTATATATGTACTTTTTTTAAATTTCTGCTAAGAACCCACAATGTTGTACTAAAACCTTAACGATATGAAACAAATAAATTAATCGTAGAAAAACATTAACTTGATAAGGACTGTATACATTTTTGTCAGAGTATATATATAGTAAATACGAAATTTCTTTACTAGGCGTCATTTTCTTACTTGTTCTTATAATTACTTAAATCTATAAGAAAGTATATGCTAGAGAATTTACTATGACGTATGATTTTATTTATTTTTTTGTCTTGGACCAGTACTCAGGGGTTGACCTCTACATATGCAGTGCATTGTAGCAGAAGTAGGAGATAACTTATTCTACGGACGAAGCGTACGACCCAAAAACGAATTCTCTCTGTAATGCGTAGTATGATTCCGCGGACAATCGACCACAAATGGATGAGCTTTGGACGATGAACGCGTGCTACGTAAAAATGTGCAAGTTTCGGGAACAAGAGCCCTAATCTCGTCAGAGCAAAATCCATTGTAATAACAATAGAATAGAGTAACGCACCCCACACTGCGTCGATGCTTCAGTGAGTCAATAGAGTTGGATACCCTTCTGTCACCGATAAGCTTCTCCCACCTCTCCAGCACACGATCGAGTAACCCCAAAATAGAGTTTCAGGCACCAGCCCAAACATGAGAGTTGTATTCCATTTTCGGTCGGATGTAGGTAGTATAAATAGTAAGGAGATCGGATGGAGTGAAGTTTTTTTAACAATTTAATTATTTATTGTATCTTTTAAAAGAACTAACATTAAGTATGCAAATCCTAAAACTAAAAATTAGTTAATATAGAAAAAAATTAATTAATATTGGATAATTTTTTTTTTACTTAGGTCCAGCCAAAGCTAGACGAAAAGTTGCTTCTTGCGTGTATTTTGTTGTTAAATCACCTTTCCAACGCTCTGAAGGTTGCAAGGGTGTCCATCCTTCTCAGTCGAGTGTGGCCGCCAAAGTTAAGGATGCTATGTGCGAGAGGATTCGGGTGAGACTCAAGTCTGTTAATGTACCTTATCGCGTATTTTGAAAATTCATTTTTCACATTTTTCTTTGTGAATTCGAGAGTTTTTAACATACCATCGAGATGCAGTTATTGTGCGGATAATTTTATTCTGGCGCTTTTGAATTTTCTCAATGCTGGATGCAGAGGCGGTACCCCACAGTTGAATTCCATAGCTCCATATTGGCTTTAGAATTGCGTTATACAACAAAAGTTTACAATCTAACTTCAAGGCAGTATTTCTGCCGATGAGCCAATTAAGTTGCACCACTTTTAATTTCATCTGAGTGACTTTAGCGTCAATGTGAGACTTCCACGTGAGCCTACGGTCGAGATAAATACCGAGGCACTTCAATGCTTCTTTAGAGACATGGAAAATGTCATCATGATAACTCCGTGGCACTTAATATATTCCAAATTTTTACGCCGTTATAAAAACGTGGACTGAACATGGATCCGGTATATTACCCCAGTGACGAAGGAACAATCAAAACAGTGGGGTCATGGGTTGAACGTATATCAAAGAAGGCCAGGGTGGGTCTGTGAGTCAACAAGGTGATAGCTGCAGATGTTAAAAACACGGTTTATCGCATATTTTTCCAGAATAAATTTGCCACGTGTCTACTTCACGACTGCCAAATATGAACTGTGAATAAATGTTTACCGAAATGGCAGCAAAACAAAGTCCCGGTGGACACCCGGTATCGAAGAGTAAACATAAAAGCGTTAATCTCTGTTGTAATAAAATAAAACGCATCTCAAAGTGGTGGTTTCTTACCTTTCAAACCGAATTCCCCCTGGGGAACAGGTTTTGTCTTGGCGTATTCCTAACTTGGGCGCTCTGTTTTTCGGGGAAAAGAGAGGAAGGGGTCCCTCTTTTGGTGCGGCAAACAAAACTCTAGGAAGCCACCTGACTTATGTTGTGTTGGCTTTCGAAATCCTTACCAGGGGTATAAATTGGCAGAACAGGGATCAGCATGGTCCCCGGGTAGTTCTGCTTGCGGTTCGACCCGGGCTGATCATGGTTGAGGTGCCTACCTTGGCTGAAACCTTCTGGCTGTGGTTGAAACCTAAAACGCAGGAAGGGAGTGTAAGTATCCTCGATAATTGTGCGGTGTGTGGCTTTTTTTCGGGGGCTAACAATCTCCCGAGGATCTGTTGCCTATACAACAGATACCTGTACTGTAAGGAACCAGTGGTGGTGGTTGACGGGTGAGTTGGTTTAAGGGCTGATGCTCTTAGTGGTCTTCGGCCTACCAACTCATTAAGCCTTGTCCTCCATTGATTGCTGGGAAATTGCATACAGGAGGGATTAGAAGACCCGAACTCCTAAACAAGAAGTTGCTCATATGACCGCAATCATATGGCAAGAGTTGCTGGTAAGCCACACGGGGGCGCTGGTGAATCGTGAATAATTCACTCCGTGGAACTGGTCCATCATCAGATAAGGCCGCAAGGCAGGTGCTGATGTAAATCTTTTTCACAACTTTCGGCCGAATTTTCATTTTTTTCGGTTCTACTGACATGCTTATGGCAGCAAATATAATGTTACACAAACAAAATATTGTGTGGTTTTTATACTGTTGTACAATAACTCCTATTGATGACAACCAGTAATTGCGTCATGCTACTATCTAGAGATAACGGTAAGCAATGTTCAACCAGCATCATTTTTTGTTTTTTGTAAATATTGCAAATAAGGCTGAAGAATAAAATATTTTAGTTAAAAATTTATTTTCATTTAACATTTTTGGATTTTATTATGTATTGTGTATGTTAAGTTTAAACTTTTGAAAACAATTTTTTTTTTAAATTACAAAACTTATCAGCCACATATATAAATAAAAAAGCAATACTTGAAAACGAATAAAACAAAATAAACGGCAACACCTTGTGATTATGCTGCATAAATGTTTTTCGCTTTCTGCCTTCTAAGCCATTCTTAAGCCAATAAATACGTTTCATTGCTATTTTTTGCACAATTTAATTGCTTGTCGTCTGTCATAAAAATTATATTTATTTCACCAAGACATTCATCATCGTTTGGTTTCATTAAAATATAGTTGTTTTCTGCTTTTATCTCTTTTTATTTTTTGTTTTTAAGTTTTGCTTTCGCAGAAAATAGTTTTCCATTTGCTGCAGAATGAAGGAGACACATGTTTGGTATTTTTAGCTTTTCAAGCAAGACTTGTACGAGAACACACCCTGTTTGTAAGAAACTTTGTTATCAACACATCATCATAAATAACAAACTTTTTTGTTTTTTTTTTGTTTTTTGAGGAGAAATAACACCAACTTAAATGATAAAGTATAAGTAACAGTAACAACCATAATATTTCAGTTAAAAGAGCAGCTGCTGAATAGTTGACGTCTTTGTTTAGCTTAAAAAAACCCCGTAGACTCCAGCAATTTTAAGAAATATCCGCATATCTCAAGATACTCTACTCAAAACTTTAAAAACCAGAGATGGTTAAATAAGTTTTAAAATTGCCGGTTGCCGTAAACACGAAACAAATTAAACTCTTTTTAATAAAATTCCGACAAAGATCTTTTTGGGGTCGTAAATTTGAGTTTCATTTCTTTTGCATGGTCCTGTATAGGTTTTCTTTAGTGTAATAGAGAATGAAAGTATCGTTCAAATTTAACTAAACTGGTTAATGCTTCTCGTATATAATTTTAGTGATCTGAGTACTAAATCTTATAGTTATCATTTTTAACAACTATGTATCATTAGTCTCATGTAGAAAGGCCCAAACTCGCGTTTTCCCTTAATTGAACTTTTTTAGGGATTCTACTACGTTTCACATACGAGGGCGGTTCGGAAATATCTTAGCCTATCAATGAAGGAGAATAGTTAGGTTTTCAAAAATATTTTTATTTTTCAATATAATCTCCTGAAAATTCGATACACTAAGTCCAACGCTTTTTCAGCAATTCTATCCCTTGATTAAAATAGTTTTCCTCAAGGTCTTCAAAATAGTGGTTTACAACTGTAATTGCATCTTCATTTGAGGTAAAACGCTTGTCAGCAAGGAATTTTTTTAGATTTGGGAACACGTAAAAGTCACTGGGAGCTATATCAAGAGAATAAGGTGGGTGGCCAAGCAACTCGTACTTTAATTCGTTAATTTTAGCCGTTGTTAAAACACATTTTCATTTGTCGATCATTTACCATATCATGCACTTTGGCTACAATTTCCGTTGTTGTTGCTGTTTTTGGACGTCCATTACGTGGTTCATCTTCAATGCTTGTACGACCACGTTTAAATTCAGCAAACAAATTGTTCAAAAATATTCTACTGTTACATATGAAAAAGCATTTTCAACTAATACATTCACCAAATCATTATGAATTTCTTGTCCCCATAAACCTTTTTTATGTAAATATTAAATGACACCACGCATTTCTAATTTTTCCATTGTAAAAAAATGGCAGATGCGTCTTTTGTGACCACCTGTTTCTATATGAAGGATTTAACAGATCGAAACAAAATTTAACATGTGTTCATATTAGAGACGGAAGTTTCCAAAACACTTAACTTTTTGTGTTTATACCACACTTTTTGTGCTAGGTTAAGAAGTTTCCGAACCGCCCTCGTAAATATACAGCGTCATAAAAATGTAATTAAACAATTTCATAAATATAGCTTTTATAAGTTTCCATTATGGTTTTCCTTCTCCTGTAAAATTGCGATTAAGTTTGTTAGGGCCTTTTTGCATGAGACCAACGATATACTGCTATATAGCTGAAGTTTCCTTCGCACGCAAGCAATATTCAATACTTTTTGCAATCCCGTGAAAGCCCATTCATCTCTTTTTTATCATTTTATGAAGTTCAGGTTTTTTTTACTTTGGCGATACGATTAGTATTGTTTCACACATACTGCTTTTCTATCTCACACCTTGCCGTTTCTCATTTTAAACTCAACCCTTAAAATTTTAAATTGCTTCATGCTTAGTTATATCAAGTGATTTCATTGCTTGCTTTTCCATTTCACAATATATTTATGTATATGTCTATCCTATCCGTTGTGAAATTTCTCGTAAGATCGACTTAAAGAAAGTTTTTTTTCTGACTTCAATATGTCAAATATAAAATACATGCATTTATATGCGAACATTTATTTTGAGAACAGCAAGACGATACGCCTGCAGGTTGTCGGCCATACTGATTTTTTGTCGCAGTCGAAGCTAATTTCTACTTTTCTTGGCTACAAAATAACAACAGTGTGACCAGTGTATAAAAAAAATAAGTAAAACAATTTAGCTCTTGGAAACAAATTAATAAAATAAGTAAATTCATAAATTTATTTTTAAATTTATTTGTTTTAAAAGTAAATATGTGCATACATACTTATGCTCAAAAGAAGAAATCTTAATTTTATAGAATAACTAGTATACGGTTAGATATATATGATTTGATTTACTTCACCTACGAGTTGTTTTCATTGTGTATCTTTAACGAAATATTTGATTAAACTTACTGTTTCTCGAGTCGAATTATTGTTGGTCTACATTCTGAAAAATTCGATTTTTGTCGCAAAGTTTCAATTCTTTACGAGTGATACTGTTCTCACTATAGATCATAAAGTATATCCGATTATATTTTCAACTTTGAAATTCCGTCTAACCTAAATTAAGCATTAGCAATGAAAAACTTTTTTATTATTAAAATTTTTGAAATTTTTATTTAAAGAAAATTACCTTCTTATGAAAATTTGATATAAACAGAGCTCGTTCTTTAATCAACGGAATTTTGTAAAGCTAAAAAGTATAAGGTAGCCAGATTGAAATATACTTGTGTGTAAATGAATTTATGCTGCTGCCGTGTTTAAAATAATTCAGTAGTTGACTATAGAACTACAGTTGTTGTTTGCCACATTTGCTGCAGTGAAGTCGTAAAGTGTGCTGTGGTCTATGTGTTTAATGCTTGACTCTTTTAATACAACTGGCTATTGGGCCAACATAAGGCTACAGCATGGTGACGTGATTAGACAAACAAAAGATCAAGGGACTAATCACCCCATACGTTATCGAATTAACTATCTCATCGATCAATATTAGGATACGTGTCGAGAAGCAGATTACGACTTATGATGTTCGTAACTGATTTTAGACTATTTGTTTTCTAAAAGAAACGCTATTACGATACAATTCATCCGATATCGTGTGTTATTATACCGAGCACGGTTGCGTTATTTGACGATTTATCCTAATTTCGACGACTTTGGGTGCTGAAAATAACATTTTTTTTTTATCTTGGACCAGTACTCAGGGGATGACCCCTACATATGCAGTGCATTGTACCGGAACTAGGAAAATAGGTTGTGAGGAGGGGGAAAGAGGAAGTCATGTTTGTGAACATTTGACTTGAACTTTGCAAAGTTATAACAGACACGAAACACGCATGCAGGCAACTTATTCCACAGACGAAGCGTACGGCTAAAAAACGAATGCGTAGTACGATTCCCCGGGCAATTGACCACAAATGGATGAGCTCTGGACGATGACAGCGTGCTACGTAAAAATGTGCGAGTTTCGGGAACAAGATCCCTAATACCGTTAAAGCAAAATCCATTGCAGTAGCAATAGAACAGAGTAACCCACATGTTATCGTTTTGACGATTTAAGGCCTGATTTTGGCGATTTTTGTAGATTACAGTTTTACTTTCATCTTTTTCAAGCAACTTTGGTTTTATAACTACATATATGAACTGTAGTGAGATAAATGTGTATGCAGATATGTATGTAACACTAACAATTTCAAGTCTTATAAGTCCCTACAAGATTATCAAAGAAGAAAGTGTGTTTTTTTCTGATCAATCAAAGAGTTTTCTTATTTCATCGTAGAATACAAACGATGAGGAAATTAGTCTTGGAAATTTTCTTTATTGATTCAAATATGATAATGCTAAATTTTTGAAAAAAATTTAAAGAATTATTCTTCACCATTTGTTTTTTCTTTGGCTAAGTTTAAGCAAAAATATTAGTCATACTGTACTCTTCTGCCCCTTTGAAAAGCGTTTGCTTCTTAAAAAGTTAAGTCCGCGAAAGACCTAAATTTACATTTATCTTATTGCAGTTATAAGTATATTAACAAACCATTATTTTTTTCTCAGGACAATGTTTCTTACCTCGCCACATTTGACACTTATGGTGAGACGATTTGTGTTGTACAAACCATAATAAATTGACAGCTGTTATGTCTTTTAACAAAAATCGTCAATAGTTTTACAAACCAAAAATTGAATAGTGCTACAAATCTAGCGCTTATTATCAATGAGTTGTGTTCTACAAATTGGCTGTTAGATAATATGCTGTTTATATAACATAGACGATTTACTCGTCTAGAAAAATTGTAATCTATTTTTCTAGTTCCAGAAATATACATATATAGAGGTCATCCGCTGAGTACTGGTCGAAGATAAAGAAAACAAGTAAGAGTGTAGTATATTCGCCTGGGCCGAATCTAAAATACCCTTCACGATAGTCACGAATATGTATAGTATATTAAAAATGTGGCCTGAATATGCTCGGTTATATATGAACCGATATCGGAATTTTCTATTTTCTGTATTTTAGTAACCTTCTTTTATAACAAGAATTGCTTTTCAGCAAAAAAAAATTTTTAATGAAAAAATCGGTTCAGGCTATTTCTCGGGTATATATGGACCGATATCGAAAATTTCAATTTTCCATATTTATATAACCTTATTTCATTACCAGAACTGCTTCTGAGCACAACAAATTGTTTAAGTTCGCTTGCGCGACATTTTCATGAAAAAACCCGGTTTAGGCTATATCTCGGGAATATATGGACCGATATCAAAAATTTTAATTTTCTCTATTTTCGTAACCTTCTTTTATAACAAGAACTGCTTTTCAGCAAAAAAAAAAAAAAAATGTTATTGGAAAAGTCGGTTCAGGCTATATCTCGAGTATATATGGACCGATGTCGGATATTTTCTTTTTCCATATTTATATAACCTTATTTTATTACCTGAACTGCTTTAAGGTGAAAAAAGTTGTTTAAGTTCGCTTACGCGACATTTTCATGAAAAACACGATTTGGGCTATATCTCGGGTATATATGGACCGATATCGGAAATTTTCATTTTCCATACCTATATAACCTTATTTTACTATTAGAACTGCTTTTAAGCAACAAAATTTGTTTTAGTTCGCTTACGCCGCGTATTCATGAAAAACCCGGTTTAACTATATCTCGGGTATATATGGACCGATATCGAAAACTTTCATTTTCCATATTTATATCACCTTATTTTATTACCAGAGCTGCTTTAAGGCGAAAAAATTTTTTAAGTTCGCTTACGCGGCATTTTCAATAAAACCCCGGTTTAGGCTATATCTCGGGTATATATGGACCGATATCGGAAATTTTCATTTTTCATATTTATATAACGTTATTTTATTACCAGAACCGCTTTTAAGCAAAAAAGTTGTTTAATTTCGCTGACGCGGCATTTTCATAAAAACCCCGTTCTAGGCTATATCTCGGGTATATATGGACCGATATTGGAAATTTTCATTTTTCATATTTATATAACTTCATTTCATTACTAGAACTGCTTTTGAGCACAAAAATGTTGTTTTAGTTTGCTTACGCGACACTTTTATGTAAAACCCGGTCTAGGCTATGTCTCGGGAATATATGGACCGACAACGAAAGTTCACTTACGCGACATTTTCATTAAAACCGCAGTTTAGGCTATATCTCGGGCATATATGAACCGATATCGGAAATTTTCATTTTCCATATTTATGTAATCTTATTTCATTATCAGAACTGCTTTTGAGCAAAAACAAAAAAAAGAGTTGTTTAAGTTCGCTTACGCGACATTTTCATGAAAAACCCGATTTGGGCTATATCTCGGGTACATACGGACAGATATCGGAAATTTTCATTTTTCATATTTATGTAACCTAATTTCATTACCAGATTTGCTTTTGAGCACAAAAAAGTTGTTTAAGTTCGCTTACGCGGCATTTTCATGAAAACCCCGGTCTAGGCTATATCTCGGGTATATATGGACCGATGTCGGAAATTTTAATTTTCCATATTTATGTAAGCTAATTTCATTACCAGAACTGCTTTTGAGCAAAAAAAAGTTATTTAGCTTCGCCTATGCGACATTTTCATGAAAAACCCGGTTTGGGCTATATCTCGGGTATATATGGACCGATATCGGAAATTTTCATTTTTCATATTTATGTAACCTAATTTCATTACCAGAACTTTTTTTGAGCACAAAAAAGTTGTTTAAATTCGCTTACGCGGCATTTTCATGAAAACCCCGGTCTAGGCTATATCTCGGGTATATATGGACCGATGTCGGAAATTTTAATTTTCCATATTTATGTAAGCTAATTTCATTACCAGAACTGCTTTTGAGCAAAAAAAAGTTATTTAGCTTCGCCTATGCGACATTTTCATGAAAAACCCGGTTTGGGCTATATCTCGGGTATATATGGACCGATATCGGAAATTTTCATTTTTCATATTTATGTAACCTAATTTCATTACCAGAACTTTTTTTGAGCACAAAAAAGTTGTTTAAATTCGCTTACGCGGCATTTTCATGAAAACCCCGGTCTAGGCTATATCTCGGGTATATATGGACCGAAATCGGAAATTTTCATTTTCCATATTTATGTAACCTAATTTTATTACCAGAACTGCTTTTGAGCAAAAAAAAAGTTATTTAGCTTCGCCTATGCGACATTTTCATTAAAAATCCGATGTGGGCTATATCTCGGGTATATATGGACCGATATCTGAAAAAAAAAATTTTTGCCTTTAAGTCACTATGCTTAATAAGTGTGTGAAGTGTGAAGCAAAACGAACAACTTTTGTTTTCAAAAATTTTCATACAAAACTGCAAAAAAAAATGGCTTTTTTCGGAATTTTGAATATATCTCAGCTAAACGTGGACCGATATTACTGAATTTCAATAGCAAACCCATGAATCGATGGGGTAAAAGAATGGTGAAAAAAAAAGTTTCTAAGTCTAATGGTTTTCTCAGAAACGGTATTTCAACAGCGGACAGACGGACAGACGGACATCGCTTAATCGACTTTTCCATTAATTCTGATTCAGAATATATATACTTTATACGGTCGCAAAAAAACAAACGGAATCACAAACTTATATATACCCTTTACATTTTTGTGAAGGGTATAAAAAAAAATCCTAAACTAATATGCTGTTTATATAACACAGACTAGCTATTTGTCTAACAACTTTGTAATCTATTTTCCTAGTTCCAGAAAAATACATATATAGAGGTCATCCGCTGAGCACTAATTGAAGGTAAAGAAAGAAATTAACAATATTGAAAAAAAAATTCTGAAAGTAAAAGATCTTAATATGCTGTTTATATAACATAGACCAGCTATGCGTCCAACTTTGTATGGCAAGCCTGAAAGCACTGAAAATTTTTGTGTTTTCACACAAATATAATAGAAGTGTACGTATGTGCACAGCGCACAAATCATGATGTTACGAATCCGCCACCCTAGAATTTCTTGAATACAATGCAACACGGATAGAATCGCCGACTTGGTACACTCTACTAGAATGAAATGCTAAGAGAAAAAGGCTTACGGTCGTATTCATAAATAATATTACAGGTACTCGTATATACAAATTACTGTACAAAGTATGTCAAACAAACATTTAATAAACACAAAATACTTTGTATAAATAGCATATCGCAATCTCGTCGCCCGTAATCATTCAATGTGATGTTTCCTTATTGCAAGCAATCGGTATGACAAGAAAAGTTAAGTCAGTTAAGTAACTTGCTTTTATTGAGGAAACATCAGAAAGGTCTAAATATAAATTTTTTGATATACGAGAGCCTATTGATACTGAAGCTACCTAAATAGGAAAATAAACATTTTTTTTTTTCCCGAAACCCGTTTTTTCTCACCATAGCTTCCATTTAGATCAATACACTTAGTAAGACGATATATAACAATTTTGGAAACGCCTTAAAAAACGCGTTAGATTCGATAATCACTTCTTTGCTCCTGCAAGCAATTTTTTCAAGTTTGGAAACTAGAAAAAGATACTAGGAGCTCATTCTGGACTATAAGGTGGATGATCAACCAATTCGAAGTGTATTTCACGTAATTTTAGCATTATATCTACTCGTAATGCTGTGTGAACTGGTGCGTTGTCTTGCAGAAAGAGCACTTTTTTCTTCTTTAAATGTGGTCGTTATGCGCGATAATACTTTTCTGTGATTTTCAAGCTAATCGATGAGCCATATTCCATGTACATCCCAAAATACAGTAGTCATAACCTTGCCAGCCGATTTCTCTGTCTTCCACCAGCTTCGACCCATTGTGTCGATTGATTTTTGGTTTCAAGTTTGCACGCACGTTTCATCAACAGTTATTCATCGACGCCAAAAATCAACAGGATTACGTTTTATCATGTCCAAATGCCGCAGTGAAGTGGTCTGTCGAACTCGTTTTTGTTCGACACTTAGCAAACGCGGCACTCATCTTGCCGGTAGCTTTTACATATGCAAATGTTCATGCAAAATGTTCAACACACGTTCATATGATATGTTTACCATTTCAACAACTTCGGCGTTCATTCATAACGATATCGAGGATATTAGTCATATTTACTTCAGTGAGTACCTGTTTTGGACCTTGGTATTGTTGCCTCGTTTAAATTTAGTCATCCAATATTTTACCATATAGATTGCCGGAGCAGACTCACCGTAATGATTATCGAGTTTTCCTTCGCCTCTTTCGCCAATTTTTCTTATAAATACTCGTAATAGTGTTTAATTACTGTACGAAATTCACTTTTTTTCCATTTTTCAGGAAACACAAAAGGACTACAACAAATAAACTAATCGATAAATTTGAGTGAAATTTCAACAGCTGATGTTTGACAGATCGAAATTTCAAAAAAAAAAAAAAAAAAATCGTGCTTGTGCTGCCATCTAGCGCTAGGTATTCAATATCAAACCGCCCTCGTAGCTTAACTATGTGAACCATTCTTTGCTTTATTTTGAACAAATACTTTGTAATGAAAAATTCAACATGTCATTTGTAATAAAATTATTATACTTTTTCTCTTCATATAGAGTAGAACTCTACATTAATTGATACTTTTTTAATACTTTATTTTTCTTTTTGTTTGCTTTAGTAAAATAAATTTCAAACCTGTTTTCTGTAATAACTTTTGCAACGACCAATTTATTGTTTTCCTAACAAATTTTGTTCTGGTTTTATATTTCGTATTTATTTTCTAATCAAAAAGGAAAATATTTATCCAAGTGTCTTGTATCTTTTTCTCATTTTCCGGCAACAAAGAAAAATTATTAAAGAAAACAACTCGAGTGGCGGATTGGGTGAGAGCAAATATGTTTCACACTTTTTGCAGCATAAACAAAAATCAAACAATGTAAATTATTTAAAAATACTTACAGAAATGTGGTAACAATTTTTTTTTATTTCTAAATCACAACAATTAGACGAATTAGGCCACACGCTGTTTGTTTATGGCAACATGGATTATTTTTTAGTTAAATTTGGCTTGCTTTTTGATTTTTATTATTTCTACTTTTTTCCACGAGTGCTGTTTGTTGTAAAGGAATTTCAATAAATGAATAAAAACTGGAAATTGAAATGTAGCTGGCTGTTTTGTTGTGTTTTTCCAGGGTAATTTCAACACTCAACAAAAGAAAATTTGTCGAAATTGCTTTTGTGCTGGTTTTATGATTATGATGGAGTAATAAAATTTTAATATGAATATGAAAATGCTAATATTAGGAAGTTATAAATTTTTCACAAAACATTATGAATAATCGCAATCATAAATATTAATAATGAAAAATGAAAGCAAATTATTAAAAAACATAAGAAGAAATAAGCAGTCAGTCAAGAGACCAACGGACAGACAAAGAAACCAATCGAAGTTAATCAAAATGTGCAATTTATCCAATGGTACAATTTTCTTGTAATTGTGTTAGAAAAAATTGGCTTTAAGTAGTTGTGATTTTTCTCATTTGATTGGGAGAAATTTTTAATGTAAATTACAAAAGATTCTTGGAAAGTTGTTGCCAAAGCAGAGTGCATTGAATTTGATGGTATAAAATAATTTAATATTAATTTAATATTTATTTAATAGTAAGTTTAACAATTTTCTAACAAATGTTGCACAAAAATTATAATTATAGTAGTAATATTTTAGCTGTTAATAATTTTTAATGAAAAACTTAAGTATTACAATTAAATAGTTTGTAATTTTTGAAGGAAGACTATTAACAAAAACCTTCCATTCGAAAGAAAGGAAAACAAAATAAATAATTTACAGATGATGTTTACTCTTGTCAATTACAATACTAATTACATATTTGGAAAGATGAGTGTAATGCTCGGAACACAACTGCGACGATCGACGAACTTTTCGTTGAATATTCGTTGTATAAATTCGTCGTGTGAAGCACAATATCAACGAACATTGTTAACATTCCGTGCAAAGAAAAAAAATTTAGTACAAATATTAAGGTTGCCATATTAAAAGCAAACCTATATAAATCCCATCCGAAAGAGGGATTTTTGAACAAATTATTTCAGTTACTTTATATTTTGAGAACATCTTCATAAATTTTTTACTACATGGATAAATATAAAAAGTATGATTTTGTGAAAAATATTTTTTCTATATAAGAAACCTGGCCTGACCTGATACTGTTTTGCTCGTCGTTCGCTGACGAAACAGTTAGAAATAAATCTATTAATATTCGCGACCAAATATTCGTCGTTCGTCGCAGTTGCGTGCCTAGCATTAGTGAAGTGCACAAATAAGTGGATATTCGGTAAATCCATATTTGGTTATAAAACGAGGGTTAAAGATTTCAATACTGTCTGAAACGGTTTTGGTGTTACTAATAATATGTAATATTGTGTTAGAAAAATGCCACAGTAATTTTTGGGCCATTTTCAATTTTTTGTTTTGTGCTACTTGAAGGCGTTTAATGTGGGTTTTAGCACAGTTACCCTGTATCGGGCAACCATAAAGTATTATAGCCTGAAATATTCTTTTGATTATCAACAGTTTATTGCATGTAAGTTTGCTGGTAGAATTTTGTTTTTCAAAAGGCCAGGAATTCTATGTGTTTTTGACGAATTATCGCTGTGCCTATACCACTACCGTATTAAAGCTGCCTTGATTAAAATGTTATTAAAAATTTTAGTTTCAAAAATTATTGTCAAAAAATTCCTATATACAAAAAATGTATATACAAAGAAAATTGCTTAATTCATATATGAAGAAAAAATATCCCCGTGGAAGGTCTTGCGGAGGCTCGGCAATTTTGATAAAAACTAGAATTTTGCTAAACGAGACATGTGAGGAGTATCTCCAAGCAACAAACATTTGTATTGAACATTTTCATAATAAAATCGTTATATCCTCGATTTACTCACCACCACGATTTTCAGTAACAAAAAACCAATATCCACATTTTTTCAAATCACTTGGTCCTCGATTTTTAGCGGCTGGCGACTATAACACTAAACACACTTTTTGGGGATCACGTTTAATTACCTCGAAAGGCCGTGTGCTTTTTGACACCGTTTCCAAAATGGGCTTAGGTGTGGTTTCAAGCGGACACCCCACTTATTGGCCGTCAGACCGACGAAAGATCACTGATGTTATAGATTTTGGAGTTGCGAAAAATTTTCCTCTAGAGTGGATGCAAGTGGAGCCTTCATTAGATTTGTCATCAAATCACTCACCCACTATAATCTCTGTTTCGTTCCCCCAAGAGATTGGCTCCCCGTTGACCGTCAATTTTTGAGTACACATTGTACTGAAAATATCCCCTTGAGAACGCCTGAGGATATTGATGTGTCAATTAACGATTATTCTGAAAACCTCAAACTGGCCGTACAGCATGCTACCACTAGTCATACAAGATCCAGAAATGAGAACAATAGAACTTATTCGTCTGAAATTGAGCAACTACTGTCAGAAAAAAAAGAGTCAGAAGAGAGTGGCAACTTCGCAGGTCTCCTCAGCTTAAAACTAGACTACGGGAATGCGTAGCTCGACTAAGAAATCTGCTCGAAATCCACAGAATGGCTTCCCTTAAAACATATCTGGAATGCCTTGATGGTACCCCTCAATCTGATTATTCCTTGTGGAAAGCGACAAAAGGTTTAAAAAGACCCGTAATAGGTAAGCCACCTTTGCGAACTTTAACTGGCGACTGGGCAAGAAGCGATTCTGAAAAGGGGATGTTGTATGTCGATCATTTGAGAAACGTTTTTATTACAAATGATTCAGCGAATAATACAGCGGAATTACCACCATATGTTGTTAGACCTCTTGTGTCTTTGAGATTTAATTTTCAAGATATCGAAAACGTTATCGGTAATACAAACCCCAGGAAAGCTCCAAGCATTGATCAAATTACTGGTAAAATGCTTGAGCAGTTACCTCGTGTAGCAAGAAGAGTTCTACTTTTTATTTTTAACGCTGTTTTACGCCTTGAGTATTATCCTGCAGAGTGGAAGGTCTCAATGATTACTATGATACCCAAGCCAGGGAAGGATCCGACCAAGGTAGAATCATATAGACCAATAAGTCTACTACCAACAATTTCAAAACTGTTAGAAAAATTGTTAATGGCAAAGTTGAGTCCAATGTTGAACAATGTGGGATGCATCCCTGATCATCAATTTGGTTTTCAGGCTAAACATAGCACCATAGAACAAACGCACAGACTAGTCAATGTCATAAGACAAACCTTTGAGGAGAAGAAGTATTGCTTAGCTCTATTCATTGGCATTTCTCAAGCTTTTGATAAAGTATGGCACGAGGGCTTGATGCACAAAATAAAGCTAAACTTGCCTGCAAATACACACAAGCTTCTGGAAAGGCACTTATACGGGCGGAAGTTTGTTATTAGAGAAGGCGACTTTATAAGCCCAACTCAGCCAATCAAGGCAGGAGTTCCCCTAGGCAGCATACTGGGGCCTACTTTATATTTGATTTACGCGTCTGACATGCCAACGACATCCGGAATCCACACTTCAACTTTTGCAGACGATACAGCATTCTGCAGCGTACATGAAAACCATCAAGTAGCTTCGCGAAAGTTGCAGGAGTATATTTCAATATTAGAGAAATGGTAAAAACTTTGGAAAATTAAAGTTAATGAACAAAAGTGTACTCACGTTATATTCACACTGCGTAGACAAACATGTTCAGCTATCCAAATTAACAATTCACCTATTCCGCAGCAAAATGAATACAAATACCTTGGTATTCATCTCGACCGTAGGTTAACGTGGAAGTCTCACATTGATGCGAAAGTTACTCAGTTAAAGTTAAAAGCAGTGCAACTAAATTGGCTTATGGGCAGAAATTCTACATTGACGCTGGATTGCAAACTTTTATTATACAACGCAATTCTAAAGCCTACATGGTGCTATGGAATTCAATTATGGGGCACCGCCTCCACTTCTAACATTGAGAAAATTCAAAGGCTGCAAATCAAATTCTTCGGATGATTACTGCAGCTCCACGGTACGTAAAAAACTCCCGAATTCATAAGGATCTCTGTGTTCCTCTTGTAAAAGACGAATTTTCAAAGTACGCAACAAGGTATATCAGTAAATTGGAACTTCACCCAAATCCTCTTGCACGCAAGATACTTAATTTTGAAGGCCACTCTCGGTTGAGAAGGAGGGATACCCTTGCCACCATCAGAACGTTCAATCGGTGTTTTTACCGATACTGACCGTGCAAAATAAAACATTTTTGTGTAGCATTGGCTAGACTTAATTAATTTTATGTATTTAGTTTTAAGATTTTGAATACTTATTGTTAGTTCACTTTGTGAAGATTCAATAAATACATGAATGGCAAAAAAAATAAAAAATAAAAAAAAATAAATAAATAAATCAACAATAACAGCTCTGTAGCTATTAAAGTTGTTTTATGATTTTATGATTACGTCCGGTAACTCTGTTCTTATTTCGTTGTCATTTTGTTAATAGTGATAGTCTATGTTTTTATATGAAGTGTCATTTGTTATACATACATACATAAACTTATGTACATATGTATAAATAAAATTTCTTACCGGGAACTGACTCATTTTCATCTATTGCAATGTTATGAAGTACTGCAAGAGCAACAATTAAAACTTTTACAATTTCCAAACTAACAATCATTCCACGCAATAGACATCGGAATCGTTGTTTTCACACTCCAAAACATCTCTCTACTGAATTTCTAGTGGCGATGTGTGCAATATTGTATTTAGTTTCTTTTTCTGAAGGAAAACTGTTTTTAAAATTTTAGCCATATAAATATGAACATATCGCTCCTTTATTGCAACATAGTCATAATTCAAAAAAGCTTGTTTCGAGAAAAACACATTTAAATTTTTTAGCTTCCATACAAGTCTTAGAAAAATTTTTTAGAAAATATCTTCTAAAGGAAACAGTTTAAAAGTAATTTGAATAAATTTCGGGCACAAGAAATTTAACAAGTTTGCATTCTTAACTCGAAAAGCTCATTTTTCGAGATATGACTATGTTGCAATAAGGGAGCGATATGTTTTAAAAATCCTTTATTACTTGAACATTTAGGGAATAATATAGTTTCCTATTGCTGTAGTATTAGGCAACATCACCACCAGTCTTTTTTATTCTTATGTGGGTACAATCAATAGCCCCAATTATTCCCGGGAAATTTCTAATGGCTTTGAACTCTCGTGCTATTGATGCCTCGTCTTCCAAAGACTTAAGTCAAGAAGAAGGATTATTTTTAATTATAACAATAATTGCTGTGAAACAATAAGACCAAAGAAGACCTTCTTCTTGACTGAAGTTGGACTCGAACTCACAACTAATTACTTAATATCGTACATATGTATAAAAATAGTTTAATTTAAAATAAAAAACATTTTATATGAAATGAAAAAAATTTAATTTGAAGTGCAAGAAATTGAATTTGTGTAGCATAACACTGTGTTTGACTTGTTTGAGTACAAAAATCGTTATCTCTATATTAGATCTTGCTAATTATTTTGATAAACCTGGTATATAAGATAGAGATTTATACAAATTAATTATTATTGTATTTTTCCTAAAAAAAACATATAAGAAGCGTTTCTAAAAACATAAAAGCGAAAAAATCATAAAATTTTAAGAGAACCTAGTGCTTAAAGATTTCGTACATTAAAGTGTTCCAAGTTATTGGTTTATATCTACTCGTATTGTTTCCAAATCATTAATTTCATGAATACATTTTGATCTGGTCTTCGTAAAATTCATATTGAAAATGCCGAAAAGTGAAGTGAAGTGCAACATTTATGTTCACTCTTATAAATGAATACCAACATGACAGTACTTTATTATCATTTCAGCAAAACCTTTTTTGTGTTTTTCTTAAGACTCTACAAACCGAAAACATTTCTTTAAGATGTTGAATCAACTGTGACTGACTTACAACTGTCACTTTTTCGTTGTTAGACTTTTCTTTTGTTTTTGTAGTTTTCTTTGTTGTAGGCAATAGCCGAAAAATTGCCATCAATATTTAATCAACGTTTAACACAATTGTAAATACTTCTTCTTGTTTGTGAATATGTGGTGAGTTTTAGTCTGGCTAATAACATACATACTTACATGCATAAGTAGGTAAATCAGAGAATGACAACAAGTATGTCTTTAATAATTTATTTCGAACTTAAATGCCATATAGATATGTGAAAGAAAATAAACTGTACATTTAAAAAATATTGCTCACATTAGAAAAAGCTTTTAAAATGTATTATGTGTAAGTATTAATGATAAAGAGTCGAACCATCGTATTAACCAAGAAAGATTTTGTTTTGTTATAATAATTGTCGTGATCAATAACTAAAGCTGATAGGAAAAATAATTGAACATTAAGTTGAGCAACAATTGTTCGCTTCGTAGCCGCTACTCCCCACTGGGACTTGAACTCAGGATGATGTTTTTTTAATATAACCAAACTCTTTAATTATTTTTATTTTTGGGTGGCTGAATTGGTTGTTAAATTTTATGAGACCATTAATATTGTTAATTTTATATAAGTACTTATTTTCTTTGCAGTCGAAAAATATATCAAAATGTTTTCATAATTGCTCCATTATGATAATGCTGGTCATCGATGTCAAAAGCACCATTCTTGAAGCGTTAAAACCACTCTCGACAAGTGCTTTCACTAATTTCATATTAAAATCGAAAATTAAAAGTTCACGCAAATGATGAGAATTTGATTCGTAAGCTGACATTTTTAGTCGAGAATAACTTATGATGCACACACAAATTACTAATATTTTAGTACCGATTATCGTTTACAAACACCTAAACTTATTTTAAACCATTTACAATCTATTTATATCGGCTACCACTTAACGCTACATCCATTTGTTGCAGAACGACAGAAGCAAAGTTATACAGCTAATACGTATATGTTTGTTTGTCATAATAGAATATTGGAAAATTTATAGAGGAATCAAATTCATTTTTTTCCAAGAATCTCTGCGATAGTAAGGAATGCTACTAAAATTCACATATGTATGATATTACGTTCTAGGATACGCGCACGGCTGGCGAACAAAACCAATTGGGCTCATCTATGAAGTTTTGGACAATTGCTTAAAAAATTCATGCCTCATCCAGAGGAAATTTCGGCATCTTTCATTGATGATTTAACATAGTCAGTGTTTTTCACAATGAATCATCATGATGTCCGCCAACGGTGGGTATGAACATACTCAGAGAGTCGGCTTGGAAGAACCAAAATTTGTCGATATTGTGTCATCGATTTTTCTATAGCTTTTGGTATGAAGAAAAAATACTTCCACTACGACATACCAAAAAAATCATATTCGGGACGCCCAATTTAATTTTTTTTAAATAAATAATTCGATATCATCAAAAATAATTCAGTAATAATTCAAAATAATAATAATTCAAAAATAAATTTCACCTCGAAAAGCTAATACAAAAAAAAAACCCCCGAACCATTGCGTTCTTTATCACAAACATAAGCTTGGTATGAATATATTCGGCCGCATGTAGAAAAACTTAACAAAGCTCGGTAAGCAATTGTTAAGACAAATTTCCTAATGTTGTATGCAAAAATAATTGTTAGCTTACCATTCGTTTAAAGTTGAATTGGGAACACTTTAAAGTTGAATTGGGAACACTTTAACTGTACATTAAAATGACAGTTGACTTGCCGATTGTTATTTTGCTTAAAAATCGCAATTTTGCGAAAATTAAGAAAAACACCATTTATTACTTTCGTTATATAAATAAACCAAAACATTCCATTTTATATGAATGCAAAATAATAATTTTGAAAGAATAATAAATTACAAGTATGCTAGTGATGCACTTTCAACGAATACAACGAAAAATTTTATTAATTAATTAATCTATTAATTTTTCTCAATTTCATTAATATATTCAGTACATTAAAAAGGTTAATCCATCCATGTCAAAAATGTGTTATTTTATGTAATAATAATTATTTTTTATTTTTTAAACCAATAAAAAATTATAAATAGCTTGCTTTCTATGTTTCCCACATTTCATAGGAACTACCCTAATCATCAGTAGACTTTGAAAATTTTTGAAAGATATTCTCAAACACTCAACTTTATATCCCGACAATCTAAATAAATTGTTGAGAATTTACAAAGAAAAACGCCCTAATACTGCCTTTAAAAATACAAAAAACAACTTGAAATAAAATGGGAATGGGATGAGACCAATTGGAAATGAATGTTGGCGTTACAAAATCATCAATAATCTCTTTTTTAGTTCAGTGAACGATTTTTTTATACACATTTGAAATTGGCAGAAATAGAAAGCTGTCTAACAAGGAAGAATCATTATAAAATTGGTCAAATAATGCTTATTTATTTTTATTATTCTGGAAAGTTGCAGCATTTGCTGTTTTTTGAGCCGAGGAAGTAATTTTTGAGTTTTATTTTTACCTAAAACTACCACTAGATGGCGCTGCATACCAGAGGTGTTATTTCTTATAGACTTTCATAGAAAAAAAATGGTGTATTTACGGTTTCAGACATAATATTTGAACCCTTAAAGAATTTCTACAAAAAACAAGGCAATAAGACAATAATATTGAGTAGCACACATATTGAAATGCAGAAAGAAACTTGACGTTTAGCTAAGCATCGGCCCTTAAAATTTAACCACTCAAAAGAAATAGGCAGTTTCTATGACAGCGTGATATATAAAAACGATAGCTCACTTTATATAAATTGCCTGAAAGAGCGAATAGATCGATTCTCTCGCTATAAATTTTGCGGCGCCTTTTGAGTAATGATATATCTTCACAATTTTTGCTGGGTATTTGCATTGCATGTATACTCATATATGTATGTATATATTTGTTACAGACTTACCGATAGTATCAATTCAATTTATAAAGTTCATTTTATTTTATCTCTAAAATTCTATAAATTTGCGCACAAAATCTTTTTATAATTATAAATTTCAACTTATTAAAGGTTTAAAGAAGGGTAGAGGCTACAATAAACTTTTGAAAATTATTAATCGTTAATAACAGCTGAATAGTGCTATTAAGTGTTTATAAATAATGTTTTTTTCGATGTCTTCTTATTAACTCTTAATAAAGCAGTCAAAAATTTTTATAAATTAGACTGTATTTAAAACTATATTCATGTTAATCTCTGATCTAAATATATCATATTAGTGGTAGAATTTTTTGTACTACACACAAAAAAAAAATTTAATATGTATATTTATATAACTCTCTCTCTCTCACTTTTGTTTTGTTCTTATTGAACGTTTTATTTTAACGTCAAGAAGACTGTGATCATCAGGCCGGGAACTTGGTTTAAAGAGTGGGCGGAACAATTGGCACTCAATTAGCTACTAAAAAGTGGTTAAATTTTAAGGGCCGATGTTGATTTTGAACAAAACACAAATTTTTTAAAGATTGTTGTCATTTGTTTCTATTATGATAATATTGATTCAATTATGTATTAAACAAAATATCGGCCAAATACCTGGTGCGCCTTCGGCGGTACACCTGCGGACTATTGACATCGCCACAAAAGAGCCATTGTTTCATTGGCTCGTATCGTCCACATCCATGTCTTCCAATTCGGGCCATCAAAAGTTCGTTATCATCTCACGATAGCGAACACCATTCACAGTGACTACCTGACCGGCCCCGTTTGGAAGAAATACGGCCTAAAAGCCACCAGCCCATAAACCGCATCAAACTCACTCATCACTCTTTTTGGCTACATTCGCCCAAATGCGGAAATTCTGGTTATTGACGAATCCACTAAGGTGAAAATATGCTTCATCACTGAATATGAGTTTCTTTGAAAATTGATCATCCACTGCTGCCTTTACCTGAATAACCTCAAGACGTTGCGCGATTCTATATGTTTCCATGGTTCAAATTGAGTTAGTCTGAAACTGAGAAATGTAAAATTAAATGCAGAAAAAAACTTGACGTTTAATGCGAGAAAAAAAACAAAAAAATCCATTTAATAAAATTTCGTTAAGAAGGCAGTTTACCCTACTGAAAAAGCACTAGTGATATACACTCCAGTTTATCGGGCTTTCATATTTTCAGTATGATATGTGATTGTAAGTGATACTAAGTTTCCCCTTTCAACACAATCAATTTTACTTTAAACTTTCGTAATATTAAAAAATTTATCACAATATATTTTCCTTCGTCTTATCACAATAAACTATTCCATATAGTCTATATACTATTCAATATAGAAGTTTTCAATAACAGCAGGTAAATAATATAATGGAACAGGCTGTGCATGTGGTATTAATAAAAAATTTTATATAGGTTTTTACTTTCAAATTAACGATTTTTGTACTTAAAGTCAAACACAATGTTTTGCAGTACAAATTCAATTTCTTGCACTTCGAATTAAATTCTTTGCATTTCATATTAAATTTTTTCTATTTCAAATTAAATTTTTTGTGTTTCAAATTAAATTTATTTAACTTCGAATTAACAGCCTGTTCGACGATATCGAATGAAAATGTATGCGAAAGAAAGCTAGTCACTCACATTCGAATAAATTTGAGTTCGTTCGCATAAACTTATGTATTTTAGTTGAATTTTGACACATCGTTCGCATATAATTAAGTTAGAAAAACCCCAAATCAATTTTCTTTCGCCCTGAATGCGATTGAACTTATCCTTTCGACATGGGCGAACTGACTGTTTTTTTTTTGTTTATTTGGCTAAAAACTTAAGGCTTTATTAAAAAAATATGTTCTCCCGATATTTCAACTGTAATAAATTTCTGTTTTGAAAGACGATCATTGCTAATTCATCTGTAAATTCCAACATTTTCATAATTTTCCTGGAAGAGTTAGCTATTCAGTAAATTAGCTGAAACCAGCACCGAATGTGCTTGGCTGGTCCTTGATAGTGCTAAGATACATAAACCTCAAAATACAAAAGATAAGGTTGCAGAATCCGGGCACATTATAAATTTTCTTCCTCCTTACATAGCTACATAGGTGAGCTTAATCCAATAAAAAAAAATTTTTCTAAAACAAAACTACCTGCCCGAAATTTATTAGCTGATGCGGATAGTAATTTGGACTTGATAACAATAATTAAACAGTCAGTCGAAACGGTAGCACCTTCAGATTGTAACAATTATTATCTTGATATGACCATGAGTTTGTCATTAGCTGCATCTGGAGAACGGTTGCAATAGGAACCGTCCAAATTTGGTTTAGAAAATTATATTAAAGAAAAATTACGACTTATGACTTGAACAACAAGTTTATTTTTATTTCATTTTGTAAATTTTTAGCTAAATAAACAAAAACTTGAACTCGAAGTTAAACAAATTTAAATTGAAACAAAAAAAATTTAATTTGAATTAAAAATAGTTTAATTTGAAATAGAAAAAATTTAATATGAAATGAAAAGGATTTAATTTGAAGTGCAAGAAATTGAATTTGTGTTGCAAAACATTGTGTTTGACTTGTAAAAAATTGAATTTGATTACAAAAATCGTTAATTTGAAAGTAAAAACCTATATAATAATAAAGCTTGCAGGCGATTCTGTAAGGTATATAAAATTGCTCATTTATCTTCTGCAACTTTTTACGGTAGAATAGATCTGAACTATGTTGGTTATTAGGAAATGTCTGTCGATTGTTTCTTATGGGAGGCTCCCAGAAGATAAATTGGTTTCAAATTGTAAGATACTGGAGGTGAATTCACGTCACCTTTGCGTAAAATAACAATATTCGTTAATCATGCATGCCGAATGTGCCATGACCATGTGATACCTCATCATATCGTTTAGTTTGGGCGAAAATAAACCTCACCAATGATATTTTAATAAAAGTCCATACAATGACACCACCGACTTCAGTAAGTTTTTGTATATGCATTGCCAAGTAGCAGACTTTGTACAGGATAGGGTCGTACCTTATGTGCAACTTTACGGCTGAAAAACTGACTTCGACGTGCTGCTAAAGCCTGTAACTTGTCTTAGTGCTTTGTCATCAGTAAGTGAGTAATAACTACCACCTTAGACAGATGCCAGCAAAATAACATGGCGGTCTCAGGCCGACAACATCTACCTACGCCAATTGGTAAACCCTATAGTTTTTCATTCTCTTTTTATATTCTTCGAGTATTTCCTTCAGATCGTTTAACTTTCTTCATGTTAAAAATGTTGTCTACCGCCAGGTTTCCTTTTATTGTTTTTCCTTTTTGTTGCCAACATAGTTTTTTCTTTTAATTTTAGTTACAACAGTTGCTACCCATTTTCTATTTGACTACCACTTCTCCACGGGCAATATTCATTCCTCATGATATTTTTGCCTTATAGTTGTTACAATTAAGTTAAAATATTTCATTTTTTCTCAGACACTTTTTAATGGTAGTTGACAATTTTCATTTCAACTACAAGACAATTTACACTTTTCTTTCAAACCCAAAAATAAAAAATAAAAAAAAAGTAGAAAAAAAATGTTGATGTCTTAAATTTTCATTTGTTATGGAAAAGAAAAAGAAATTTGTTTCGGCCAGCAACATAAATTACATTTTTTCAATTAATTAAGACATGTTGGCAGGAACGGACTGCCACAAAAGACAAAAAATTTAAACGTAGCAATAAATGAAAAACATGTAAGTTTGTAAAATAAAACATTGAACATGAAACCACTGTCAAAGTCTTTCACAAAAGAGGAAAACATTTAAATTTACAAACGAACTTGACAAATGTATATAAACGAATATATGTACAATATGCATAAAACTCTCATTTGATTCAATAGTGACATAATTCAAAATATATAATTTGGATACCAAACTGTAGAACTATTGATTATATCATATTTTAAATTGTATCTTACGGCCATATTCATAAAAAATTTGGTCAGAAAATTTTGAAATACAAAATGTTTTTGTGAACGTGGCCGTTGAAATGTTTATTTAAATTTACTTACCTATCGTTCTATATGTGCTTCGGATGGTATATGTTTTTTATTACGGAATACGAAAGAATGGATATCAAATTATACTCTATTGCGTTATCTGCCATGCCCATAATGGAACTGATATTTGCAAAAATATATATATTTCACGACAATAAAATAAAAAACATGATTTGGAGGTTTATAAGTTTTTGTCATGAAATGTAAAATTTAAAAAAATATATTAACGGTAGAACAAAAATGGCCAATGACGAAAAAATTATCTTTATAACTTCCAGCCGGGAAATTACAAAAACCTCCACCATAAAAAAGATTCGAAATATTGATGTGTTTGATATCTATGGCCACCAAACAATCAGGAAGACCAGTTTTGTTTTCATAAAAAGAATATGATATTTGGGATCAATCGATTATATTGGGATTAGCCGCATACACTTCATGCAATTCATTCCATATTTCTTCGCATGATTCATAAATAACCTTCCCTATCATGGATATTCCATTTTTATATGCTCTAGCCAAAACTTGCATTCTGTAAGGTAGATTAATGAAAAGTTATAAAAAATTAGGTTTGGAGATGGTGAAGCAAGAAGTTTTTAATCATATTTCTATTCATATTGTCAACTTAACATTATACATTAAGTAAGTGATAATCGGGTTTGAACGGTTTTCCAAATGCACGTCTTTCCAGTTTCGGTTTAAGTAAAGAAACGAGCACCTTGTATTTTTAGAAATACTCATTCTTGTTGCTAGATGAAGATGCTCCTCATCCTGGCTTTCAATTTGCTACAAGCATATTTTCAAAAATCCATCCGAATCCCTTGGTACATCAACGATCAGCAGCATCTGCTTTTAGTATGTGTCGTGGTTTCCTAACACAAACAGTAATTTTTTTTTTTTTTTGTAAATTTTATACAAATGACAAGTATTGCCGTTGCCGTCTTTCGTTGTATTATGTTTATTTTTCTCTCCCGCAATGGGAAATAGTACCACACCAAAAACATTGTGTTTAGACTGCAATAAAACTCATGATAAACATGTATGAGTTAGAATCTCAATGTTTTCCCCACGTTCGGTTGATAGAAAAATTAAAAATGCTGTTTACTAGCAAGCTTAAAATGAGACATATTTTACCCTTAAAAAAGCTCCAGGTATGGATAAAATCAACAACAAAATGCTCGTAGAGCTGCTTGTGTAGCTAAAAGAATTGTTCTTTTTATTTTTAATGCTATTTTACGACTTGAGTATTACCCTGCAGAGTGGAAGGTGTCCATGATAACAATGGTTCCTAAGCCAAGGAAGGATCACACGAAAGTACGATTATACCGTCCAATAAGTCTACTGACAACAATTTCAAAACTTTTCGAAAAATTCCTAAAGGCGAAGTTGGATCCAATGCTTAATAAGGTTGAATGTATTCCAATTTGGTTTTAGAGCGAAGCATGGCACCATTGAGCAAACACACAGGTTAGTTAACGTCATAAGAAAGGCATTTGAAGATAAAAAATATTGCTCTGCCTTATTCATCGACGTCTCACAAGCTTTTGATAAAGTGTGGCACGATGGCTTAATGCATAAAAAAGGTTTAACTTATCTGCATACATACATAAGCTTTTGGAAAGCTATTTATATTGTCGCCAATTTATAATAAAAGAAGGCGGTTTCATAAGCCCCGCCCAGCCTATTGAAGCTGGAGTTCCCCAAGGCAGCATATTATTTGATCTACGCATCTGGCATGCCGACAAGCACCAACATTCACACTTCAACATTTGCAGATGATACAGCATTCCTTAGCATACATAGTAATCACCAGCAAGCATCAATAAACTTACAGGAACATATCGACAAACTAGAGAAATGGCTCAAGCTTTGGAAAATCAAGGTTAATGAACAAAAGTGTGCCCATGTTACATTCGCACTGCGTCTAGGAACATGCTCACCCAATACTATTAATAATAAAGTAATACCTCAACACAGTGATGTCAAATACCTTGGTATTCATCTTGACCGTAGACTAACATGGAAGACGCACATCGAGGCAAAAGTAACGCAAATGAAATTGAAAGCAGTGCAAATTAACTGGCTAATAGAGAGAAATTCGACCTTGAAGCTTGATCGTAAACTTTTGCTGTACAACTCGATTCTAAAGCCAATATGGTGCTATGGGATTCAATTATGGGGCACAGCTTCGGCATCCAACATTGAAAAAATTCAAAGAAGTCAAAATAGAATTCTCCGTAGAATTACAGATGCTCCATGGTACGTTAAAAACTCACGAATCCACGCAGATCTGAACGTACTTTTTGTGAAATCTGAATTTGTGAAGACAAGATATATTAACAAACTTGAAATCCATCCAAATCCTCTTGCAGTTAATATTCTTAACTTTTGTGGTCATATCCGCCTAAGAAGGAGGGATACTTTGGCTACCATTGGAGCTCTAAGCAGATGATTGAATTCTGAAATAATATTCGCATAAAAATAAATTTTTGTCCAGCACTGGCAGGACTTTAATCACAATTTTTTTGTATTAAGATTTGAATACTTATTGTCATTACATTTCCTATGCAGATTCAATAAATAAAATAAAATAAAATAATAAAACAATTAAGTTTTTTTATTCGCTATTTAAGCTTCTAACATTTATACCAGTAAAAAATTATAATGTCGACATATAGATAGCTGGAAAACATAAAGAACAAGCTATTTATAATTTTTTACTGGTATAAAATAATAAAGTTAAAAAAAAAAAATATTTTACCCTTCTTTTTTAAATCAGCTATTGTTATATTTATACTAGTAGTTATTATAATTTCTGGTTCATATAAGAATATTTATGTATTTATCAAAGAATTGAAAAGAACAAGAAAATAATTTTAAAAGTTTATAATTTAAATATAAATGAAAACTTGATTGAAACTAAATATGTAGTTAACAACAAAGTTGAATTCGAGTGTTCTCCCACAATAATCCCATGTAGAAGAATCTTTTAAGCAATAAATTAAGGAAAAAAATTCTTTGCGTTGAAAGATTTGTGTTATTGTACAATTTTAAGCAATTTTATACATCTGTTAGCAAATACTTTCCGATCGAGGCCAGGGCAACCAGCTAGTATGCGATAAAAATGTAAAACTAATCTTTAAATTTATTCTCGAAAATAATCTCTTTAAAAAAATCGGAGTCGATGGCCCGTACTCTACTTTTATAATAATTACCTACAATAATTTTATTATGTAATTAATACTATATAATAAAAAAAACTACTTTATCTTCCTCATATTAAATTTTGGTAAGAAATAAGTAGGTATCAAAGGCTCTTTTTTAATTCAACCGATCAATGTTAAAGGAAAGAAAATTTCTATAAAGGCTGCAAGCTATATAAGTCCACTTATTTTACAATAGAGCACACTAGTACGGGTAGATGTGAATTTTTTAAAATATATTCGATTATAGTTTTGTATAACCCTGACCTTAAAATATAACTCCTTTAAAAGCCTTTTAAGTGATTTTTTTTTACAATTGCAGTGACCTTCACTTGTACGTACAAACATATTTTCCACTTACATTATGGTAACAAGTTTTGTAAAAGTTTTTTAAATGTTTATTTTTTTCTTTCTAAAACGTGTGTCTTAACTTTATTTAATGTGCATTTCTGATGCACTGTTTTAAGTTTCAGTTTCAGGTTTAAAAACAAAAAGAAAATTAAAAAAAAATAAATATTTAACAAAGAGTTTTTAAGCAGAATTATGACCATGTTGTGTAGGTGTTTACTGCCATATTTTTGCATTTTAATTAGTTTCAAGGTTCAATGAACAAGAGACAAGTTCGAAGCACCTTACATGTGATCTTAACTCAAGTGCAGTTGTCGCATCGTTTCGTCTTTAAAATTTTGTATCTCAAATTTTCTATAATTTCGTTACATAATAATGGAAAAGGAATAACAAATCTTTTATTTTTTTTCTTGTATTTGACGTAAGAGATCAGTTTAAGGTTCTTGTGTTCTTTGAACAAAAGTTGAATTAAGAAAATTTTTTTGTTATGTTTAAGATTTCTTGTTTAACAGAAAAATTCTTAATTAAAAGGCTTAAAATCGGTAGTAATTAATATGACAAAGCATTTTGCTCTTCGATTACGAGCGCTCCCGTGCTAAAAACTCAATTCGAACGTCAGAATGTACTCGTAGTATTAAGATATATGAAAAATGAATTCAAAATTTCAACCTAGTTGGTTTTGAAGATTTAAGCCCATAAAAATGAAAAACTTGACTTAGAGCTTTTGTAGAACTATATCCACAACCATAAGGATATGGATTAGCTAACAATAAGCTATATTTATACTATAAGCCTAAAACATCAGTAAAAATAAAAAACAATAACTTGAGACCTATTCAGTTTATTCTTATTTGCTTTATTATGGGTATACATAAAAATAAAAAATATGAACTGCTTGTGTTTTGTGCTTGAAGGCTATTATAATATATTGCTTTTTAAATTCTCCTTGTTTATATATAATGTAATATATTAGGTATAAAACTTTGCTTCCGCCGCTTTGCAATAGATAGCCGTAGAGATAAGTGGTAGTTGAAATAAATAGATCGTATTTCTCATACGATAAGCTTAGGTATTTGTAAACATAACGCCATCGAAATACGAGTATTATTCGATTTGTATCTGCATCATAGAGTTATTCTCGATTAAACATGTCAATTTATGAACCAAATCCTTGATATTTGCGGGAAGTTTTAATTTTCTGGTTTAATATGAAGATATCTGCGGCGTCGGGGCATAGAATGTTCTCAACTACCTATCGAAAGGCTACTATTAGCGAAAGAACGTGTCGGGAGTATTTTCAAAGCTTCAAGAACAGGAATCTTGACGTCGAACACCAACATGGCAGTGAAAAAGAAAAGATTTTCAAAGATTCAGAATTGGAGGTATTTTTTGATCAAGTCTCCTGCCAAACGCAACACGAGATAACAGGATAATTGGGAGTAATGCAACAAGCCATTTCAGAACGCTTGAAAATAAAAGGAATGATTCAGAAACAAGAAAATTGGGTGCCATACAAGTTGAAGCCGCGAGTCAAACGCATCAAGAATTGGCAGAATCATTGGGAATGATGCAACAAGAAGTCATTTCAAAACGCCTAAAGATCATGCTTATGATTCAGAAACAAGGAGCCGAGAGATATTAAACGGAGTTTGTTTAACTGTGCACAGCTATAAGCAAGGCAAAGACGGAAGGGATTGCTGAATCGCATTATAACTGGCGACGAAAAATAGGTTCATTACGATAATCAATAGCGCAGAAAATAATAGAGATATCCGGCTATGCTTCCACGCCGACGGCCAAACCGAATATTCACGGTTCCAAGGTCATGCTCAGTATTTAGTGGGATCAGCTCATCGGAATTATGAGTTGTTAAAACTGATTGAAACAATCACAGAAGATTAGTACCGATCGCATACACCTATCATTGAAAGACAAATGGCCGAAATACAACGAGGAACAGGATAAATTGATTTTACAGCGTGACCAAGCCCGACCCCATGTTGCGAAAGTGGTCAAGACATACCTGGAAATGTTGAACTGCCGTATTATCCAGACGATGCTTCCTCGGACATTCACTTCTTTCGATCAATGGCACACGTCTTGGTTAACAAAATTTCTGGTCTTATGGTGAAGTACAAAATTTGATCGATTCGTTGATCACTTCAGAAGATGAACAGTTCTTTCAAAGCGGTATGCGTACGCTGCTCGAAAAATGGGAGAAAGTATTGGGCAGCGATGGGCCAATCATGAATCATAAATGTATAACCAGTTTTTCTACAATAAAGATTAGAATTTGAGAAAAAACGGCATAAGCAAAGTTGTACACCTATGTAGTTAAATGTCTACTGACGATTACGGTAGTTCCAATGAAATGTCGACATATATACAGCTTGGAAACATAAAATATAAGCTAGAGGTGTTTTGATTGGTATCAATATTAAAAGCTAATAAAGTAAATAAGAATAAACTCTATTATTTGAGTGTTTGGTTTTTATTTTTATTTTTTGATATTTTTGAATATGGAAATCGTTCCAACAAATGGCTGTTCATTTCTTAAAGGAAAGAACTTGTTTTTGAGTTTCAAAATTTATTAAAAAATTTTGCTTTTTAAATTCTTATTGTATTGTTTGAAATAATAGATATACGAGGGCTGATAAAAAATAAACGTTAATATCAGTTTATCAAAAAGTATTTATTTATTCATCAAGAACCATCTTGTCCCCTTCAAAGTAATACCCCTCAAACAATAGACTTATGCCAGCGTTGTTTCGTAATCCTCCAAACACTTTTGAAGCGCGCTTTTTGGTATCGCCAACGGTTCCTGTTTCGATTATTCTTTTATCTCCTCAATCGTAGCAAAACGCTTTCCTTTCTTCGATGTCTTCAGTTTTGTGAAGAGGAAAAGTCACCGGGGGCCAAGTCCGGAAAAAAACGCACGCACACACATCGAAGTGTGAGCTGGTGCGTTATCATGGTACAAAATCCATGATTGTTTTTTTCACAGTTCTGTGCGTTTCTGACGAATTGCTTCGCTCAGACGGCGAATAACTTCAAGGTAGTATTACTTCTTGACCGTACGACTTTGGAGAAAGAATTCATAATGCACCACGCCATTGCAGGCGAAGAAAATAGTGCGCAAAACCTTCACATTTGACCGAACTTGACGTGCTTTTTTCGGTCTTGGCTCTTCTGGACACTTCCATTGGGATGATTGGGCTATGGTTTCAATGTCATAGTCATACTATAAATGGTTCGTTATGACACTTTTGAGAAAATCTGGAACATCGTAGACGGTGTTCAACAGCTCCTGAACGATGTCCGTGCGATGTTGTTTTTGCTCAAAATTTAGTACATAAAATCACGACTAACCTTTTTATTTGTCAAAAACAAAGTGACAATCTAATATTGCTGATATAACAGAGATGTGCACCAACATAACAGGAAAAATGCACAAATCGAACATACGTAACTCATGAAATATAAAAATAACGGTTATTTTTTTATCAGACCCATATAGTTAAATGTTTGAATATATTTCACAAAGGTTTTCAAATCTACTGATGTTTTGAGTAGTTCTTATGAAAGGTGGGCATATAGACAGTTAGGAAACATAAAAATCTACCTATGTATTTCTTTCAAGCAACAGTTTAATTAGTTCGGAACAAAAAAAAAAATTAAACCAATTGAAGCTGAAATGGTTCGGAACATTTATTTTATAAATTTAACTCTATTTCGTACTCGCTCTCAAAAAGAGAAAAGTCAAACTATATATAAAAAATCATGTTTCAGAACAAAAATTTTGTTCCACAACCCTCAATGAATCCAGCTTAAGAGTGCAACTTAAATTAGCACGTCAATCGTAATTTATCCGTCAAAACTACTCATGTACAAAACCAACCTAAATAGCGCGGCGTCAACACTCTGCAATTGGAAAATCAAATTTTGGCAACGCATAAGAGAAAAAGTTTTTCTCTCTCTCACAAAAATTCGCTTCAAAACCAATGTTACTCCTTTTTAGCGGCCATTAGTAATCACACTTTAGGTGCCTTCAGAAAAATTTAGCGACTTTATCACTTTTTATTATTTCTATTTAGTGATTTTTATTAAACAAGGTTAGTGAGCAATATTGTTCATGGCACAACGTTAAACTACATTGCACATTACGCTCTAATTTAGGTTGCGCTGTAAAGTATTGCGTTTTACAAGTAGTGCGTCGAGAGTTGCCCCCTATCCCTTTTTTTCTCCTTAAACTCATTTCAGCCACCCAGCCATGTAAAAACACATCAATTTAGTAAAAAAATAATATTGCAGATATACAAATTTTTTATTGTAAACACATTAAAAAGGGACATTTATTTAAATTGAGACAGAGCAATATAAAATTATTGTTCATTATCTTTAACTTTGTTGCTTTACTGCAATAAAGAAACAAAAAAATAACCTGTTTCTTATGACATGCATTAAAATAAAAAAGCTTTTTTAATATTTGCTACAAAATCAACTACTTAAATATTGGCAATATTCATGTGTCATATATGTAATAAATTTTAAAAATTAGGCTTTGATTTTTTTCTCAGTTACATATCGTCGTCGAAAAGCCAAAAGTACGTAAAAAAGGTACATACATACAAAAATGAAATACAAAATCAAGTTTTTGCATATTATGATGCGTTAGATTAAATTTTTTTTATATTGGACCACTACCAAGGGGATGACCCCTACATATGCAGTGCATTGTACCAGAACTAGGAAAATAGCTTGTGAGGACGGAGAAAGAGGGATTAGGGTTTGTGAACATTTGACTTGAACCTTCCAAGGTTATAAGAGACAGGAAACACCTCTGCAAACAACTTGTTCCAAAAGCGAAGCGTGGGGCTGAGAAAGGAATTCTCTCTGTAACGCATTGTACGGGAGCACTGGGTGATGAACGCATTCTACATAAATATGTGAGAGTTTCGGGAACAAGATCCCTAATCTTATCAGAGCAAAATCCATTGTAGTAACGATGGAACAGAGTAACGCACCCCACGCTGCGTCGATGCTGCAGTGAGTCAATAGAGTTGGATACCCTACTGTCACCAATAAGCTTCTTTGCCCTCTCCTGCACACGGTCGAGTAACCACAAAATAGACTTTGAGGCACCGGCCCAAACATGAGAGTTGTATTCCATTTTCGGTCGGATGTAGGTGGTATAAATAGGAGGGACAAGCTATGTTAAGGCCCTGATTCACTATCCTACACGATCGTACGATTCATTCACAGGAAACTGTTTCAAAAGTCTTTCCGACTGGAAAATAGCGCTTCAAAATGGCGTTGTAGGCCACACTATTATACAAGTATAATTGCAATAATTTATATACACAATAAAATAATTCAAAACTTTTATTAACATATTAATTTTACATTACTTAAATTCTTTTCTCGAGGCACCAACAATATTCTCATATTTTTCACAATATATATCACACTAATCGCACAGAAACCATCATGTTTTGAAAAGTTTCATAAAATTTTTCAAATCGCACGATTTTTTTTTTTTTTTTAGCTTTTATTTATTTATTGAATCTTCACAATGTGAACTAACAATAAGTATTCAAATCTTAATACTAAATACAATAAATTAACTAAGTCCAGCCAATGCTAGACAAAAAGTTTTATTTTGCGCCAATTATATCGGTAGAATCACCTACTTAACGCTCTGATGGTGGCAACGGTATCCCTTCTTCTCAACCGAGTGTGACCGCTAAAATTAAGTATGTTTCGTGCGAGAGGGTTTGGGTGAAGTTCCAATTTGCTGACATACCTTGTCGCATGCTCTGAAAACTCATCTTTTACCAGTGGAACACACAGATCCTTGTGAATTCGGGAGTTTTTTTTTCGCACGATTTGTCAAAAACTCTGCTGCACGGTTGCATTTTTAGTACGTTTTCAGCACACATGCTTTATTTAGTAAATCGCACGATCGTGTATGATAGTGTAACATTGCCTTTAACAAGCAATGGTGTTCTCACATATCCTGTAGACCTGGTTTGTTAAAATTTTGCGATTTTTGGGCTAAAAAGGCAAATTTGTGCTAACCAATTCTGTCTTATATAAAACACAATTGGGATTATAGGTAACTCAAATGAGCCAATTACAATGGGGTTTTGGGGAAAAGAAATAAAAAGCGGCTTAATATTTCTTTTCGAATAAAATATACAGCCCAATCATGAATATTCTCAAGGAGTTTTTTCATAATTAAAATAGAAAACAAGCTGTTTATAATTTTTTTTATTGAAAATATTTTCCTTTAAAAAAAATTCTTCAATCATAAATAATCAGGGAAAAAAAGAGGTTTGGCAACATCAAAATTCGAAACAGCTGTTTTGCTTATTATTTACTTTTTATTTTGTGTGACAAATTGTTAAAGAAATAAGAAAGTTTTTCGTGTGTTATAAATTTATTAAAATTAAAGGAGAAAAAAATAAATAAAAAATGCACAGTGCTGCTTTCCGAATTGTTGCAGAGAGTATTTCCGTTAAAGAATAGGGCACAAATAGTCAACGAATTGTTAGAAGACATTTGCGGGAAGCATCGAATTCACTTGAATTGCCTCAGTCACTGTAAGTAAATACCATATAAAATTGCTTTATTTAATTTATGCAATCTATTAACAGATTCCGAAAGGACAATAGGGTGAATAAATCGGTATTCTTATACTTGCTGGACGTATACAACACACACCCAAGGGACGAAAAAAAAGTTTGCTATTTCCCCTATAATCAAATTAAGTGGGTGTTTACGATTTTTTGGCGAAAGTGGTTACCAAACTAAATTGGTAAAGATAGCGACGTATCACTAGCACAGTTGACTTTAAGTAAAGCGCTTAGTGAAGTGATTGATGTCGTTGAAAGACATTTATGCCCGGTGTGGAAAAACGAAAAATTGCTCTTTCGTTTTATTTAAAATTCCAGGGGTTGTCGTCTGTTCATGTTCAAATCATAGCTCCAAGCGACAACAAACACCTTTTCTATAATCGAAAGGGTAGGTTTAGTCTGAATGTTATGTTGATAAGTTGATGTACAATTACATATCGCACACTAAATCACTTAATAACAATTAACTATTTTTACAGGTCTGTGACCTTGAACTTAAAATTCGATATGTGGATCCTTCCGAACCTGGTGCAAGCCACGATTCATTTGTGTGGAATACAAGTGAGCTACGCAGTCACTTTGAGCAAAAATATTTGTAAGGCAAAAATAAAGTTTGGCTGTTAGGTAAGTTTTTTCTATTTAATTACAAAAAAAAAAGTTTGATATTCTTAAAACCGAATGTTGTTACAACTAGGAGACGCGGGATATCCCTTAGAGCCGTGCCTATTGACCCCACATCGGGTTCCAGAAGATGGTTCTAAAGAAATGAAATTTAACGAAGTTCATTCAAAATGTCGCAATATTATTGAGCGTACAAATGGTGTATGAAAGAACCGTTTTAGATGTCACCTTGGTGCAAGGGAGATGCACTATTGCCCTGAAAAAGCAGCTAGAAGTGAAAATGTATGTTGTGCTTGGCATAACTTATGCATACATTACAATGCTACAATGCTAGACAAAAATGTTTTATTTTGCACGGTCAATATCGGTAAAATCACCTATTTAACGTTCTGATGGTGGCAAGGGTATCCCCCCCTCTCAACCGAGAGTGGCCTTCAAAATTAAGTATATTGGGTGAAGTTCCAATTCACTGATATACCTTGTTGCGTACTTTGAAAATTCATCTTTTACAGGATGGAACACAGAGATCCTTATGAATTTGTGAGCTTTTTACAGACCCTGGAGCTGCAGTAATCGTTCGAACAATTTGATATTGTCGCCTTTGAATTTTTTCAATGTTAAAAGTTGAGGCAGTGCCCCCTAATTGAATTCCATAGCACCATACAGGCCTTAGAATTGCGTTGTATAATAAAAGTTTGCAATCCAGATTCAATGTCGAATTTTAGTCCATAAGCCAATTTAGTTGCTCTGCTTTTAGTTTCAACTGATTGACTTTTGCTTCAATGTGAGACTTCCACGTTAGCCTACGGTCGAGGTATATACCGAGGTACTTGACTTCATTGTGCTGCGGAATAGATGAGTTGTTAATTTGGATAGCTGAGCATGTTTTTTAAGATAAGTAAGTAATTCAAATAAATGAGTGCTAAAAACAATTCATTAAAGAAATTCGTAATTAATAATTCTTATAATAAAATATATACTAACATATTTATGACTAAAAACAAAATAATTTTTTCCATAGTAGCTTGGACATTTTGATTTATTCGGATTGTACGGACGATTAAGTTGACCGAAAAAATCATGAAGTGCACGATATGCGTTTCGATTTAAATGCCCATTTTCATAATAAGCCTGGGGGCTAATTCTGTCATTCGCTTATGAGCGAGTTTTCACTCGAATGTGCGAGTTTTTACACTTTTGGGACTATCACATTCGATATCGAAATTTCTAATGATGGCATTCGATAGCGAGTAACCATTCGAATGCAACCGCGCAACTTTTTACTCGTAAGCAAAAGTACTATCGAAAACCAGCCAAACAGAAAAACACAAAAGAAATGTAAATTAAAAATTTGTTTTGATTGTTTTTTAGCAATAGTATTTAAATTAAATTGAGAATTTTTGGTTCTTAAGAATTTTTTCAATTCATATGATGATGTATATTACTTACATATATTTACAGGTATATGTATATAAAGATGAGTATTGCTAAGAACACAAAAACTTATATTTGAAGTCACATGTTATTATATTCAAGAATTTATTTCTGTTTTTTTTTTTACCAATTCATATGTCAAATAGTTGTTTTTCACATACATATTTATTGAATTGTTATTTCTATTTACTTACTTTTTAATGTACAAACACACATACATGACTGATTTAAATGAATTGTTGCAAATACATACAATTTTCGGCAGTGTTATAAAATACATTTTGTCAGTACTTTGCAACACTGAAGTGATAACTCGACTCGTTACGTAACGAGTCACATCATTAGAAATTTACACGATTTCGATATTATTTTCTACTCGATAGTAATTTCGATCACGAATGACAGAATTAGCCCCCTGAATATGTATCTTTCTTGATTGAGCTAGTCTGAGATTGAAACATGTCAGATAAAATACAGAAAAAAACTTGACGTTTAGGTCTGGTTCACATTCACTGTCGGCATCTAATATTTAACTACCCGATATATCAATATAATGAGAGAAAATTATCTTTCAAATAAAGTAAATTTCATATCAATTTAATAATTTCTATTTCGAAATACTATAGCTCTATGAGAACACTCTGTGTGCGTTACCTGCCTTTTTCAGTGTTCGGAAAGACAGAGATTGCGGCTTTGATCAAATAGAAATAGGTTATAGGAGCTCGAAATCGGCTAATTAAAAAAATAAAACCAAACATTTACATTGTATGTACACGCAGAAAAAAATATATGGTTGATATGACAATATTTTAAGGGCAAAATACTATTGTTGAATTGTATGGTCGAAGACAACCACATAATATGGTTTGAATCTAAAATTTATTTACAAAACGTCGTACAGCCACGAACCAAAATTCAACTACGTAACCATATATTTGGTAACCATATATTTGCCCAACCATATAATATTAGCAATTCTACCCATATTATGGAAAATTTGTGAATTATATTGTCACGTTCAATCGTAATAGTGTTGAAGTTCATAAAATTATATGATAAAATAAATACACATTTTTGTAATTTATTCAATATATTTTTTAAACAATATTTCGATATTCAACATATTTTTTAAACAACTAAAAGATCTTGCTGTTTTGAAAACATGGCTGCATTTTTGCTCTGGCCCATAAGTCTGCAAAATATATAAATATATGTATTCAAAAACAAAAACTCATGTATACAACATGTATTTTTTGATATCAATTATTATACAAACCTTTTTGATTTCAAATGTTGATTTTTATGTTTCGGTTTATTTATATTTATTTTCGCCAGATAGTATACATTTATATATCTTTTAATATTTTTAAAATAAAAAAAAACATGCACACAAAAAACTGATTCGTTTATTATTATAAATGCATTTGTCAAACATTTTCATAAAAACAACAATAGTTAGTATATTTTGTAATAGCACTTGTGTTGCCTATACAAACAATAACCATACGCACGTTTAAAATTAATATTCTATTATTGTACACTACAAAAGCTATTGTTGTATTCAAACTAGTTTTTAAAACATTATTATTGCATTCAACCATATTTTAAAACGATAGAAATATAACAGTAGTAATGTAGAATTGATAATATTACTATGATTAGAGTAGATTAAACTATATTAAAAACGATAACATATTGCTACCGGCAATAATACACATTATGACAGAGTAAATACTAAGGTTGCCATAACAATATTCGAAATTGCCTTTTCTCTGCGTGTACAGAATATTGCAGTGTTTGCTCAATTTTGACTACGCAGTATTAATAACAACATACTCGTAATAACCCATTTTATTATTGTATATTTATTTTAAAAAGAAGACATTTTGAACGATATTTCCGCAAGGCGTAAAGTAAAACACTAATGCATGTCTTATGGTTTAATATTCTTCACCAAACATATTAATTACAGATATATATGTACGAGTATTTCTAATGATTTAAACAAAGTGCCCCTTAACTACGCAGCAACAGCAATTTGGACTCCAATTTGTAACTGTTAATTTTTAAAAGTAAATGGAATATTATTCATTTTTAAAGCAAACAAAAACTGAACTTGTAAATTCAAGATTGCATTTGAACGCAGCGAACTCATTTACAAATGATCTATAGGCACCCCATTTTGAAAAATTTCACACTTAATTCTCTTAAATGCATTTCGAAAGAAAAAAAAATCAAAACGCACAATATGAAACCGCTGTTTAACAAATTATAAGTTAAAGCCATTTTTCTTTTCTTTATGACATGAAGTGTTAACCAGACTGGCACTTTTCATTGAAAAAGGTTAAGATTGAGAAAAGCTGCGTCGAAAAATTTTATAAAAATAACACGAAATTTAGACCTGTGTGAAAAAAATTCAAGCTTGATGTTAAATGGCTGTAGTCAATGTTACAAACAGCCTCCAATACACATTCAAAAGATTTACATATGTATGAGTATATGAGTTTGTGGTGGTAAAGTATAGTATACTAATTTCCATACGATATTTTAAGACAACATTTAGGCTACAAATTTGTTTTGCTTAATTTTTAAGCAAACAAATTAATGAACGAATGACCTTGTAATTTTTTAATGAAAAATTGTTGCAAATGATTGGTTAAGACAAATAATAAATGATGTGTTATTAGTTTTAATTAAAAACGATATATTTACATAATTTCTATTTAGCATTTCGAAACTGAAATTTACATAAATATTGCCAGAGCTTGTGTAAAACATGAAACACTTTAAGAGCAACACATTATTAGTATATCTGTAAAATGTCTCTGTTTTTGACGTGGCTGTTAGTTATTGCTGCAAGTGTAACTTTAGCTAAACAAACATACTCATTATATATGTTGTTTCTTCTTTTTTTTTCGTTTTTAATAAAGAGTTAGAGAAATGGTGTCTGGTGTTGCATACTTGTAATTATCTGAAAAGGAGAGCATGGTTGTTTAAGACACTATACTAAAAAAAATATATATATATATATATATAAATATAAAAAAATATCACATCCAGATTGACTTGCTGGTTTATGGGCAATTTTAAATCATTGGAAAGTTGTTAAACTGAAAATTAAAAAAATGTTGACATATATGTGGTGTGATATAGTTTTTCTCTAGAGCGAGTGCAGCTAAACTTTAGTTACTAAAGTCAAAGAAAACCGTAAAAATAGTTATTGTTGAAAAGCAGCCAGTACATTGGAAAATTTTGTGTCATTTATAAAAACTCAAATATTTGTACGGCTCTATTAAAGATAAACGAACTACTATGACTGTTATTAAGAGCTTCAAAAGTGCTACCAGCAACAGCTACTTTTTTTTTTAGTTATTTGTAGTGCAGTTATTAAAAGTAGAAAAATTTTAGTCAATTTGCTAAGAATTTACTTTTTTAATGAATTTTCATTGTTGGATTAAAAGCTTGCAATGCTCACTGAAAATTATTATTTTTATCCTGGGCCAGTACTCAGGGTATGACCCCTACATATGCAGGTCGCTGTAGCAAAGAGGGAGTAGTATTTGTGAACATTTGACTTAAACCTTCGAACTTTATAACTGACAGGAAACGCGTTTGCAGACAACTTATTCCAAAAGCAAAGCGTACGGCTGAGAAACGAATTCTCTCTGTAATGCGTTGTACGAGAGCTCTGGACAATGAACGCATGCTACGTAAATATGTGCTAGTTTAGGGAACAAGATCTCTAGTCTCGTCAGAGCAAAGTCCATTGTAATTGTTAAGGCACAATGCCTTAACTCAAAATGATTACAAACTCTGTGGTTAAATTTATATTGAGATATAAACAAAAGTTGATTTTTATCTAAAGAAGAGAGAGCTTGACATGTAAGCATCTATCTCTTTTATTTAAATGCCTAACAAAAATGGTGGTGGTGAACTATAACCCGTTGTACAAATGTACAAACCAAAAATTTAATTTAAAAAATTATAAAAAGTTCATCAAAAATTCAATAAATTTATATAGGGTGTTTTTTTAAGCCCGATAGAACTTGAAATTGTAAAAAATAACACAAAAATTTAAATTGTAATCAAAATTTTTTTTTATTCGAAAGATCAATACGTGACATTAACATTTGAAAATGATTTCGGGCATATGGGCACCGCGGCTGTTCTTGACGAAGCGCATTCTGGACGTCCAATTTTGGGCCACTTTTTCGAGCACTGCTGGCCGTATGTCACGAACAACACGAACAATGCTGGCCTCCAAGGCGTCAATTGTTGCTGGTTTATCAGCATAAACCAGTGACTTCACGTAGCCCCACAGGAAATAATCGAGAGGTGTCAAATCGCACGACCTTGGAGGCCAATTGACAGGTCCATTTCTCGAAATCAACTTATCGCCAAATTTTGATTTCAGTAAGTCGATGGTTGCGTTCGCCGTATGGCACGTAGCGCCATCCTGTTGAAACCACATCTCCTCCGGATCAATGTCATCCATATTTTCAAACAAAAAATCATTGATCATGGTGCGGTAACGATCTCCATTGACCGTAACGCGAGCTCCGGCCTCATTTTTGAAGAAATAAGGTCCGATGATGCCACCAGCATGAAAACCGCACCAAACAGTGCATTTTTCTGGATGTAATGGAGTCTGTAGGGTCTCTTGTGGATTGGTCTCACTCCATATGCGGCAATTTTGCTTATTAACAAACCCGTTAAGCCAAAAATGCGCCTCATCGCTGAACACAATTTTTCGTCTATAAGTTGCGCGAATCGACGACTGATTTTCAAAGTAAATTTGGATAATTTCGTAGCGTTGTTCAAGCGTGAGTCTATTCATGATGATTTGTCAGAGTATACTGAAACAAATAAAAAAAATGTTTCATCAAAATTTAATTTTTTGTGTTACTTTTTACAATTTAAAGTTCTATCTAGCTTAAAAAAACACCCTATATTTACATCCCTGGGTACGGAGAATATTAAAATACAAAAATATGTATGTTAATAAATAAAAATAAATACCGCTAGTTTAGAGACAGCAAACGCTGTACAAACAATGTGGGCAATTAACAAAATGCATATGTGATTCAATATGAGATGAATATAGATAGAAAGTAATTAAATGCTCGGTGGCTTAGTGGTTAAAGCAGTAGATCATGATACGTCATGTCCCGAGTTCAAATCCCAGTGGGTGCTGATGAGTAGTGTAGCGACTACGAAACAGCTAGTTGTCCCCAAGCTAAAGATTTGATTATTATTTTTCTTGTCTTCTTCAATCAAAATTATTGATCACAGCAGATTTGTATTGTAAAAAATCTTTCTTAAGAAAAAAACTTAAGAAAGAAAAAACCTGAACTATAACCCGTTGTACAAATGTACAAACCAAAAATTCATCAAAAATTCAATAAAAATGGTGGTTTTCTAAGAAAACCATGAGGAATGAGTGGTTTTATAAGAAAATCACTCATTCTTAATTCGAACGCATATAGAGTAAGCAGGTAAATATCCGAATTCCCACACAATTACTCCTAATAAATACTCCATGTTTCACTTGGTTTTATTTTCCTTCCCTTCTATCGGTCCATCTGTAATCGAGGGTTATTCTGTGTCAACGAGCAAAAGAATTTCCCTCCATTTCAGCGGCTCAGACAAAAGCTTACTTCTTCCTTTCTCTCCAGCCTACCATCCCTTCCAAAAACTGAGCTAATCAGTACACTGAAAATTTTTTTTCAGAAATTCTCTGAATTTTGATTTTACTTTTATGAATTTTTTCATTATTTTTCAAACATTGTAACTTTTCATAGAAATAATGAAACAAATTTCATTAGATATTTTAATGAAACATTTCAATAAGAAACATGACTTATTTTCATTAAAAGTATGAAAGACAAATCATATGATTAGTGAAATAATTTCTCTAGATCAAAGAATCAATTTCATAAAGCACATGAAAACTGTACATTAAATTAATGAAATAGTAACATTTATTTAATGAAATAACTTCTTTGTACTAATGTAATATAATCATTAAAAATATAAAAGTCCTTCATAAGGTCAATGTAGTTATTTCATTTATCTAATTTTATCATTCATTGAGCACCTGAAAAATTTACATTAAATCAATGAAATAGTTACATTTGTTTGATGAAATAATATCATAACACATATTAATAAAATATGTTCACAAATGTACGTAATAAGATCAATGGAATTATTTCATTTATTCATTGATACTTTATTTCATTACACCTTGCTTTTGTGAAATTGTACCTAATTTTGATAAAAGAAAATGTTGAACAAGTATTCACCAAACAAATCAGATTTTATTAATTCAAATGACTTCAATACACTGGTATTTAAATTTTTTAAACTATTATTATGCCAAGGTCGGTAGCCAGAAATTTATTTTTCATTGATCTAATGAATTCTATTTCATTGGAATTATGAAACTCATAAAACTTACATTTTAATAAAAAAAACTTCACATTTTTTAAACTGTAGCTTAAGATTACTACTACTGTCTTAAGAGTACCTACTACTGTCTTAAGATTACCTACTGTCAACGATGAGCCCTCTTCTGCACACTGTTGAGTAACCTCAAAATAGACTTTGAGGCACCGGCCTAAACATGAGAGTTGTATTTCATTTTCTGTCGGATGTAGGTGGTATAAATAGTAAGAAGATCGGAAGGAGTGAAGTACATATTAAAAAGTATTTTGCTCTTTTAACTTGCAACAGTATTCCGGTGATGACATCTTCATACGCAGTGCATCATACTGGAACTTGGGAAACAAGTTATGTGGAGGAAGAACGAAGGAGTGGTGCTAGTGGACGTTTGGCTTGAAAATTTCAGCGCCGTATGTGTTATTAACCATATCTGCAGGTAACTTGTGCAGACGAATCGTACATCTGAAAAACGAATCCTCTATGTAATGTGTTGTGCGATTCACTGGGCAATCCAGCACAAATGTCTGAGTCCTGCACAAGATCCCTAATATCGTCACAGCAAAATATACTGCAGTAGTGGGAACACAGTAAAAAACAGTAAAAAATTTTGGTGATGTTTCAATGAGTCAATAAAGGTGGTCGAGTAACCCCAAAATAGACTTTAAGGCACCGGCTCAAACATAAAAGTTTTATTCCATTTTCAGTCAAGTATAGGTGGTATAAATAGTAAGGGGTACGGATGGAGTGAAGTACATCTTACACCGTTCGAAAATCCCAGACATTTGAATGTTTCTGCGGAGACATTAAAAATAAGGTCAGTCCAGCCGACATCAAACCGACTGCTCAATATTTATACCTTTGAGGTGTACAAATAAAGCAGAATTTACGGTCATGACTTTGTTAATAAACAACATTGGGTCTTACTGGTGTTAAAATCAACCCTGTTACCAGTGCTGGGCAAAATAATCAAAATAAGTGTTGACGTGAGTAGTCAAATATTCACGTATATTATGCAAAAAAGTGGTTCCAAATGAACCCGATAAAATACCAAAAATGTTGACGTAAAAAGCCAAATATTCACGTATAATGTGCAAAAATTGGTTCCGAATGAACCCGAAAAAGGTTTGTTCAATTTGGGTTGGTTTTCAAATTTCTTTATTGAAAACCAATTGTCTTCTAATTACTAAAAAATCAAACACCAATACGTGTTAAACTGTATTTATTGAAATGATATTTTAAGTTAATATGCGCAAATGTAAAAGAATATTAAATTCGGCTATACAAATATTAATCAACAAAAAAATACAACGATTTACAACATTATATTGAACAACAACAACATAGCAAATGCATATTTATGTACGTTTACTTGTGAGTTGCTAGGCAATAAAATGAGTTAATGCAATTTATCTCTTTTTAATTAGGGTGCGAGCTAAAATTAATTGAAAAAAAGTGTAGCCTTTAAAGGGTTTATCTTCACGAGATGGTAAATGGTAAAAATGGTTGAACCATGTTATGAAGTAAGCGTCTGATCTGAACTATAAGTATTTCAAGTATAAAATACAATATACTTTCAAGTTGTATATTTAAAATGTAAAATACTTTCAAGTTGAGTATTTAAAATACAAAATATAACTAAAAAAAATACAAATACTTTTTTGTATTTCAAATACTTGTCCAGCCCTGCCTGTTACGGTCTAATTCAGAAATTAAAAGAATATCATTACGCATGAAGTCATTCATATTTGGCCTTCTAGTACCGATCTCGGATAGACTGTACAAATAACTGAATGAATAGGAATGACACATGTTGGTGTCATATGAAAAAGAAATCGACATACAATGTTATTAAGAAAAATAAGAAAAAAGTAAGAGAAATAACCCAGTCCTTCGAAGCCCGTGAATTAATCTACAGTTCACTTGATAAGTCCTCATATGTTACAAGTCGTACAGTGCGGTGACTGACAAAGCTGGATATAAAATGAGAAAAATCATCACCTAGCCCAAAAGCAGTAATTTTGGATAGAAATACAGCATGCCACACACTACCAAATGCTTTGGAAATATCTAGAGCCACCATCTTACTTTCAATAAAGTGGTGCATCGACTGGCAGCAATTCACTGAGAGATATATTAGAGGATCGCTAGTAGAGCGACTAATAGTAAATCATTATTGGCGGCCATAACGTAAATTGTGCTGCTCTAGATGCATGCATCACAAGAGATTATTTGACAAATTCAAAAAACCACTTTTTCAAATAGGAGTTTAATAAACATAAAATATTTTTTATGGATAAGATCGTCACAATACATACATGTGCATTTCTATGGAATTCCCAAACCGAATTGCCAAACAAAGTTATGTAAATAATTTTTCAGTATTTAAAACTAACAAAAAATCAAAATGCTTTGTAATTAGAATCGTCAGTTCTAATTTAAGAGTAGGAATTTACCAAAAACATTGGTTCTAATTTCAGAAGCAGTCGGAACTTAGGCAAATTTTAGCTTGTGCCTACGGTGTTGCGTTTTTCTAATATTTATATTTATATAACTCAATTCACAGCCAACAAAATTCTTTCATTTACGCAAAACTCGTGGCGCTATCTTAAATCACAAACCTTTTATTGTTTGCTTAACTTGAAAAAATAGTGCCACCTAGTAAAAATTAACTTGAAAGTATATAAGTACACAAAACAATGTAGGCGGGTCTACATAAACTCCTGCCTCTTAACTGAAAGTGTAAAACTGCTTCAACGAGCATATTTTAGATGATCCTTGGTATAAGTTGGAGCTGCTGTAGGATTTAGCAAGTGTTTAGTAAGTGTGCCAGATTTGAGGTATATAAAATAGGGAATTTCAAGAAGCACTATATTTTTTACCGAAAATCTGTAAAACCAAGCCCAAACTTAACACAGGCTAGCTTAATAATATCCCTTGTTATCTCCTTTGTTATCCCACTGCGCTGGATGCCCTGTTAAGTCCTCTTCACCCAAAAAATTAATCAATACACGAATTAAAAGCCATAGGCAGCTGGCATGGCACAGTGATTTCAATTTTGACCACTTTGATATGAGAAATAATACCATAAGACGTGTGTTACTGTAGACCAGAGGTGCCCAAAAGTTCTATATGGAAGAGCAACCACCAATACGTTTAAGGAATTTTGTTTAATATGTTGTGTTGTAAAAAGGGAAAGTCGTCAATATTTACCAGCAAAGCATGCGAAAGTGTTGCTGCTTTGCACTTGAGTGTGTACACACACGGGCTGAATAGATGCCAGAGAGGTCAAAGTGTTATTATCATAAAATAATGATATAGAAACGGAGTTTTGAGATGCATATGATGTGATTCAAATTGACTAACTTCAAAGTGATGAATTAGTCAACGATGAACATCAAGCCAAATTATTGACTCAACTTGGTGACAATACGAAAAACCGATCACTAGATAAAATGTTCTTTTTCTTTGAAGATAAGGCACATGTACAGTTAAGGTGGCAAAAATCTATGAGTTAGATTACAAAGTTTTTGTTTGTTTATCCTTTTCTTCCCATTTAACACTATGTGACTATTGTTTGCTTCCAAATCTGAAGATATGGCACGATTCAAGCAATGAATTATCTTATAGGAACCATCTATTTTAATCACCTTGACACCTCTATGGTCACAAAGTTTACAGTGACCATAGAGGATTACATTAAAAAAATAAAATGAAATGTTATCCAAAAACCTATCCTAATTCTTTTGATCTGTGATAGAATAAGCGAACGGTACTGTTTGTAATTGACATGACACTGTCAAAAGGGAAAAGATTTACTAAAAGCTATTTATGCTCTCGCTTACTGCTACTTCTCTACAAAAATCACAAAGTTTACCGATCAGAGACGTATTAAATTATCAATTTTTTTTTAAATACACATCTAAAGATAATGCCACTAACCAAGAAAATACATAAATACTTCACCAGAATTAATAACTGCTTCCGTTGTTTTTACTTACGACAGAAACCTTGATGACATTTTTTAATTGCTCGAATATTCTACTTGAACTGTTTCCTTCAAGTTTTAGATTCATTGTCACTACTCCGTATTAGTGTACGAGTAGTAAACTTAATATGTTGATATTTTTCAATATTGTTTATAGGCTGTTGATATTGAAATACAATTAACCTGATTAGTTGTTAAAAAGCGGAAAACCTCTTCAAAATAATAAAAGCATAATAAAAACGTTTGAAAGCGACAGGCCAACAGACAGAAGTGATTAAAAATTAAACGACAAGAGAGAAAAAGCAACAGCAACAAAATCTGACGAATTGACAATGATGGTGTTTGCTGGTTGGTGGTGACTGATATATGGGTAGAGTATCAGCATCACTCAAATAACACTTTTTCCTTTAAAGTTTCCAACTGACGTATGTAGTTGTTTATTTTTTATATTTCATGAAAATAGTTTTAATAACATGACGCATGCTAACAATATTGACAGACCGACATACAATATACTATTATAATTTTGTCTTTTTTTTTTTTATTCAGCCATGGCTGTTAGGATTTTGTCTTTTCTGTCTTTGAAATCTGTCACGTTGCGACAACAAGTGCGTGTTTTACTACAGTTTTCATTTTAATTTAATTTTTCTTTTTCGTTTATTAAAAACATGTTGTTTGTACTCTCTGTCTCCAATTTTTCTTTTAGTTACAAGTAACCGCTAACAAACGGCATACATTATTTATAAACAAAATTTTATTATGGAAAATTTTATACACTTTAATTGACAAATATACGAGGAGAAATTTTCCCATAAAAAATTGCAAATTGGCTGTTAAGTAAAACCAATCAAGTTTGTGCCTTAGCTCTTTTGTTTTTTTAAATCGATTTGTTTTTTTTTTGTCTTTTGCGCCAAATATGGGTTCTCCTACAATATTAATATTTGGGGTAATTATGTTCGATCATTACCGGTGAGCTCATTTTTAATTTCATTAAGACAGCAGAAAAGCTTCGCATGTTAGTTACATTTCAAAGATTCTTCTCATAAAGATACTAAAAAGTAGTCAGAGGAGTGAATTAAATTTGTATCATAACTGCGCTAGTCACTTAATGCCATTCGTAAATAATTTCATAGCAGCATATCTCAAATGCGAAAAAATATTTTATTTTATATTGTTTTTAATTTCAATTATTTATTATATTTTCTCTAAAAAAACTAACAATAAGTACGCAAATCTTAGAACTAAAAAAATCAGTTAATATACAAAAAAATTAATTAGGTCCAGCCAATGCTAGACGAAATGTTGCTTTTTGCGTGTGTTTTATTGGTAAATCACCTCTCCAATGCCCTGATGCTTGCAATGGGTATCCATACTTCTCAGCCAAGTGTGCTACGTGCGAGAGGATTCGGGTGAGAGTCAAGTCTCTTAATGCATCTTGTCGCGTACGAGTACTTTGAAAATTCATCTTTCACTAGGGTACACCTAGATCTTTATGAATTCGCAACTTTTTTACATACCATGGAGTTGCAGTAATTGTTCGAAGAATTTTGTTTTGTCGCCTTTGAATTTTTTCAATGTTTGACGCTGAGGCGGTGCCCCATAATTGAATTCCGTATTGCCATATAGGCTTTAGGATTCTGTTGTACAACAAAATTTTGCAATCTAACTTCAAGGTAGAATTTCTGATGATGAGCCAATTTAGTTGCACCGCTTTCAATTTCATCTAAGTAACTTTAGCGTCAATGTCAGTCTTCCAAGTTAGCCTGAGGTCGAAATAAATACCAAGATATTTGACGTTACGGAACAATATAGTTATTGATTTTAATAGCCGAACAGGGTTTTTTACGCAGTGTGAATGTAACAAGAGTACATTTTTTAATTAAATTTTTGGTTTGTACATTTGAACAACGGTCAAGTTTTTTTCTTTGATAAGTTTTTTCTTAAGAAGGATTTTTTACAATACAAATTTGCTGTGACCAATAATTTTTGATTGAAGAAGACAAGAAAAATAAAAATCAAATCTTTAGGTTGGGGACAACTAGCTGTTTCGTAGTCGCTACACTACTCATCAGCACCCACTGGGATTTGAACTCGGGTCATAATGTATCATGATCTGCTCCTTTAACCACTCAGCCGCTGAGTTTTTAATTACATTTTTGCTCATTTACTTGGATTGTCCAAAGTTTCAGTCTTTCCTCCAATATCAAAATATGTTCTTGCAAATGCTGTGATGATAATTTACAGTCCTCGTGGACTCTATTGAATGCCATATCATCTACAAAAGTTAAAGCGTGGATTTTGCTGCTCGTTGACATATCTGAAGTGTAAATCAAATTTAAAGTTGGACCCAAAATACTACCCTGGGGAGCTCCAGCTTAGATCGGCTGAGCGTAGCTTTTGAAATCACCTTCTTTAATGACGAAGTCATTACAACAACTTGTGAATGTTTGCTGGTAGGTTTAATTTTATTATATGCATTAAGCCATCGTGCAGCACTTTGTCAAAACCTTTGGAAACGTCAATGAATAGAGCTGTGCAATATTTTTTATCTTCGAATGCTTTTCTAATAACATTTACAAGCCTGTATGTTGGTTTTATGGTGATATGCTTAGCCCTAAAGCCAAATTGATGGTTAGGAATACACCCTATTTCAATCAAGATTGTAGTAAACTTCTTCATTAGCAATTTCTCGAACAGTTTTGAAATTGTTGGCGTTAGACTTTTTGGCCTATATGACTCAACTTTTGCAGGACCCTTACATGGAGAAAGTTATCCACCAATTGCTGAGCTTGGTCGCAAAAAAAAAAAAAATATCAGCAAATGATATTGTATTACCATACAATCTATAATCTTGCACTTGTACTCCTGTATTCTTAAATACTTTTAGCATTTGTAGTCTTGTAGCTTTTGCTTTCTAGATTTTATTTAAAGCGCAATAACCTTATATCAAAATCGAGCAAAAAGTCTGTAAATGCTTAAGCATCTTATTAAATGTTTTTAAGAAAACCTAGGACACTCCTGGATATTGTGTATTTTCTTTTTTTGCCACAATAAAATTCAAATAGCTTGTTTTATTTTTTAATTATTGTATTTTTTTTTTGTTATAAAAAATTCAGTTCAATCTTATATAACTATTGCTGTACCTGCAGCATTGCTTGCTTGGTCTTCATCTTTTTTTATATATGCAGTGCATCGTACCGGAACTAGAAAAATAGGTTACGAGGAGGCAGTAGTGACTTTTGACGTGAACTTTCTAACTTTATAATCTAAATATAAAACCTTTTGCAGGCAACTTGTTCTACAGTCGAACAGTACGGCTGAAAAATTAATTGTCTATATAATGTAATGTACGATTCACTGTGCAATCGACGGCAAATGAATGAGCCCTAGTCGATGACAGCGTGTTACGTAAAAATATGTGGGTTTCGGGAGCAAACTTTTGCACTGACGAGCAAAATCCATTCATGAGTTTGTGTGTTAATAGTTAGCACAGGATCTTACGAGCGTTGTAATCAACCTTGATTTTTCAGTGAGTCATTCATATTCTGCCTAGTGGCACCGATCTTTAATACACTGAGCCTATAAGTAAATGAATACGAATGGCAAATACTGCTGTCATTTGTGTGGTATAGAAGGTCATTAAAGAACGGAGCCTTGAGATACCCCTAAATTAATCTTGAACTCACTTCATAAGACCCCATCTATAGACCGAGTAGTGCGGTCTTTGCGAAAGTTTGATATAAGCCAAGGAAAATCATCACCGACACCAAAATCAATAAGTATTGACAGTAATGCACCATGCTACACTCTATCAAATACATTGGAAATATCCAAAGCTACTACCCTACTTTCACCAAAATTATGGATAGAGTAGCACCTTTCTCCAAGAGATATGCAAAAAGATCGCCAGTAGAGCGACCCCTACGAAATCAATATTGATGGTGACAAAGTAAATTGTGTGCCTCTAGATACCTCACAAGATGGCAGGTAAGTAAACTTTTCATTACCTTCGATAGAGCAGAGAAAATTGCAATTGGTCAGTAATTTTCAGTGTTATTTGCTTCACCTTTTTGGGGGATTGGCGTTTCATTAGCAACTTTCGTGCACAAAGGCAACTCGCCAACATGGTATAATGTCCTAAAAGGGCATGCTAATGGTAGGACAAGTGTAGAAGAACGCCGCTTCAAGACCAGCGCTTGAATGCCATCTAGTCGAGGAGACTTGTTTATGTCGATGTCGGTTAAAACCGTCTTCTCGGGCTTAGAAAAATATCTTTGGCATAGATACTCTGCCAAGTACGGGAAGTGGTTAACTGGTTTCCGGTAAGTAAGGATTACCTGAAAAAAATTTCAGCTAGCATGTTATCCTTGTTAACCGGGTCGGTGAATGCTTGGTGATACATTCAAAATAGTTGGAATTGTTAACTTAGCGCTCTTCTATACTCTTTTAACGATTGACCAAAAGCTCTTACTGCCCCCGAGGAGTAGTAAGCACGAAGACGTTGCTAGTGTAGAAACTTTTCATGCATAAGTACCTTGGCACAACAAGATCTTGCCTTTTTGTGTAGCAGATCAGTATCTGGGTTCTTGTGTATATGCAATTGTTGAATGCTCTGGATCTGACTGCTATTTTGCTTGTTTGCTTAAACCAAGATTTTGTTCTTGGTTTAATCGAAGTTCGCTTGGAGGGGGTGAAAGTTTTCATCCCTAGCAAGATCATATTTAAAACCATTTTTGCAGCAGCATTTATAATCGCTGTTTCGTTCCCCCAAGACATTGACTCCCTGTTGACCGTCAATAGATTTAATTGGTTAAAGTACAAAAATTTTTGAGTACACATTGTACTGAAAATATCGCCTTGAGAACGCCTGAGGATATTGATATGTCAATTAACGATTTTTCTGAAAACCTCAAACTGGCCGTACAGCATGCTACCACTACTGGTAGTCATATAAGATCAGAAATGCTGGAACAAATTCGTCTGAAATTGAACAACTTCTAACAGAAAAAAGAAGAGTTAGAAGAGAGTGACAACTTCGCAGGTCTTAAAAAATCTGCTTGAAATCCACAGAATGGCTTTCCTTAAAACATATTTGGAAAGCCTTGATGGTACTCCTAAATCTGATTATTCCTTGTGGAAAGCGACAAAAGGTTTAAAAAGACCCGTAATAGGTAAGCGATCTTTGCGAACTTCAACTGGCGACTGCACAAGAAGCGATTCTGAAAAGGGAATGTTGTATGTCGACCATTTGAGAAACGTTTTCATCACAAATGATTCAGAGAATAATACAGCGGAATTACCACCATATACTGTTAGACCTCCTGTGTCTTTGAGATTTAATTTTCAAGATGTCGAAAACGTTATCGGTAATACAAACCCCAGGAAAGCTCCAGGCATTGATCAAATTACTGGTAAAATGCTTGAACAGTTACCTCGTGTAGCTAGAAGGGTTCTACTTTTTATTTTTAACGCCATTTTACGCCTTGAGTATTATCCTGCAGAGTGGAAGGTCTCAATGTTTGCTATAATACCCAAGCCAGGGAAGGATCTGACTAAGGTGGAATCATATAGACCAATAAGTATTTTACCAACAATTTCAAAACTATTCGAAAAATTGTTAATGGTTAAGTTGAGTCCAATATTGAACAATGTGTGATGCATCTCTGATCATCAATTTGGTTTTTGGGCTAAACATAGCACCATATAACAAACGCACTTGCTAGTCAATGTCATAAGACAGACCTTTGAGGAGAAGAAGTATTGCTCAGCTTTATTCATTGACATCTCTCAAGCTTTTGATAAAGTGTGGCACGACGGCTTGATGCACAAAATAAAGTTAAACTTGCCTGCAAATACACACAAGCTTCTGGAAAGCTATTTATGCGGCCGGAAGTTTGTTATCAGAGAAGGCGACTTTATAAGCCCAACTCAGCCAATCGAGGCAGGAGTTCCCCAAGGCAGCATACTGGGGCCTGCTTTATATTTGATTTACGCCTCTGTTATGCCAACGACATCCGGAATCCACACTTCAACCTTTGCAGATGACACAGCACTTTCGAGTGTTCATGAAAACCATCAATTGGCTTAACGAAATTTACAGGGATATATTTCCATGTTAGAGAAATGGCTAAAACTTTGGAAAATCAGGGTTAATGAACAAAAATGTACTCATGTCACATTCACACTGTGTAAGCAAACATATGCGCCTCTCCAAATAAACAACTCACCTATTCTACAGCACAATATAAGATTAATTTTAGGTACTATTTAAACAAATTTCGTACCTTTTTTATTTGTTTTTAGTAATTTATTTTACATAAAGTTTTAGATGATGAAAAATTTATTTTTTTGGTGCAGGTAAATCAATGCCTGTATAACAAATATTCTTCAGTATATAGAAACCTGGAGAAAAAACAGAATAATTTAAAAGAAAAATTCAAAAACACATGGCACGATTTTAAGAATTCTATAAGCACACTTGCAGGTACTTTTACGATACATTTACATTCTAAATACATTTACGATTTCTACCATCAGCTAAAAGGGGCGTTTAGATAACGTAAACGATAAAATCGCTATTAAATTTTTCCATTTTTACAACTAAAGTCACCATATTTTCAGCAGTAAATTTTATAGCTTCAAATGCTTAAAGTTCACTTTGAAGTTTACCTTGAGGATAAGCCTGCTGTTATCAGTAGTTTTTCAGGTTAGTGTCAGTTTGTAAAACCAAAAAAATTTGTCTGTAAGATAACATCCTAAGAAAATTTCCAAAATTGCTGTGTGAAATATAATATATATGCAGGATAATATGATTCTTCATATAACACTAGAATAGAGCAGCAATTACAGTGGGAACCCCGTATCCCTGAGCAACACCGTAGGTAAATTAAAAAAGCTTGGCATGCTGCAATTCACCAACATTCTAAAGTAGTGATGTGGACAACGGAGGAACTGAATTGGTGAAATCCGACCAGCAATGAATAACATTCTTACAAGAAAAGGCTAAGAAAATGAACAAAAATATGCTTTTAATAAGAAACAAAATCATACTTTAATAGTCGTTTACTTCTTTGGTTTTAGCTAAATAAAATATGTAAGCTTTTATCAAAATCAGATCCAGTAACTTTTCGACGATCTTTAATTTTTACATTATTTTAGTTAAGTAATTTTTGTCTATTATGGCTTGAATTCAATTACTTTATTAATTGTATAATAAATCATTTTCGTCTGACTATCTTTTGATAAATTTAATTAATTTTCTTTAATTAACTTACACATGTAACTCCCCCACAATCAAAACTCATAATCATTTAACATTCAATATTTGTATTCACTAACTTTCTTTCATAATATTGTCTTTTTGTCTACACAATGGCATACACATATCGCTTCTTTATTGCAACATAGTCATATCTCAAAAAAGCTTGTTTCGAGAAAAACACATTTCAAATTTTTACCTTCCATACAACTCTTAGAAATTTTTTTTCGAAAATATCTCCGAAAGGAAACAGTTTAAAAGTAATTTGAATACATTTTTGGCACAAAATAATAGTTGATAGTGTTAAAACTTTTGCATTGTTAACTCGAAAGGCTAATTTTTTGAGATATGACTATGTTGCAATAAAGGAGCGATATGTACGAGTACATTGTACATGTGTTAGTTTGTCTGTCTGAATTGGTAAATGTTTATTTTTGAGTGCTATTGTATTAAAGAAAATCTTATCACCGACAGCATCATGATTATTTAGTGAACAAATCAACAACATTTAAAAATTTAAGATTTTTGTTTTCTTCTCCATCGTCCTCATCTTTGTTAAACTGTTGTTGTACGTATTATTGTCTGCGTTTTAATAAAAAAAAAAATTTTAACACCTACACTTAAGATTTTAAATGAAAGAAACTCCAACAAGCATTTATCAGCCGAATATATTCAAGTGTGGAAATTTCATAAGATCTCTCGACTGCACATTAAAAGGAGGAAAAACATCTAAAAAAAAGTTTATCAAAATAAATAAAGAAACGAAATTACTTAAAACGTCGACAAGAAGAAAGAGTTTTTCCCCGCAAATTGATTCAACAAGTAGAAGTGGCCACAATGTTGGTGGTATTTTTAAGAAAACAATATGTACGAGTATGTAGTATTTATTTTCAATTTGTTGGAGAAGTTAAAAATTCACAATTTTTGATTCGATTTACCGCATTCCATTTTGTTTCCTTCAAACAACAATTCTTATCTGCCTGAATTTTATATACCAGGAGATAGCAAAAGATTCTGTGTTTTCTATCGGGTGGTTAAATTTCAAGGGCCGATATTGAATATGAACCACACCTAAACGTCAAATTTTTTTCTACATTTCATTTGACACTTCTCAATATCAATAATTCAATTTGAACCATGAAAGATACACAATTGAGCAACGCTAAAGTTATTCAGGCTTATTATGAAAATAGGTGTTCATTCAAAATGCACTTCGTGATTTTTTCGGTTAATTTTTGTTCTATGTTTTTTTTTGTTTTTGTTTTATCTTGAAAATGACCTCTACATATGCAGTGCATTGTATATGAATCAGGAAAATATGTTGCGAGGAGGGGGAAAGAGGGAGTAGTGTTTGTGAACATTTGACTCGAAATTTCTACTTATTCCACAGGCGAAACGTACGGCTGAAAAAGGAATTCCTCTTGTAATGCGTAGTATGATTTTCGGGTAATCGAACACAAATGGATGATGAACGCGTGCTACTTCTAACTGTGTGAGTTTCGCGAACAAGATCCCTAATCTCATCAGAGCAAAATCCATTATAGTAACGAGTAACGCACCCCATACTGCGTCAATGCTCCAGTGAGTCAATAAAGTTGGACATCCTACTGTCACCGATGAGCTTCTTCGCCCTCTCTTACACACGGTCGAATAACCCCAAAACAGACTTTGAGGCACCGGCCCAAACATAAGAGTAGTATTCCACGTTAGGTCGGATATTGATGGCATAATTAGTAAGGAGATTGGTTGACGTACATCCCGCACCGTTTCGAAAACACGAAGCACTTGAATGCTTCTTAGGAGACATGAAAAATGTGTTCATTCCAGCAGACATCACATTGTATCTTCATTCCAATAACATCAAAAGCATCCGATTCCTCAATACTTATACCATCCATGAGTATACAAGATCCATTAGACGACATCATTTGCGGTCGTTTGTTTGCGTATTACTCGTAACAAGCAAAATTAGGTCTTACAAGCGTTGTTTTTATGACACCATTCGGAGGCTAATATGAATGATTCAGTGAATCATTCATATTTAAAAAAGCTTCAGGTATGGATAAAATCAGCAGCAAAATGCTCGTAGAGCTGCCTCGTGTAGCTAAAAGAATTGTTGTTTTTATTTTAAATGCTATTTTACGACTTGAGTATTACCCTGCAGAGTGGAAGGTGTCCGTGATAACAATGGTTCGTAAGCCAGGGAAGCATTACACGAAAGTAGAATCATACCGTCCAATAAGTCTACTGACAACTATTTCAAAACTTTTCGAAAAATTCCTAAAGGCGAAGTTGGATCCAATACTTAATAAGGTTGAATGTATTCCCAATCACCAATTTTGTTTTAGAGCGAAACATGGCACCATTGCGCAAACACACAGTTAACGTTAGTTAACGTCATAAGAACGGCATTTGAAGATAAAAGATATTGCTCTGCCTTATTCATCGACGTTTCACAAGCTTTTGATAAAGTGTGGCACGATGGCTTAATGCATAAAATAAAGTTTAACTTACCAGCAAATTTACATAAGCTTTTGGAAATCTATTTATATTGTCGCCAATTTATAATAAAAGAAGGCGATTTCGTAAGCCACGCCCAGCCTATTGAAGCTGGAGCTCCCCAAGCCACCATGTTATTTGATCTACGCATCTGACATGCCGACAAGCATCAACATTCACACTTCAACATTTGCAGATGATTCAGCATTCCTTAGCATACAGAGTACCCGCCAGCAAGCATCAATAAACTTACAGGAACATATCGATAAACTAGAGAAATGGCTCAAGCTTTGGAAAATCAAGGTTAATGAACAAAAGTGTGCCCATGTTACATTCGCACTGCGTCTAGGAACATGCTCACCCATTACTATTAACAATAAAGTAATACCTCAACACAGTGAAGTCAAATACCTCGGTATTCATCTTGACCGTAGACTAACATGGAAGTCGCACATCGAGGCAAAAGTAACGCAAATGAAATTGAAAGCAGTGCAAATTAACTGGCTAATATACAGAAATTCGACCTTGAAGCTTGATTATAAACTTTTGCTGTACAACTCGATTCTAAAGCCAATATGGTGCTATGGGATTCAATTATGGGGCACAGACTCTGCATCTAACATTGAAAAAATTCAAAGAAGTCAAATTAGAATACTCCGTAGAATTACAGACGCTCCATGGTACGTTAAAAACTCACGAATCCACGCAGATCTGAACGTACCTTTTGTGAAATCTGAATTTGTGAAGTACGCGACAAGATATATTAACAAACTTGAATTCCATCCAAATCCTCTTGCTCTTGCTCTAAACAGATGACTGAATTCTGAAATAATATTTGCATAAAAATAAATTTTTGTCCAGCACTGGCAGGACTTTAATCACATTTTTTTTTAGTATTAAGATTTGAATACTTATTGTCTTTACATTTTTTATGTAGATTCAATAAATAAAATAAAAAAGTTACAAAAAAAATATTTAGCCACTTGGGGCTGATCTCTGATAAGCTGGGTCTATAACTAAAAGAGTACGAGTAGTAAATGCTATTGTCATCCGCCAAATAGTGGATAGGGTTCAAGCTTTGATAAAAAAATGTCATTATCAAAATAAGATATAGGGTAGGAGAAAGAACAGAGCCTTCCCGTAGCCCTGAATTAATTTGAACTCGCTTGATGGTGTTTCAATCTATAACAACACGTATGGTGCGGTCTCGATATGAACCGAGAAAAGTCATCTCTGACACCAAAAGCAAGCAGTAATTGCTGCCAGTACTGCAACAAGCGATAGCGTGACTGAAGAGCCGTCCACCTCAACTCATCGTCGTGCCCAATAATTGCACCTCTCACTCTCGTCGTTGATGAACATTATGCATAACAAGGTGCAATTAACTCAAGAACTCTAAAGCTTCTTGATCATTCCAAGCTTCATCAGTGGTCAGAATGGTGGCAAGAAATGGCAACATCGGATGAAAATTTTTCAAAGAAACTCATTTTCAGTGACGAAGCACATTTTCACCTCAGTTGGTTCGTCAATAAGTAGAATTGCCACCTTTGGTCGAATGATAATCCTAGAGTGATTGTTGAAAAACCAGTTCACCCACATAGAGTGACTATTTGCTGCAGTTTATTGTCTGGCGGCATCAACGAGCAGTATATTTTCTAAAATGAAACCGGTCAGGACGTTACTTTGAATGGTGTTCGCTATCGTGAGTTAATAACGAAGTTGTTATGCTCCGAATTGGAAGATATGTGTGTGGGCGATATGAGGTTTGAACAGGACTGTAACACTTGCCACAATAACTCTTCTGCGCGATAAATGTCGTCAATGGCCGTGTTATCTCACGTGGTAGCAGTGTCAAGTGGCCGCCAAGATCATTTGATTTGACATCGTTGGATTGAGATAACTTTGTACATTAATGGCCCAGAACCACAATTATGTCTCAATGTCATCGAAAATTTGGACCATTGGATGGAAGTGTGCCACCATTTGACCGATATTTTGTTACATACATTATTAAACCATACCTTTATTATCATAATTAAAAGATATCACAATAATTCCTAAATAATTTGTATCTTATTCAAAATCAGGATTACCATTACTGTAGTCTTATTATTCTCTCTATATATATATACTCTGCACTCTCTTTTCGATTTTTCGTTTTGCCCTACTTACAATGTATTACATACATAAGATCTAAAGAGTATCAACAACATGATTGAATTATAATTTAATGCGTCGTAGCACTTCAAAAACCATTGTAGCCACTTTTTATGTAACAAAAACATTTCAATGGGATATCAAGTTTTCATAATTGGCAGGTAAATGTTTTAAGGTTTTCTTTAATGTTCAATTTTCTGAGACTTAAAAGACAAATCAACCGAAAAAATAAAAGTATATCAAATTAGGTCACCCACCACAGTCGATTTTTTTTCTGCCATAAGCACAGTGGTGGCCAAACCTTTACACTTATGTTTCTAGTTACAAAAATCTGGAAAAAATCTTATCAACTGCTTTTAAAAATAAAACAATATTACTCCTTGTGAATACGCTTATGTGTTTTGAGCATATTCGTATATATATATTGACGAACGAATTCAAAGGATATTGAAAAGTGGCCAACACGGCTTTAATGTAAAATGAAGAACTTATGTACATATTTATAAGTATGTATGAATGATGATTAAAGTTTTCTTTTATTTTTTTATAACTTAAATTAAAAAACAAAACCAAAGTTCAAAACTTTCAGACGAGCATATTTTGTTTTATGTAGTCTTCCTCCGGCATTAAGGTAAAAGATACGCGGCCTTAGGCTTTTTAGGCCTTTTAGTAATAAACAAGCTCAATATTTTTTAAAACACTTCAAAACTTTCCATTTTTCCAGGTATGTATTTCAAATAGAATAAAATTATGTACAAAACCTTCTTACCATTCCCACCGAGAACAATATTTTTTCCTGCACCTATTTTTAATTCAATCAACATATGTATGTAAATAACTCAAATCTGAGAAGTACACAATTTTCTATTGTATAAAAAATATATGTCTTGTTTTGTGAATCGTCCAGCAGTCTATATACTGTTGATTAGTAAATGCCATCACACGCGGCAGAATCCCAAACCTTTTCATAAATGTTCAAACAGTATTTTCAATTGTTTTCAAAAAGTCCCTTCGGGGAATAGGTTTTGCCTTGCCGTATTCCAAATCAGCACATTCTATTTTTCAACGAAAGAAGGGAAGGAGTCCCTCGATTGTTGTAGCAAATAAAACTTTAGGCAGCCCCATGCTTCTTATTGTGTTAGATTCCGAAACCCTTACCAAGGGTATAAATTGGCAGAACGAGGAACAGCATTGCCCCGGGTGTTTCTGCTTGTAGTTGAACCTACTTTAGCTAGAACGTTCTGGCTGTGGTTTGAACCTAAAAAGCAGGAAGGGTGAGTTAGAAGCCCTGATAATGTTTGGTGTGTGACTTTTTGGGTGGTTCTGCATACAGTTCAACCCGAGCTGATCATGATTGGCCCGATCTAGCTGGGATTTAAACCTAAAGACGCAGGAATGGGGAGTTAGTATCCCTGATAATTGTTAGACACATGGCTATCAACCCCCCGAGGGGTTGTTTCCTTGCAACAGATACCTGTACTGTAAGGAATCAGTGTTGATGGTTGGCGGGTGAGTTGGTTTAAGGGCTGATGCTCTTAGTGGGCTTCGGCCTATCAACTCATTAAGCCATGTCTTCTATTGATTTTTGGGAAATTGCATACAGGAGGGATTAGAAGGCCCAAACTGCTAAGCAAGGAGTTTTCCTATATGGCCTCAAACATATGGTAAAAAGTGCAACCTACTTGTGTCTGGCAAGGCACAGATTTGGTCAATTATCACGTTACGCTGTAAAAGCAGGTGATGATGTAAATCGATTTTACTACTGTCTTCAAAAATATCCCCCAGAATTGAAATTGCTTTTGCCTTATTGGCATAGGTAGGATATTGGCAGGAGATTCTGCTTTACATATCTCTCTGTGCGGATAACTACGGTGCATGCCAGTTTTCAGGGTTTAACAACCCCCCGACGTGTCTTGCAACAAATACCTGTACAGGTGTGATTGTTGGATGGGTGATTTGGTTTAAAGGCTGATGCTCTTAATGGCCTTGTGGTTACCAACTACTTCAGCCTTATCTAAGGAAGTAGAAGGACCATACTCTTTAGCAATGGGTTTGTCTATGAGACTACACACTTTTAGCGAAAAGTTGCGACTTCTGTAACCGTAGTAAGCCACCCTGTTGTGTTGGTCCATAATCACATTAGTCCGCAAAAGCAAGTGTAAATCGATTCCAAAACTGCCTTTATAAAGAGCAAGAAGCAGTGCTTGAAGAAAAGGTGCAAACGCAAAACCATCGATATTTCCTTCCACTGGACGCTTTGCGCACAACAGATGTATGAGAGCGTAAGATAGAGTGAGGGAGCAAAACTGAACTACAGTAATAACAAGAATATGTGTCATAGATTTTGGAAATCCATTTGAATGATCAGTTGCGAAATCAGAATTGCTTGTAGGAAGCATTTCTTAAGCTCTCCAGTTTTAAGCTGCGTAAGTTTTTATGGTTTTAACTAATAGAATAAATGATATTTTTGTAGAGATAGAGAATTTTGAATCGGAATATAGATTTTTTAAACTGTCGTGAAATTTACTTTATTAGAGTGATCATCTCTCCCGCATTAATTTAGATAGGACTTCTGGTATATGCTAATCACGTGAGATTGACGGTTCGGAGGGTACGTGAGATCGATAACTCTTTCCGCTAGATCATAAAGCTTAACAAATAACCAGTTTTTTGCATTTAACACACACTTGACTATATCACGCTAAAGATGGCAGTTTTGTTTATTGATAGACATAGTGCCACACTTTTCAGACTGTAGAAAATTGCATTCAAGAAGCATTCTATATTTTGTATTGTTTACTAAGTTTTGATTGTAAAAAACACAAAAATAACACATTGTAGGTGGAATTTGCACAAAACCCTTTATAGTATAAACTAGTTTTTATTTTGTAATACACAAAAATATGTTATTATTATCGCCAAGCAAAATGTTATAGTTGTTTTTATTAATATCCAATAGACCCTTTGGAGCAGGAAACCCGTTTTATTTATTGTTTGCGATTAAAGCAAATAGCGCGGAGTGTCCAGATAAGTGAATGTGCTTAATAGTTGTCTTTTTTGTCGAGTTTTATCTGTGTACGTCTTTGGAGTAGTATGCGATACATATTTCAAACAATGTCAAACCAAATATATATAAATATATAAATTTTAAAATTTTTACACAAATTTCTATACAAGTTCAATAAATTTAATGCAAAAAGATATTGTGAATTCAGAGTTTCAATTAAAAAGAAAATTACAAATATTAAAAAAGGAAGCTTTTTCAGTTGAGAAAAAAAGGCCTTCCAAAAAGGCCAACTTAACTTAAAGTATATGTTTACAATAAATGTAAGTTTATTAGGGTGGCCCTATAAAGTCGTGAACACATCAGTGGTAGTAGAAACCGCTGTAATAGTATGAGCTGTAAACGCTAGGAAACTGGGGAATCAAAGCGGCAGGTAAATCTTTTAAATTTTAAGGAACTAGTGATATAAAATAAAATTTTGTTTCGCTTAAACATATTTTTAATACTATTAATTCAAGGCAGAAAATTTCCAACATCATATTTAATGTAAATTTTTCAAAAACATATAAAAAAATTATTGTGCCGTTCATAAAACACAGACGACCACTCGTGTAAAAAATTTTATATGGAAATCATTTAAAATATTGTGTAGCATTCATACAAATTTTCTTGACGAGTTGCTCGTCTGTGTTCTATGAACAGCACGATCAGCGATGTTCTGAAAAACGCAAATCGCTTAAAATTAGAGCCACACACGTATAATGCAAGAAGTTTGTATTAGCGATTCGACGCCGCAAATTGGTGCTCTGTTAATGGCATATGGCTTAACATTGGCCACCTTAAGTCGCTTGTGTACATGTCATACAAAAGATGAACGAAATTAATTTTTGGGAATTCCATAGTATATGGTACACTTTGTAAGTTAGCATTCATCGCGTTGCACACATTATTGAAGTGATGTAATGTGGCAGGAAGTATTTGGCACTGGGTTATTTGTCAGCAAAATATTGCATAAACTTTAAAACAGTGATAGGATATTGGTACTTTTCGGATATTTTTGGTACTTTTTGCCATTTTAGAAACTTGAAATTTTGTTAAATGTCTTTTCCTAAAAACCAGGTTTTACAAAATTTTGGAAAAATTAACTACATACATTTTTTTCTATTTCTTACCATTTCGTAAATATTCGGTAATTAATAGCAAAACATTTTTTCACAAAAATTTATAATTTTTTTATATTTTTAAAAACTAAAAGGCGATAAGAGAAAATACTCGTAAGAAAGGTAAATACTTACCATATTTAGTATTTTTCTAAAAGCCACATATCTTAACAAGAAAATAAGTTATAAGCCTTGAAAATGCTTTGACAAATGTTGTTTTAATTCACAATTGAAAACATGTGTACGCAAGTAAGAAAATACAATTAAGCACTATTGCTGCTCCTGTTCTGACATCTCTTCGTAAACTGGGAAATCAGATTTTATTTTAACTAAAGCTACCCCGCGTTATATGCGTTTGTTTACGCGTTTCGAACTTTCTACGTATTCTAGACTTTTCTAAGCTCAAGATACGCTTTTTATGTCATAACTTTTTTGTTGTGTTTGAAGTATTTTTTAAATAAAAACACTTTTTTTTAACACAAAAACATAAAATAGCAACCCATGGCACAAATATTCTTGGCAATAACTTTGAAAAATAAAATTAATGGTGATCTGCTGCTATCACAAGCACCCGTTTATGACGCGTGCAAAAGTAGAAAGTAAACCTATTTTTTGCGTCGCGTACACGTCTATGCGTTCTATGCTTTGTGATGTGCAACTTGTCTCAGATAATTGCACTGATTCTACTTTTTTGACAGACGTTTAGAACGCATATAACGCGTAATATGGACCTTCAGTTTAAATGTCGCATATCTGCGTACTTTGTAATTTTAAGAGCGAAGTGAATATTATTTGTTAAAAATTATTTATTGGAAAAAAAATTTTTTGTTGTTCGTTCTCTACACAACCAAAACCTGGATTGAGTTCTGTTTCGAAACGAAGGTGAATTGTGTGATATATATAGGCGTATATATTGAAAGATATGTATACCACAAATATTCGAAAGCGTTTTTCCCCTTCAGGGCATAAATTATACCCAGCGGTCTTTGGACTGTTCTACAGCAGCTTCGGCTGATTTTACATACCCAGCAGCTTCGGCTGACTGTTCCCCCAGCGGCCTTCAGACTAGGCTGTTCCCACAGCGGCTTCAGCTGACTGTATACCCAGCAGCTTCGGCTGATTGCTCCCCCAGTGGCCTTCGGGCTAGACTGTTCGCAAAACAATTTCTCTGTTCTCCATTTCGCAGGTACCCAGATTGTTGCGAGAGCAATATGAAATACATCCCACCCGTCCTAAGAGAAATTCTCACCAGCAACCATTATTGTACCGAACCCGAGGTGTGTCAGTACGAAGATATACATCCAAGACGGCCGCAAGCGATCATCACTGCATAAGTCGATCCGCAAGCATCCTGAGCCTAAACTTATCATTGTTATTACTTTAAATACTGAATATATACATAGAATCTTGGATTATTGTAAGCTTCAAAGGAGAAAGTTCTGTCTTATTAATTACTTGCTATGCTATCTCAGCCGACGACAAAACCACGTCACAAATGTTATAAAGTTCTGATATAATTTCACAACTTGATATTAGAGAAATTAGTTTCCTAAAAAAGTGCAAACAACTGACAGTTATCTCAGTATTCTCATCAATAATTTTGTTTCCTTTTTGGACTTCTCCGAAATACTAAACTTTCTGTACAAATCCATGCGCTTGGAATAAAAAACTTCTTCCACATTTAAAATGTGGTTGCTTTTACAGAATACAGTTTTCAGTGACATTATAAAATGCTAGTAACTTAGAATTGGAGAACGTTTTATCTTTAGAGTACTCCCCTAATGCTAATACATACTCACATACACATATGTATATGTCTTTCCTATTAAGACCTTACTGCACTGATACATGTGTTGTGTTGAATAAACACATTAAAGTATATTTTTTTTCATTGTGACTGCAACTCAAAGGCTCAATTGCTTCAAAAATATATTTCATAAATGCAACATTTTTCAAAGTACCGACATTACAAATATAGAGACATTTTTTTCAAATCTGCAGAAAATGAAAAAATATCACTTGCCCCCCTTGTAGTCTTCCCATGCTGCAACAAGTAATTATGTATAATTGAAACGACATTTAACACACACATAAGCAAGCATTAACTGTTTTGTGACAACAGCACATGAAATGCGAAAACTAAATAAGTTCATCGAAAACGACCACGAAGTCCTCTACAGCCAACTAATTTTTCAAATTTCTCAATGAGCGTTCACACATGACAAAGTTTGCAAACATTATAAGAAGAAGGTATATATTCGTACGTAAGAATATATGAATACTTTTCATGGAGTGTGACATATTTCTGGATAAAAACAAGTTTTGTACTTGAGTACAAGTAAGTGTATTAGTATATATGTATGCCTGAAATACAAAGCAATTACTGCCACTAAAGAATTGATAATTGGACTATTGCCGGCACTTTTTAAATTTTAACTTGTATGGTTATATGCACGAGTACATCGAAACATCTTCGAAAAAATATAACTAATTGCCCAGCACTAGCTTTCATTTAAAAACACAATTACTGCCATCTTTAATAACGGAGTACAATTAGAATTGAGTTAAAATGTGGGCGTGTGAAAATAGACTTCGAACAACGATTCTACAATCATTTCTATTAAGATCTGTGTCTCGTTTCTATACTTTTAATGATAAATTTTCACTGTAGAATAACAAACTCCATCGTTTCTCGATTAGTGAAAAAATTGCGTTCCTGCATTTCAAAGTGAAAACAGGCAATAAAAGTTGTATTTTCATTGGAATACTTTAATTAAGCAATTGTCCAAAAGCAAAAAAATATACAAATAATAAAAATAAAATCAAACGAGCAAAGACATATGTAAATATTAAAGAAAATCAATTACAAAAAATAATTTAAAATTCAAAACGAGCAAACATTTGAACCAGAACGTAATGGAGATCACCGGAACACGAAACAATACTTATGGAATTAGTTTATGCTGCAGCATGCAGACAAAACACAGTAAGGCTGTCGAAATTGTATGCTCTTCATAATTACGAAATCAACCGTGATCTAAAGTACCATTAGACACCTTAGAGCAGATGTGCCCAGGCCTATGCGCTTGATGCTCAATTGTTTTAAAAAGCGCTCTTTAATACACACATACTGCACTCAGCACTAGCAATGAAAAATAACTTCGTCTTATATATTTTTTGTCGTTCTTAACTGCACACACACAAGCGCAAAGCAACAACACTTTCGCATGCTTTGCTGGTAAACATTGACGAGAGCGATTATCAGTGTAAATTTTGTTTTTGTAAATTGTTTTGCTTTTTACAACAAAAAATATTAAATATAAGTAGTTTTTCCTTAAATGTACTGGTTTTTGCTCTTCCATTTAGAACTTTTCGGCAGCCCTGCCTTAGAAAATAGTTTAGGCAGATAAAAAATATTGAATGCTGCAATTTAGGAAGACAATATATAAGAATAACGAGAGCACAAGAAGTTGACAAGTCAATTACTTAGTATACAAGAAGTTTGCGAGAAATAGAACGTAAAATAGCAATTTACCCTGCAGCCGGTCTGCTTCATTTATCGCATGTACTTCATTTATCGCATGTACCCGGTTTGGAAGGTTGCTCCCACCAAGATCCAGGTTATGTAGCATAATGTACGCTGGGTGATGGCTCCTTTTCGGCTGGTGAACCAGACAAAATGTATGAATGTATTTCCGGTTACACTGAACTATTTAAAGCATAAATCGGCACCACTGGACTATAGTCCTTATCCGGCTTTTGTATTATTCCGTATATATCGGGTGGTTAAATTTCAAGGGCCGATGTTGAGTGTGAACCACACCTAAACGCCAAGCTTTTTCCGAATTTTATTTGACATTTCTCTATTTCAGACTTGTTCAATTTGAACCATGGAGAGATACACAATCCAACAACGTGTTAAAGTTATCCAGACTTATTGTGAAAACGGGCGTTCAAGTCAAAATGCATAGCGTGCACTTCGTGATTTTTTTGGTCAATTTGATCGTCCAAATGTGCGTACAATCGCAAAAATCGTGGAAAAATTCGAGCAAACCGGGTCTGCAGAAGATGTGAGAACACCAGTGCATGCTCGTACAGCTCGTACTGCAGAAAATATTGCTGCTGTTCGCGATAGTGTGGCTGAAGAGCCGTCCACCTCAACTCGTCGTCGTGCCCAACAATTGCATCTCTCACGCTCGTCGTTGATGAACATTATGCATAAAGACTTGCATTTACACGCTTACAAGGTGCAATTGGCTCAAGAACTAAAGCCTCTTGACCATCCCAAACGTCGTGAATGGGCAGAATGGTGGCAAGATATGGCAACAGTGGATGATCAATTTTCGAAGAAAATCATCTTCAGTGATGAAGCACATTTTCACCTCAGTGGATTTATCAATAAACAGAATTGCCGCATTTGGGCGAATGAGAATCCAAGAGTGACTGTCGAAAAACCACTGCACCCACAAAGAGTGACTGTTTGGTGAGCTTTATGTGCTGGCGACATCATCGGGCCGTATTTTTTCCAAATAAATAAAAAAAAAAATAAAATTACAATAATTTCCTAAATAGTTTGTGTTTTATTCAAAATCAACATCGGCCCTTTAAATTTAACCACCCTTTATATATATATATATATATATATATATATATATATATATATATATATATATATATATATATATATATATATATATATATATATATATATATATATATATATATATATATATATATATATATATATATATATATATATATATATATATATATATATATATATATATATATATATATATATATATATATATATATATATATATATATATATATATATATATATATATATATATAGATATATATGTGACTGTGAGCCACCAAACAATGTGCATGATATGGTCCAGCTAGGGAAAACCCAATATGAATTGTAAAACTAAACGTGAACAATGTTCCAAGATGTAGTTGTAACAATGCTGTTAATGAACCTAAAATCACATCCTATTGTGTTTGAAAATATTGGACGTCAGGTATAAGCAAGTGGACACTGTAAGAGACCTGGACATTTTATAAAGGCAATTGACAAAAACAGTGCTGCTGCTGAGTGGATAAACGCATATTATATACACTGATATCTCTAGGATGTACATAAGAGATTGGTGGTCTGCCTGATAAGAAAGAAGTACAAATGCTCTGTACCCCGATGTCAAGTTGAACAGTCGCCGCCTTTCTCTATATTATGAAATTCCTATGAAATGTCGACATATAGACAGCTAGGAAACAGAAAGCAAGCTGTTTATAATTTTTTTATTTATAAATATGTATTTTTTATCTTTGACCATCAGAGGATGAAAAATAAATTATGAAGAGGAGAAAGGAGCGTTTGTGTGTGTTTGATTTGAATAACAATACGGAAACCCAAAAAAAAAAAAAAACGTTTTCACAGCATTTAGAGCTGATCAGTGCCCAGAGTATGTACCTTCGATACTGCTCAGGCTAACACAATTTAGTCCAACATTTCTCACACTGCAAGGTAATGAATAACATTGAAAATAAACTAATAAAGGCAGGTTTTCATGGTAATACAAGATATTTAGACTTTGAGGTAGCGACATATTACGAAATTTTCTTCTAACTGAAAGAAAATGTGTTGTAAGTATTTGGCATGTTTACATTTGTAAAACAACACGAAAGCCTAAAACAAACCCTACTGCGGCATTTAAAGTGCTGGAATCAAATTAGTTAAAACTGATCAGTGCCCAGTGTATGTACCTTCGACACGGCTCAGATTAGAAAAATTTAGTCCAACATCTTCCACACTACAAGGTAATGAAGTGCATTGAAGAGAAATTAATATTGAACATATAAAGAAAACACGGAAAGCGATGAAAAAAAAAAAAGAAAATCGTGTACATATACTGCTACTTATCCCAGTGCACTTTGATTTCATACATAATTAATAATGAACATATATACACATGTATATAGAAAATATGGACATCGGTAAAAACAGAAAAAAAAAATAAACACGTGTACACAACTAGCTACCTATTCCGGTGCAATTTGGTTTGATACGAATTTAATCAATGAACATACACATACAGAAAATACGGACAGCAGTAACCAAAGACGTGTGCGCAGGATGACAGACAAAACACTACTCCAAAGTATAATTATGAAAGTGTAATAAAACTACTGATGGTTACAATTCTACAACATTTACAAAAACAACATGCAATATTCTTGCACTGCAATTGTTTGGTCTTCTAAATTTTGTACCACCTTTAATAAATACTCGAAGTGCTGCCAATGAAAATTTAAGTATAGATAGTTTTCTGAAATCGTTTAGAAAATGAAGATTTACCGACCGCTTGTCAATTTTTGCATTTGGATTTCTCTCCTACTGAATACATTTTGTTTTTATGCGGTAAGATTTTTTTTTATTCTACACACATTTTTGACAGACCTAAATATTTTGATTACCATGTAAAGGTGCCTTTATGAACATATGAAGAAAACGAGCGATAGTGAAAAAAAACCCTTGTACACAAGATGGAAGACTAGCTCATACTCGTATACCCACAAAAAGAATTCCGGAGCAGTCAAATCAGGCGATCGTAGAGGCCAATTAACATAACTATTTCTTGAGAAACTTGTTGTGGAAAGAGGTCTCGCAGTAATTCAGGTCCAGTGATTTCTCCTGACCAAGCTGCATACTAGACTGTCACTTTTATTGGATGTAAAGATGAATAATTTGGGGGGTATTCCATTTCCCAGAAGCGACTATTCTGTTTATTCCCATATCCATTCAAATGAAAATGTGTCTCGTTACTCATTATGATTTTTTCATGACAATCGGAGTAGACATGAGCTGTAATATCCTATTGGCATATGTACGGTGGTGTAAATAATCTTGAGGAAGAAGCTCTTGTGTCAACTGAATTTTAAATGGAAACGAATGCAAAATTATGGTCAAAGTTTATTCTTTTTTCTGCCGCACGCTTGGCGTGTGGAATAAGTTGCCATCAGACGTGTTTCCAGTGTGTTATAACATTGGAAATTTTATGTCAAATGTTCATAATCAGTATTCCCTCTTTTAACCTATTTTCTTTGTCCTGGTACAATGCACTGCATAGGTAGGGGTTATCCCACAAGTACTGGTCCAAGAAAAAATAAAAATAAAATTATTATCTTATAGAACATGTTATAAGAATTTGTGAAAGTAAAGTACTCTACGTTATTTAAACAAAAAGATGTATGAAAACTCTTGACATATGAACATTTTAAGGAAGTTAGTGCATAAATCAACATTGATTATGAAAAAATATTTAATAAAATTTAAATTTTTTTATTCAAAATGAATGAATGTTTTTAAATTACTGGTCGGCCATTTGAACTTATGGGTAATTGCAGCACCCCACATTCCAGTGGAAAAAGCGAAAATGGAGCTCGCGCCAGTTGTATGAACGTATAAAAAAAAAGAAAATTATAATTCTAAACTTAGCAGTGAAAATGCTAAAAGGGTCACGGTGCTCTTTAATTCTCATCATCTCACGGCAATTTATCGACCTTTTGGCTTGCTGTCTTTCGTCGTTTCATAACAACGAAAATTTTTATATTAGCTTGTGAAATCCTTTAATATAATTGTTTTCATATTTGGATAGACGCTAAAGACGATTTTCTCTGGATTATGTTTGTAAAAAATTTCTACAAATGTTTTTGATGAGATGACATTTTGTTACTTTGATTCATGGAATACATGATTTTATAATTACTTAGAAGACATTTTGTTTTTAATTTTTGCAATCCGATCTTTCAAAATCAAAATATATTGCTGCAAATCTTATATATATTTTTCTAGTAAACATTTCTGTAGCAATTTTTTTTTATCAAATCTGTGGCATTAGATCATAATATTTTAAGTCGAGATAAGACTACAGAAAACTTTTTAGTAGAAACTTCAATGAAAAACTACATTTAAGAACTAATGAAAATAAACCAAAATTTGAACAAAGTCTGGTCATTAATACGAAAAAAATATTTTTACAAATAAATATTTTATAATTAACAAATTAATCAATTTTTTTTCAATTTTTAAAATTCGACTTAAGTTTTTATGATAAAACACCACAGATATATAATAGCCATTTAATTTTTTTTATACATAATATAATATTATTTAAATATAATTTTTTTTTTAATTAACCTTTCAAAACTTATAGGGTGCTCACAATTTTAAATATGACAAAACTTAACATAAATTTATAACACCCAGCCCAACATTTTCAGTCAACCTAAATTGTGCATTGTCGCAAAATAAGACAACACACACGCGCACATACATATGCAGACGAAATTGTGTGTGGGTTGCAATATGACACATACTGTCATTATAAACAATAATAACAGCAACAGTAACAACATTAAGAAGATAAAAATATATACGAGTAAATAATATAATAAATATTAACGGCGAAACATCGCACATGCTCCTCACAAAAATTGACAAAAACCGAAAAACAGCGAAAAACTGCTTTGGCGTTTTTAAAAAGTATAATCAGCGCATTAAATTTTGCCAAAAGGTGGTACAGTTTTTCCAACTTAAAATTGTCGTGTGTGTGCGTTTTGTTGCAGTATTTTGTTAACGATTTACTTGGACAATTTATGACAATATAATAAAAAAAAATTACAGGAAATTTTGAAAAAAACAAACAAAATAAATAAATTGGTAACATAAAACGGTTTACCCTCTCCTTAAATAATAAACATCATCACACCCAATACACACACATAGGCATACACATACACACACACACACACACACACACAATCGCCAAGACGCACATTGTAAAGGCGTATTAAGAAGTTATTTATGACTTATGCAACTTCAATCATACCACCAGCTAACCATCAACTTACTGCTCGTACTACCAGCATTATACTGCCACTGCCGCCGCCACCACTCAATGCCATCAAATCATGTTATTTTTAGTCAGTTTTACCTCCAACAAAATAAACGTTTAAAAATTTGAAAAATCATAAAGATTATGGATTTAACCATGATAGGAAGTAATTAAGCAGAAACAAGTAAAAATTATTAGAAACACTTTACGCCGGGCATAACGATTTGAAATTACACTATTTAAAATTAATATATATATATATATATATATATATATATATATATATATATATATATATATATATATATATATATATATATATATATATATATATATATATATATATATATATATATATATATATATATATATATATATATATATATATATATATATATATATATATATATATATATATATATATATATATATATATATATATATATATATATATATATATATATATATATTTTTTTTTTTAGTTAATTTCCACGGATGAAGCTGAATTTCCGTCATATGCTGTTAAACCACTTGTGACTTTGACACTTAGTATTCAAGATGTCGAAAACGTTCTATAACAAAATTCGAGGAAAGCTGCAGGTAGTGATAAAATTACTGGCAAAATGCTTGTACAGTTACCTCGTGTGGCAATAAAAATTATTATTAATTTTTATTTTCTTTATTCTGATTTTTCGACCTTTTTCTTAAATTATGATGTAATGATCGTCAAGCTTGAGGTCTTTTTTATAAAAATTTTTAAAAAAATGTTCATTTAATTCAATATTTCGTCTTCCTTCGGAAGACTTTTCAGGAAAATTTTTTTGATTTTTGTTTATAAATTATTTGAAAGGAAATGAAAATTATATTAAAATACATACATAAATACATTCTACATAAAGTGTCACAAAAAATTAAAATACACAAAAAACATTTTTAACATAATAATAGATTTCTTTATATACTAATTTATTACTTTATTCTTATTAATTAGATGCCTATAATTCTGAGCTAAACTTTGCGTATCTTTTCTTAAATTAATTCTATTTGCTAATGGTACATTAATTATCTGCAGCATCTCAAACATATAACGTTTCCTATAATTATTTTCTGTATTCAATATGGAAACACTATTAAAATCTGGGTTATGATTTAAATCCCGACAATGAATAGACAAAGCAGTCTTCTGAGACGATTTAATATTTCTATATTTCTGATCTGTCTTATGTCCTGCTAATCTAGTCTTCAATTTATCCTTCGTTATTCCTATATATACCTTGTCACATTGTTCACTATCATTACCGCTACAAGGTATTTTGTACACTAAATTCTACTTATATAGCTTACTAATTCTATCTTTTGTTCTACTAAATAATCTTCCAACTGTTTTATAAATCTTGTGTGCCATTTTATATCTTCTTTTATCAAATATACTAGAATTCTGTAAACAAATAAACTATTTTTTTAAAAATTTTTATAAAAAAGACCTCAAGCTTGACGATCATTACATTTTAATTCTGTTTTATTTTTAACAATATTTTACGTATCGAGTATTATCTTGCAGAGTGGAAAGTATCTATGATTACTATGATACCCAAGCCGGGGAAGGATCCCACTAAAGTAGAATCAGTCTACTGACAACAGTTTCGAAAAATTGTTAATGGCAAAGTTGACTCCAATATTGAATGATGTGGGATGTATCCCTGATCATCAGCTTGGCTTTCGGGCTAAACATAGCACAGTTGAACAAACGCACAGACTAGTCAATATCATAAAACAGACCTTTGAGGAGAAGAAGTATTTCTCAGCTCTATTCATTGACGGCTTGATGCACAAAATAAAGTTAAACTTGCCTGCAAATACTCTCAAGCTTCTGGAAAGCTATTTATGTGATCGTAAATTTGTTGTTAAAGAAGGCGATATTATAAGCCCAACTCAGCCAATCGAGATAGGAGTTCCCCAAGGTAGCATACTGGGATCTACTTTATATTTGATTTATGGCTCTGACATACCAACGAGATCCGTAATCCACACTTCAACTTTTGCAGATGACACAGCATTCTGTAGCGTTCATGAAAGCCATCAATTAGATTCACGAAAATTGCAGGAATATATTTCAATATTGAAAAATCAAAGTCAAAATCAAAAATGTACTGATGTCACATTCACACCGTGTATACAAACATATGCGCCTATCCAAATTAACAACTCACCTATTCCGCAGCACAATGAAGTCAAGTACCTTGGTATACACCTCGACCGTAGGCTAACGTGGAAGTCTCAGATTGAAGCAAAAGTCAATCAGTTGAAACTAAAAGTAGCACAACTAAATTGGTTTATGGCCAGAAACTCGACATTGAAGTTGTATTGCAAACTTCTGTTATACAATGCAATTCTGAAGTCCATATAGTGCTACGGAATTCAGTTATGGGGCACCGCCTCAGCGTCAAAAATTAAAAAAATTCAAAGGTGACAAAACAAAATTCTTCGAACAATTACTGCAGCTACATGATACCAAAGAAACTCCCGAATTCACAACATTACCGTTAGTAAAAGACGATGTTTCAAAGTATGCGACAAGATATATCAGTAAGTTCCCGTCCATACTATGAAGCATTTGCAGCAAAACTGAATTGGTTGTTCTTTGCTGTTTGTATTGTTTGAAGTTCCTTCTTTTGACATTTTTGGGCAAATGGCAAATATTTTTTTGTTTGAATTTAAATGCATTAAATACATTTTTTCACATTCAATTGTTTATTTTTTGCTTTTGTCTTTTTGATTTTTATTATTAACAAAATTAGAGAAAGTGTTTGTATATGTAATTTGTATTTGTAATTGGTGCAAATAAAAATATTATATAAAAAGAAATATCAAATATAGTTCTAGCTAACTATATATCGGAAAGTGTGAACGAAAAACTCAACAAGAATTGCATGTGCATGAAACAAGGAACATCTATCTTTCCCTTCCCTTTTCCTGTAACATCACCAAACTTGAAAGTTTTGCAGCAAATGCTTCGTAATATGGACAGATACTAAGCTGGAGCTTCACCGAAATCCTCTTGCACGCAACATACTTAATTTTGGCGGTCACACTCGGTTGAGAAGATGGGATACCTTTGCCACCTTCAGGACATTAGATAGGTGATTTTACCGTTGTTCGCGTAATTGGCGCAAAATAAAGCATTTTGTCTAGCATTGGCTGGACTTTGTTAATTTTTTGTATTTAGCATTAAGATTTGAATACTTATTGTTAGATCAAGTCGTAAAGATACAATAAATAAATAAAAACTATAAAACAAAAAACAAAAATTCTACCGAATCGCAAACTTAATTTTAAATACGAGTAGTTTAACGTGATTGCATTGGGCTAAATTTAAGGTATAAGCGTCGTGATATAATCGAACAGCAAATTAAGTTATGAGTTTGATAAAAGTCATATTGCTGTCCAAATTTCTTCTTCATATTTGGCAGGGGACGTTACCATTGTCCTGTTTTCAAACGCCGACACTTTTTTTTTTCTTTTCTTACAAATAATGTATTATCACCAAGAAACAATCTAAGAACAGAAGCACAAATATCATATTTTTATTACGAACACAGGGGTCCGCTATACGACCCCAGTGATCAATCATGCCCTCTTGATTTTAGAGACTTGAAGTACAAGAATTATCTATTCTGAGCTATTTGTAAGGGAAACTGTAAAAATTGTGTAACATACATAAATATTCATCTTTGCTTTCGTACATGAATTCGTACATAAATAAATATACATCTTTGCTTCATTTCCCCCCCGAGATTCGAGGCTTTATTTTAGATAATTGGTTATATATACATACATATATATATCATTCAAAGTATTATCCATTGCTGACCATTACTTTCTCTCATCTTTCGAGCAGCGTACGAATCTCGCGTTGAAAAAAAAACTAGTCATCTTTTGAAGCAATCCACGAATTGATCCAATTTTTTAGTTTTTTATAAGACTGGTCAGCCAGGCCGTGTGCCACTAATGAAAACAAGTGGTAGTCTGAGATAGCATTTTCTGGAGAATATGACGGGTAGGGCAGCACTTCCAATCTCAATGTTTCCAAGTATGTCTTGACCACTTTCGCAACATGGGATCGAGCATAGTCATACTCTAAAACTACTTTATCATGTCACTCGTTATATAGCTGCCGTTTGTCTTTCAACGCTCGAATCAAACGTATTAGTTGCGTTAGATAACGATCGCCTGTTATTTTTTCAGTCGCCTGTTATTGTTTCAACTCATAATGCACTACATGAGCATGACCTCGTATCCGTGAATATTCTATTTGGTCGTCGACGTGGAAACATGGTCGGGATATCACCATGATTTTCTGCACTTGGAATTATTGTAATAAAAGCGATATTTGTGCCCAGTCACAAGGCATTGCAGGAATACCTTCCGTATTCGCTTTCCAAGCAAACAAATGCCATTCCACATAGCTCGGCTTCCACTCGTACGGCACCCACTTTCCTCGTATTTGAAACATTCTCTCGATGACACTCTTAATGATCATGCTAATTCTTTTTGTATCTTACACGTGTCTTGATCAAGTAATGCCTCCATTTCTGCATCTTCAAAAACCTTTTCTCTTCTACCGCCATGCCGGAACTCGACGTCAAAGTCACCGTTCTTTAAACACTGAAATCACTCTCTGCACGCTCTGTCACTAATAACGACCTCACACGGATATTTGAGAGTAGGCGTTCGATGCGTCCAGCCACAGTTTTCTTGCTATGAAAATGGAAAATTAAAACCTCACACAAATGATGAGATTTTGGCTCGTAAGTTGACATGCATAAAGTTTGCGATCCAGCTTTAATGTAGATCATCTGCTAATAAGCCAATGTAATTGCGCTGTTTTTAGTTTCAACTGAGTGACTTTCGAGGTGAATACCAAGGTACTTCACTTCATTGTGCTGCGGAATAGGTGAATTGTTCATTTGAGTAGCTGAACATGTTTGTTTCCGCAGTATAAATGTAACGTAAGTACATTTTTGCTCACTAACTTTGATTTTGCAAAGTTTTAGCCATTTCTCTAAAATTGGGATATATTTCTGTATGTTTCGTGAAGTTAATTTACGGTTTTCATGAACGCTTCAGAATGCAATAGTTGAGGTATGGATTCGGGATCTCTTTGGCATGCCAATGTAAATACAAAGTAGGCGTAAATCAAATATAAAGTATGTCCCAGAATGCTACTTTGGTGGACTCCTGCTTCCATTGGCTGAGTGGAGCTTATAAAATCACCTTCTCTAATAGCAAATTTCCGATCGCATAAGTAGCTTTCCAGAAGCTTGTGAGGATTTGCAGGCAAGTCTAAGTTTATTTTGTAGATCAACCCCTTGTGTCACACTTGACCAAAAGCTTGAAAAACGTCAATGATTAAACCTGAACAATATTTTATGTTTTCGAAAGTCTTTTTTATAACATTTACTAGTCTATGTGTTTGTTCTATGACACTGTGTTTACCGCGGTGAGAAAAACAAATATACTCATATTGAGTACAGAATGTTTATGCTTATAAGTCATCTCCTTTCTGTGGCATTTCACCTCTGTTTTATTCTGTGGTCAAGTGACAAATTCACAGGAGTGTTTGGTGATGTGGTACTGTAATATAGAATTGTTTTAGTGGCATTTTGAGACTGATTGTATATCGTGGAGCCAGCCCTACACACTAGAGATCGGATAAAAGAAATAGTGGATTTCTCACAGTCTAAAATGCCAAGATATGTTTGTCAGCAAATGGTTTCATTGTAGAATCTACATTATGTAATGTTCAATATCTTTTTCTGTGTCTGTTGTTTGCGTAATTAATTACAGAAAGCTCTCATGCTTTATACTGTAATCTGAAAGTTTATTCACTTGTAAAGCGTATCCCAAAATTAACGCTGGATTTCAATTACATAGAAAACACAGTTTTTGTCTTTTGGTTGTTATTTTTTAATAAATATTAAAGTACATATCCACCGTTTTGCATACACATACGAACTCGTTTGTCGAAATTTGCCAAGCATCTCCTCATTTGTTTGTTCACGTAGACCTATGATTTCAAATAACCCATAAATAAGTAATGTAATATATAGTGTTAAATCACATGGTCTATGTTCCAATTCTGACTACCGAAACGAGAGAGTACATGACCAGGAAATATATCTTGCAGTAGTTGTATTGGTTCATGGATCGTATGGTATTTGTGGTGCCACATACCATACGGTATATTAATCATATCAATATCATCCCATTTCGGCAGAAAGACCTATGTTATTATGTCATGATATTGAGCACCAGTAACAGGCACTACTTAACCAGTAACCTTTTTCAAAAAAGTTTGTTTCGGTTAAGCTTCTAGCGCCAAACAATGATATGATATGAATGCATTTATTTTAAGACAATCACACGTGGGTTATCAGAACCCCAAAGGCACAATATCGGTACCGAAATTGAGATGGAAGTGTGCTCCATCACATATTAAGATTTTGTTGAAAAAAATATATTGTAAAAAAATATAGATTTTAAAATAAAAAACACGCTTCAATATTAAAATTAAAATTTGTCATTTCTATATCAAATTTCGTTACGTTTTCACTATTGTTTAAGCTACTTCTTAAATTATCCATATAATTTAGTTATCCGTATAAATCGGTCCAAGTTCTTTTTTGGGAATACCCAAAATCGGCTTTAGGAATCATCAAAATCTCCTACGTCCCCGAAACAATATCGCGCGTTAATAGTTGAGATACACCTTCCACAGCCAAAACGCGTACCGAATAGCGGTTCCGAGTTTTTTGAGAATTCACAAAGTCGGCTTCAAGAAACGTCAAAACTCCCTCACTTCCTCGGAACCAATATGGCAACTTAAATTTGCTATCTAAAGCAATGGTGCTTAAAATTAAAAAGCTTTTATATTGGTGAGAAAATGAGACTAACTTAAAGGTACAGTAAAGCAAAAAAGTAAACGAAAAGAGTTTTATAAAATTGTAATCGTAAACAAGTTATTTCGGCTTAAAAACTATGTTAAATAATGCAGTTCATAATTATTTTGAACCTTGGTAAAACAGAAAAATTTACTTCATATTCTACAGCTAAAAAATTAAATCGTGAGCCAGGAAGTTCACGATGTCTTTTCGTTGACGTTCGCTAATGTTTTATATTAAAAATAAGTGACTTATAGTCACTTATTATTCAACTACCGGATATATCGGAGGTGGACAAGGCAAATAATACAAGATCAGGGACAAATAGAGCTTATAAACGGCATCGGAATAGGTTTTTTACCTTAAAAATTATGACGAACGTTTACGAAACGACATCGTGAGGCAGGCAGTAAAATTTATTCCTTTTATTTTATTTTAATATATTTACATAGAAAAAGACAGGGAATTCAATTTAAACAGCACATATCAAGTATCCAAAATTATTTTAAAGAACTGTTTGAGCAATTACTCAAGTCAAATATAACTTGAGTAAAAGGCAGTCTTGATTTGGTCTTAGGAGAAAAAAAAAACTAAAAATGCAGATCGGATAGCAAAAGTAAAAATAGTGGATTTCTCGCAGTCTATAATTTCAAGATTTCTACATGTACATATATATTTTATAATAAGGAGCAGTTATTTCATGTTATTTAACAGAATCCCCAGGTCCTTTAAATGTTTTATAACATTTTTGTTAATAACCATTTTTGTTACGCACTATTTTTTAAAAGCACCCAAACACTAAGCATGTGCAGTGTTTGCCGCCTGAAAGAAAACTGAGTTAAAAGAACATAAAATTTTGATAAGCAATTGCTGTATGAAACGTGTTCCACTGCTCTAAAGCGAATGAGCGTGTGTAGTTCAGATGCATGTTGCACGGTAAAAAAGCACGCCAAATATGTAAACCGGTTGCAAATCAGTGGCTCCGAATATTTTTTGGAAAATGCCAAAATTGGCTGTGTGAATCCCCAAAATTCCTCCACTTCCCCAAAAGCAATACTGCAACTCCAACTTTTGCACTAAACAGGCAAATCAGTGGTTCCGAACACTTTTTGGAAATATCCAAAATTGGCTGCGTAAATCCCCAAAACTCTTCCTTTTCCCCGAAACCAACACGGCAACTCCAACTTTTGCACTAAACAGGCAACACTGTATATATAGTTTTATATACCTACCTATGTAATAATTACATATCATAATGACACATTTCAAGTGTTTCAAACATACAAGTGAAGCTATATAATGGAATGAAAAAAAATTGTATTCCGTAATGAAAGCATTTTTTCTATCGTGTAAAGCTCCACTTTTAGTAACTGTCAAAGGACGAACTGCTTTTTTTTTTCTTCTTAGAACCTCCACTACTTTAGTGCACAAAGTGCGACAAAGCCAAATCTTACGTTAGTTTTGGGGCACTCTTTAGCTGAAAACTACAAAGTACATTACATTATAAAAATTTTATGTTCTTTAAAACCACCACCTGTGCTAATATTTTTGGTTTTAAATTTATGTTCAAATAAACTTTGTGAAGCTCCCAGCAGCCTACTGTAGCTATAAATTTAAATAAAAATATGTAAGCACACAAAAAAAAACTAAAAGCGAAAATTAATACAAGCAAAATATGTATTTTGCTGGTGGTTTTTTTAATTAAAAATTATTAACGTTTTTAATTCTTTTTATTTTTTTTTTTGATGTTTTTGTCTTTATTAAAACTAAAAACTTTGTTAATTGAAAAAGAGAAAAATAAAATAATAATAAATTGAAACACCTACAAAACAACTTTCATTTGTTTAGTTTCGGTTGTCGTCTGTTTCGGCTGTGAAGCGAATTTATTTATAACTTTTTCGTTTTGCTTGTCTTTTTTTAATGCGGTATGTTGAATTTGTTTTTAATTTTTATTTTTGTCTTTTCTTATCTTGTCTTAGAAAAGGTAATTACAAATGTTTAAATTAAATTGTTTAAAATAGCAAACTAAGCAACAAAAAAAGCGGACAACAACACACAAGCTAACTACTTGCTTCCAGTCCCAAAAACAAAGATGCTTTATTTAATGTGAAGCTGTTCAATGAAATCCGTATAAATTGCAATTAACATAAAGTTGACAATATTTTCATTACAACATTTTCTAGGTATACTCGTACATACATATATTTGAAATTCATTAAATGCAATTGCTTGTTTTGCTTTAATTGCAACTACATAAAAAGAAACACAGTTGCTGCCACAAAGTACAACTACAGTCTGATGTCGTTTTTTGTTATAAACTACGCAACATTAGCGGCTCATTGACCTCTTATTCATTTAGTTTTTGTTTATAATTTTTGTTTAGTAATTTTTCCTCCGGTATTTTTTCTCCCAACTTAAGTGACAAATTTTATCTTTTACGAGTCTAATTAGTAGTTTATTTTCTGCAGTGTTATTTCGCTTACTTTCTTTTAGTTGCTTATAAAAAATGTTTATACAGTTTTTCACTACAAAAAGGTGTATAATTTTAGCCATGACAATTAAAATGTCATTGGTATCTAATGGGAATTTATTTCGTTTTTCGTTTTCAATCCAAGGAAAGTTGTGCTTCAGCGTACATTAAGTTTTGCATTTTTTTGGAAAACCTTTCACATTTTTATTATTATTTTTTATTAAGATGCAATAAAGGCTGTTCAATTATTTAACATGAAATTACACAGAGAAAACAGACTTGTGGTAGCGTTCGAAATATTTAAGAATTGTTTGTTATATTGTTTCGAGCAAACATCGTAAAATTGCTTAAAATTAAGTTGTAGTACATATCTTTAAATATATATGTGTAACTAACTGTCCCCGCGGCGTTGCCCGCGTGGTGTTCACTTGTGTTTATATATAAAAGTAAAAACCATTGCACATCTTTTTTAGGAGAATGTAATTAATTTGTTTTAAACTCTAACCAAAGTAGAAATCTAAATTTCCGCTAGGAACACAATTGCGACGAACGACGAGTTTTTGGTCGCGAATACTCGTCGCCAAAAGTAAAACATATTGGTGTATACGAGTATGAAAATGCAAACAATTGTGGTCAAAATTCGTTATACTCTGTGAAAGTTGAAATAGATTTACTTCTAATTGTTTCGTCAGCGAAAGCCGAACAAAATTATATCAGGTGACGAGGTGTCTTATATAAAAACGAAACAATACTTTTTATATTTATATTAATCCATGTAGTAAAAAAATAATGAAGATGTTCTCAATATATAAAATACCTCAGATAATTTGTTCAAAAATTCCTCTTTCGGGTGAGATTTATATAGATTTATTTTTAATATGGTCCCTTAGTATTATATAATTTTTTTTAATCAATAAAAAATTATAAATAGCTTGTTTTCTATGTTTCGCAGCTATCTATAAGTCGACATTTCATAGGAACTACCCTAATCATCAGTAGACTTTGGAAATTTTTGAATGATATTCTCAAACATTCAACTTTATATCCCAACAATCTAAATAAATTGTTGAGAATTTAACAGAAAAATGCTCTAATAATATATGTCAAAACACAAAAAACAAGATTTTTCATTTATACACGTCTCTAACATTTCTTAAATTTTTTCTCTACACAATGTTATCTGCACAAAAGTTCGTTAAAATTGTGCTTCACGCGACGAATTTTTTTTTTTTTTTTTTTTTTTTTTTTTTTTTTAACTTCATTATTTTATTTATTAAATTTACATAAAAAATGTAATGACAGTAAGTATTCAAATCTTAATACTAAAAAAAAAATTCTGATTAAAGTCCTGCCAGTGCTGGACAAAAATTTATTTTTATGCGAATATTATTTCAGATTTCAGTCATCTGTTTAGAGCTCTAATGGTAGCCAAAGTATCCCTCCTTCTCAGACGGGTATGACCACCAAAGTTAAGAATATTAACTGCAAGAGGATTTGGATGGAATTCAAGTTTGTTAATATATCTTGTCGCGTACTTCACAAATTCAGATTTCACAAAAGGTACGTTCAGATCTGCGTGGATTCGTGAGTTTTTAACGTACCATGGAGCATCTGTAATTCTACGGAGTATTCTATTTTGACCTCTTTGAATTTTTTCAATGTTGGATGCCGAGGCTGTGCCCCATAATTGAATCCCATAGCACCATATTGGCTTTAGAATCGAGTTGTACAGCAAAAGTTTACAATCAAGCTTCAAGGTCGAATTTCTGTCTATTAGCCAGTTAATTTGCACTGCTTTCAATTTCATTTGCGTTACTTTTGCCTCGATGTGCGTCTACGGTCAAGATGAATACCGAGGTATTTGACTTCACTGTGTTGAGGTATTACTTTATTGTTAATAGTAATAGGTGAGCATGTTCCTAGACGCAGTGCGAATGTAACACGGGCACACTTTTGTTCATTAACCTTGAGCCATTTCTCTAGTTTGTTGATATGTTCCTGTAAATTTATTGATGCTTGCTGGTGGATATTATATATGCTAAGGAATGCTGTATCATCTGCAAATGTTGAAGTGTGAATGTTGGTGCTTGTCGGCATGTCAGATGAGTAGATCAAATATAAGATAGGCCCTAATATGCTGCCTTGGGGAAGTCCAGCTTCAATAGGCTGGGCGGGACTTATGAAATCGCCTTCTTTTATTATAAATTGGCGATAATATAAATAGCTTTCCAGAAGGTTATGTACGTTTGCAGGTAAGTTAAACTTTATTTTATGCATTAAGCCATTGTGCCACACTTTGTCAAAAGCTTGTGAGACGTCAATGAATAAGGCAGAGCAATATTTTTTATCTTCAAATGCCTTTCTTATGACGTTAACTAACCTGTGTGTTTGGTCAATGGTGCCATGTTTCGCTCTAAAACCAAATTGGTGATTGGGAATACATTCAACCTTATTAAGCATTGGATCCAACTTCGCCTTTAGCAATTTTTCGAAAAGTTTTGAAATTGTTGTCATTAGACTTATTGGACGGTATGATTGTACTTTCGTGTGATCCTTCCCTGGCTTAGGAACCATTGCTATCATGGACACCTTCCACTCTGCAGGGTAGTACTCAAGTCGTAAAATAGCATTAAAAATAAAAAGAACAATTCTTTTAGCTACACGAGGCAGCTCTACGAGCATTTTGTTGCTGATTTTATCCATACCTGGAGCTTTTTTAAGGTTTAGATTACCAATAGCATTTTCAACTTCTTGGAAATTGAATCTTAAAAGCACAGGAAGTCTACTAACAATAGGTGGCAACTCAGTTGCAATATCAGACATATTTGTGGTAAAAACGTTTTTCAAATGGTTAACAAATAAATTACCCTTTGCTGGGGAAAGCGTACTGAAATAATAGTAGGTGAATGATCCGATGACAAGTCTAACGAAGGCTCAGCTTGCATCCATTCCACAGGGAACCCCTTTACCACTCCAAACTCAATCACATCAGGAATCTTTCGTCGGTCAGTCGGCCAGTAAGTGGGATGTCCGCTTGATATTACGTCTAAGCCCATTTTAGAAATTGTATTAAAAAGCACCCGACCCTTCGGGGTGATTAAACGTGAGCCCCAAAAAGTGTGATTTGCGTTGTAATCTCCAGCTGCTATAAAACGAGGTCCTAATGAGGTGAAAAAACTTGAATATTGTGATTCTGTCACTGAGAATCGAGGCGGCGAATAAATCGATGAGATAACCAATTTGTAATGAAAATTTTCCACACAGATATTAGTTGCTTGAAGATAGTCCTCACATGTGTCGTTCAACAAAAAATGCTTTATCCTAGATTTTATCAAGATTGCAGAGCCTCTACAAGCTCTTCCACGGGGGTCTTTAGTATCGTATAGTACGTAGCCGTTAATTTTGAAGAAGCTTGTTGACGTCAAGTGGGTTTCTGCAATCATCATTATATCAATCTGCTTATCCATCAGGAAATATTCGACGAATTTATACAACGAATATTTGCCGGCGAATTCATCGTGATGGGCGATCCGTCGGATTCGTCGTTCGTCGCAGTTGTGTTATAGGGAAAGATTTGAGTACATACAATTATTTGTATGAAGTAAAATTTTAGCTTTTTTGTATGCAAATAAATATACATACATACATATTTATGTGATGAATATACAATCAATATATACGCAGTGCATTATACCACAATAAAGAAAGTAGGTTGGGAGGAGTGGGAAAAGGGTGTAGTGTTTGTCAACAGACAGAAAACTTATTTCACAGGCGAAGCGTACGGCCGAAAATCGAATCCTCTCTGTATGATTCCCCGGACAATCGTTCATCTGGACGATGAACGCGTGCTTCGTAAAAACGTGCGAGTTTCGGGAATAAGATCCCTAATCTTGTCAGAGCAAAATCCCTTTTTGTACAGATTTATTTGTTTATTTCCACATGTAGGGAAAAAAGGACAGATATTGTATGATTAGGCTTATCATAGGGAATAAGATCCCTAATCTCGTCAGAGCAAAATATATTGTAGTAACGATAGAACAGAGTAACGCACCCTAAACTACAACGATGATCCAGTGAGTAAATAGAGTGGCATTCCCTACTGTCGCCAGCGTGCCAAGCGTAGGGCTTTTTCCCTTTTTGTACAGATTTATTTGTTTATTTCCATATGTAGGGAAAAAAGGACAGATATTGTATGATTAGGCTTATTGTAGGGAATTTTTAAATTATCACAATTAACATTATAATTTATTATTATACTATTATAATTTTGCCGACTATGACTAACAGTATAATTTATTATTATGATATGGTTAATAATATTATTTATTATTATACTATTATAGTTTTTTCGACTATGAGGAAAAATCGTTGCCCAAATTGGATATCGATGCATTTTCATTCAATTTATATACAACGTTAAATATCTTAACAATAAGTGATTCTTAATTACGCCAAAATCATGAAAATCGAATTAAGACCACAATTACCAACGGACTTAGAAAAATAGAAAATAACTAAAGCGAGAAGTTTTAAATTTCATATGCATTCTAAGATCTCATTTGCAAGCTTTTTAGTTAAATGCATAAATTTTAGATGTACGAATGCACCCCCTAACCTGCTTAAGAACCTTAATAACAAAGATCTCCTAACTAAGCATATTAAATGATTGGATATCTATATATTGTTGGTCTCAGTAGAAAGGCCCTAACTCGCATTTTTCCCGAACTTAAGCTTGCTAATGATTTTAACAAATTTCACATAAGTACATCTCGCCGCAGAGATTTAATGGAATAAACAACAAACTTCTACATGTAATTATACAATAAAAGGCACAAATTGATGAAACTAGTTTTTGCTGGGTTTTTTCCAACTCTTGCAAAGCTGCATTTATGCTAATGTTGTGATATTCTTACTTATTCCATCACAAAACGCATATGCCAGTTTGAACTAGAAAGTAGACCAATTCATTTTAAAAATATTTTTAATCATATGAAATTTTTACACTAATTTAACTAATTTACTTCTTAGTAAAAGGTTCTACCTTGAATTTGAAATAAACATAAAAATCTTATTAAAATAATTTATTTGCGTAAAATTTAAATGAAAAATTGCATAGGGAAAAATGTAGGGAAATATTTTTTTGATTGTAGATGAAAATACCGATTTTTATGCGCTATGGTAGGGATTTCACAAAAAATCTCCTGTCACCAATGAGGTTCTTCGCTCTCTCTTATACACGGTCGAGAAACCCCAAAATAGATTTTAAAGCACCAGCCCAAATATAAGAATTGTGTTCCATTTTCGGTTGGACGGAGTGAAGTACATCTCACACCGTTTTAGAAACCCTAGGCACTTGAATGCTTCTTTAGAGACATGAAAAATGTATTAGCTCCAGCGGATATCACACTGTAACTACATTCCAAAAATATCCAGAACATCCGATTCCTCAATATTTATACCATCTAGCCCAGGACTTAAAAGATAATTTCCAATTATTCCATTTTTAATGACTATTGATAAGTCCCAGGAACAAATGTTTTCTTTGGCTCTTTCTTCCAGACAACCCACCGGTTCACACAGCATTAAATACGATGCTAACATTACGTCAGATACACTTCGAATTGGTTGATCATCCACTTTATAGTCCAGACTTAGCTTCTAGTAAATTTTTCCTGTTTGCAAAGTTAAAAAAAATGGCTCGCGGGGAAAAGATTTATCTCAAACGAAGAAGCGATTACCGAAACAAACGCGTATTTTAAGGGGTTCCAAAAATCATATTATTCAGATGGTATAGAAAATTGGAATATCGTCTTACTAAGTGTATTGAGCTAAAAGGAGACTATGTTGAGAAATAAATGTTTTTTAGATAGCTTTAATATCATCTGTCCTCGTACCAACATAGAAATGTTTCCTCTTTGTAACATTAGTATAGATAAACTGCCTTCAAATGTATGGAAACTTTCGTAGTAAAATTTAGTGGAAATTTTTATTTTTCAAATAGTTTTTAAGCTTGTTTAAGTTAAATGAATTTCACCTAGCGGCTCTGGAAACTTATCTTACTAAGCAAGGTATCAGGTAAAGTTTGCGTTCGTTACAAATTCCTTAAGTCGCATTTTAAGACAAGAAAATACACTAAAACTGTTATAACAGAATGAGTTACATGATTAAGCTGTTGAAAAACAATTTACCAAAAATTTAACTGAAAATGTAAATACTTTCGTATGTGTGTGTATAAATTTTTCTATAATATTAACAATAATGAATACTTGACTGGGTCTTGCTATCGCGAAAACGCCGTTTACGCGAGAGGTCCGAATTTTTATTAGCCGCGAAAATCGAGCGCGCACTGTATTCTTTGGCAGCTTGTAATTAAAAATTCAGATCAGATTATGAACAGAAAGAGTATTTTGGGAGTGGTTTGCCCTTCAGTGCTGAACAGATTTACCCCAAACATCGTGGAGATGAAACCAATTCGTACGTACGCATGTTTTTATCTTCATGTGTTGCTTTTTATTTGAATTAAATTTCTCACAAATTTTCTAATCCTGCATCTCAATTCAAATGCATATGTCACATTCATTCATCACAATGATTAATTGGCTGAAGCCCTACAAAAGAAATTCCTTTAAATAATACTTCGACAAACACCAAAACAGATAAAAATTCTAATAAAAAGCAAACATACAAAATGAAAGAAGTATGTACATATGTATGTAGCTATATGTTTAAGAATTATTAAGGCCCGCACATTTTTTGAAGGTTGATATGTTCTTTTTCAAAACAACACAACTGGAGGCATCTCCTTTTAATGTTTACTTTTTGAGTGCGACAAGCAAATGTGAATGATCGTTATCCACGCACACACAAATCGATCATATTCTAGTCATTATAGAGGTACAAAGTTTTATTTTGTTTCTTCGGTGCTTCCTTCGTTCACTTTTTAAACTAAACATCCAAACATTTTCATGCCCTAAGTTAGACATACATACAGTTAAGGAAAGAACTCTACATACACCCTACTAATTTGAACATCTAGAGAACTAGTGATAATATTAAACATAATTGTGATGTCAATGTTTACGACATTAATAATTGAGAATGTTGGAAGAAAAAGACATTTGAAAAGATTGATCATTTATAAACTGTTGGCCATAAACATAGAAATATAGCATTGGCAACTCTTAAAATGAATAAGAAAATAAACAAGATAAATGGAAAACCCTGTTAGTTTTATTGCTTGGTTTTATTTCTCAAACTTTACAATAATTAAAATTCAGAAAACGCTTTCATAAAGCAGCCGTGGGCTGGAGAACAGCTCTCGCGTCATCGCAGTTATTTCTTAAGTACGGTCAGGCTTGTCATTGTTGTTTGGCCTTCGAGAGTTTTGCGTCTCACTCTCATTGGTTAACTGACTACCTCAACAAACTGTAGTTGAGGTAGTTAAAAATAGTAAATAGAAATTAATACAATAATCAGTTCGAAAGGAAATCTTACAGGTGAAGTAATAAAACTAAGTTGGTCTACAGTGCAAACTATTGTCAACTCTAAAAACACCTACTGAAAACAAGTCATGATCTGGAATACTAAAGAAGCTCTCAAGATGCGGTATTAATAGAGTCCTTCAAGAAATCCAAAAATAAGTACCCGAAAATTAGCTGAACATCTTTTAAGAAGTAAAAGTTTTGCATGATAGCGGCTTTAAAGTAAGTAGAACATTATTATATATTTGAATTATATATTATATATCAGAATTATTAACCTCGCCTGGACTTTGCTAAGGCACATTTACAGAAAAGAATAGGAGAAAGGGCAAAAGTTATGTTTACCAAAAATTTGACAACTATTCGTAAATTCTACCAACAAAATACATATTGATGTTTGTTGGTGTTGTATTTATTGTAATTCTGCCACTACCTGAATAAAGCTGCCTTGATTTTCAGTGCTATTGACATTTCATCACAGCTTACTAAGGAATTTAATATTTGTAAAACTACAGTTGTTTTATATCTAATTAGTTAATCCCTAAATGATGATATTATTTGCATAAACTTCAATGCCCTGGCAAGACCTAAAAATTTTATTTTATTTATACACATCCCAAATGATCGTTGCGGCCACATCTATCACACTCACAACATATTCCGTTGTGTCTAAATTCGGTGTCAAATTATGCCGAATGATGTCCGAAACGAGGTTTAGCAAAACCGAACATTGCACTTGATCCCAAAAATATTATACCTACTGTGATTCATGATGGTGCAGTGTTATGATGGGGAGCAATGGCAACATCTGGAGTTGGTCAATGGGTTGTTGTTGAAGGCATTAAGCGACCCATACACGTTTCAGTTCAATTGTGAATTGAATCTTGTTACTGAACTGATTATTGCCCACACACTTCATAAACTGAATTTTCATTCCGATATTAAATTCAATGAAATTATAGACAATTTTAAAAATATGTAACGTTATCTTTGCAAAAAAACTACAAATATAAATTTTGGGACCTGATCAAGAGACTCGACAAACACACAACACAATCGAATTGAATGACATGCTAGTAAACTTGAAAAAATCAAAACATTTTGATTTTTCTTCAGCCAACTCGACAACTGCAAAACTAATCAACTGACAAAGCCATACACGCTTTGATTTGGACAACAACCGACTCAGTTGCCAACTGAGTTGAAATGTGTATGAGATGCTTTATTGACAGATATCAGTATAAGATAATATTGGAACAAAATCTGAAGCCTTCTGTAAAAAGTTTGGGCCAGGAAAACCAATGGATTTTTTAACAAGAGAATGATCAAAAGTATATTGCGCATATTGTCCGATATGGTTTCTTTATCACGCACCAAAATAAAAATTATTTTCCTGACGAAGTTTTCCAACGAAAAACGAAATATTGAATAAATTTATTTAAAAATTTTTTTGATAAAAAACGACCTCGGAAATTTGAAAATTATTTAAAACAAGAAAATTAATTATAAATAGCTTGATTTTTGTTTCCTAGCTGTCTATATATCGACATTTCATTGGAGCTACTCTACTCATCAGCTTACTGGAATTTTTTTAAGGATATTGTCAAACACTCAACTGTATATCCCAATAATCTAAATAAATTATTGAGAATTTAAAAAGAAAATTTTTTTGTATTTTGACGGGTTTCTTTTTAAATTCTCAGTAATTTATCTAGAGTATTGGGATATAAAGTTGAATGTTTGACAATATCCTTCACGTCTACTGATGATTAGGATAGCTCCCATAAAATGTCGACATATAGACAGCATGGAAACAAAAAACAAGCTATTTATAATTTTTAGAACTGAAATATTGTATTCGAAGACTGTATTTAGACTTTTATCTCATGAAGTTTTGCTTTGGCACTTTATTAATTTGTCTTACGAGTATCTCAAAAACACAAAAGAAAGGGTGTATGTAGAGTTTTTTCCTTAACTGTATATATACACACATACAATACATACTTACTTTCAATCCGTCCTTGTTATGTGTTTTCTTTTCAAAACTTTTTTGGGTTCTTCCATTAATACTCGTAACACCATGGACGACAAATACTCATATCAATTTCAAAGCAAGAATGTGCGCTTTTTTATTGAAAGCATATTGTGATGATAACCCTTGATAACGTGGCAAGCACACATTTACACATACATATGCACATATGTATCCAAACATATTGATGTTGGAGGATTAGAGTTTTTTTTCATACTTCCATGTACCGTTTCATTAATAGGGATTTAATGCTTGAATGAGCAAAAGGAGCGGGTATGGATTTCAAGCAGGAGGATCATTATTTTTCGTGTCTCTCAATGTACATTAGGTTAAATTTTAAGGGCCGATGTTGATTTTGAATAAAATACAAATTATTAAGGTAAGAACTAACGAGGTCTTCACTATTTTCTTACAAAAGATAATTTGAATATTTTTACAAAAAATCTCTTTATAAAAACGTCAAGAATTTCCAATACGAGTGCCACAATGTTCTTCATTAGATTCTCTAATAATTTTTCATAGTAAATAGCAGGCTAAATATAGAAAAGCATGTTCAAGAAACTTTAAGGCCAGGCTTTGTTTTTCAAAAGCCCCAAAATTCACATGACATTTTGTTTAAAATGTATGGACTGACTGTTCGAAGAGCACCAAAAAATATCTCTTTTGAATTCCTCTTTGGATTTGATTTTACATATCTGAAACACTACCTGTTTTCTTTAATTTACGGCGGGTTTACTAAAAATATAGTTACAAAGTTTCACGGTCATATTCATAAAAATTAAAACGAATTTGAAATGAGGTTTAATACAAAAATTCCATAAAAAAATACCATAATATTAAAATAAATTTTAATTATCAACAAAGAAAAAACCCTATTTGACATTATTTCAATCAGATGATTGTAATTCATAGAAAGATAGTGAGTTTAAACATGAAATGATGTTAAATTAACATTAAAATCGAATAAAAAATCCCATTAATAATATGGCTATAATTAAATAGTTTAATTTCATCATAAACTGAAATGTTTTGTTATCAATCATTTTATTGAAACGCGCGCGATGCGAAAAATATTTAGAAAACTAATTTTTTAATTAGAACTGGATTTGGAATTGGTTTATGAAGCAGCTGTATACAAGAGGCTGATCTATAAAAATTAAATTAAACAAGATTAATTAGCTAAATATACTTATATAGACTTACTGCCTGGCTTACGATGTCGTTTCGTTGAAGTTCGCTAATGTTTTATATTAAAAATAAGTGATTTATAGTCAACTATTATTCAACTAACGGATATATCGTAGACAAGACAAATGATACAAGATCAGTGAACAAAATGATGCCCTTTCTGCTGCCTCTGAGCTGTTAGAGAGAATGGATCACTTTGTTATAAAACTTTTCGTGGAGATAACAAAGGGGTTGCTGCTGTGGGATCTCCAAGAGCAGGTTATTGTAATTTTCTCGATGGATGAGAAAATCACAATATGTGTGGGGAAATGAAATAAATAAATAAAACGTTAGGGTTGGGAATTTCGGTTTTAAATAAAATTTATTTATAGGTTTACCTTTTAATAGACAATGGTTACTTAGAATGCTAGTTGAAAAAATGCACTATACCATACGGCTGATGATTTCCAAGTGCCGTTTTTTCCACGACCTTCGCCAGACCAAACTTCGGCCTTGGAAAAATCGGCCTTGACATTTGGAAGTTTTCCAGCCGCCAGTGTGACCAGCCATACGTTATATTTTTCAATATTTAATAAAATCGGTAATATTAAACAGCCAAAACAAAGGTAAGTAAAAATCGTAAATTTTCGTGCAAAGAATAAGATTCATACAAAAGCATAATAAAAACAGGTACGTAGAATAAAGGTAGGTAAGTATAATGCAAGGTAAGTATAAGAAAAGGTAACTATATACACATATTCAGATAAATATTTATAATAAAATTATTTCCAATTAATAAATGTAATATAAAGATGTATAAAAATTATAAATAGAATATAGATGTAAATTCAACGTTGAAATTCATATTAGTAGTTTACATCAAATAATTCAGCAAAATAATAATTGTTGTCCAAATTAGTTTGGACAATCAGGGAAAAATAAAGCTTATAAACGGCATCGGAATATGTTTTTTGACATTAAAAATTATGACGAACGTTAACGAAACGACATCGTGAGCCAGGCAGTTAGAATTCACATCGAACTCTGATTCTTTGACAGTACTATATTAACTAGATTATATACATAACTTCTGCTAATTTGTTCTCATTTGCTGTTTATATAGGTTTTTAATCCCACCTAAGAAAAAAGTCTAGCTACGCTAGTGGTTTCGACACCATGCCGTTTTCTACAACTCAAAAAGTGCGTCACGGGCACCAAAAAGATCAAATATCGCTTAATTATTTTTACGTCTTAAATATCCTTTTATATTAACGAAACAAATATGAAATATTAAAACTTGTTCTTTTTTGTGTACACATGGTTTTTGAAGAATCTATTTAAGATTATTTCAAATTATTTCAACATATGACTTCAATGAGGGGCATATTGACGTATTATTTTGAGTTTCGTCCTACATTCTTTTTATCCCTATAATTAAAAGAGAATTTGTTTATTACGAGTACCACCCAACAAACATAAAATCAAACGTTTGAAGTGAGACATCGTATTCCTTTAAATAACTTCTCCTACCATTAATAAATAAAATTTAACCTTTATAACTGCCGACAAAATTTGTGTTTACTTGATATTTTTATGGTTAAAAAAAAAACATATTTTTTTAGAATTGTAATTTATGGTTGTTATTATAAATCTTTTCTCCAACATAAATAAAAAAAAACTTTCTAGAATATTGTTAGAATTTTTAATAAATATTTAAAAATAAATTCTAAATTGCATTATTTACTTTATCATACAACTCTGAAGATTTTCAATAGATCATTTGGCGATCTACAAAGATTTGTTGCGATTGTAAATTAAACCTATAAGCAAGAATTATAAAGTTCGACAAAAATTAATAAATTAACATTTAGAATTACCTCCCTTTGGTACGGAGATTTATACATATGCTAATAATTAAAAAATAAATACTGGTCGTTCAGAGAGAGTACTCGTAAATACTGTCCAAATAACAATGAGGGCAATTAACAAAATGCAGCGTTGTTAACTCGGTTGTGGTGCTTTTTAAAAATTCTTTAGTTGGTGAGTGGTGCGCTTTTTAAATTTCGGTAGCACGAAGTCAAATTTAACCCCAACTTTAGTGTAAGAAAAAAGTTTGTTCAAGTGTCCAAAGTTTTTACATTTCCTTTTGCAGCGCATAATCAGAACGGAGCACAAAGTAATGCAATCTTGCTGTTGTATATTATACATATTTTCGAAAGAAATACTTAGTTTAATAAAGTTTGCTGCATTTTGCGCGTTTTCTGCTATTAAACGATCAAACTAAGTTTGTCAAATATTACAATTAGTGCAGACTCTGTTATGGTAATTGATAAATTACCAAATTATTAATTAAATTATAAAAATTTATTTTAAATTCTTGCAAATTTTAGTATATTTCAATAAACTCTGTAAAAGACACCCAACCAAGCTAACTGATTTCCACTATTCGCTTACGAAAACCGAAATGTATTTTACACCATGTTTGATAGAATTGCAGCTGTAGTTTTGTGGACCTTTGGCCGATAGCGAATATAATTAAATAATATTGCAGAATAATAACTTTTATAAAAAATCGTCATAATTACTGTTGAGCTACCATTATCTTAACAAAAGTAACAGAATCGTACTAGAGGCCAAGTTTGACAAACCTCAATTCTAGCTATTGAGTGAATTTGATGGCAAGCCATTAGGCGGTGCTATCAGAGCCAGTTTGACTGCTTCATTATCATGTTTTTACCATAAAAATAGTATACTTTTTATAATATAAAATGGGTTTTTAAAAATTAAAAGAAAAATTCAAAATTCGGTGCGTTTTTGTTGAAATAACGCCCTTTTTCCCCCATTTCGGTGCGTTTTGAAATTTCACAGTAAACAACGCTGACAAAATATATACGTTATTCAATATGAGATGAATATAGATGAAGAACAATTCAATGGCTCGGTAACTGAGTGGTTAAGACAGCCGTATGAATAGCTGCAATTTCAGTGTCGGTATTTTCGCTTTAAGAAATCTCAAAAATTTCATATATGTTTTACATTATATCAAATTTCTTATCGCATTATTTGACAACTTGGTTTTGAAGCTGCTGCTTGATATTGACATTTTGTTGATGTTGTTTGACTATTTCTTTATATTTCAATTTATTGATGAGGAGGATAATAAATTATTATTATTTATATAATGTAAAAAGTATATTTGACTTCCAATCATAAAGTCTAAAAAAATTAGTATAAATAATTTTATCAATTTCAATTATTGTTATATTTTTAGCTTCAATTTTATCTAAAAGAAACTTTAATTGATCGAGAAAAATCCTCACCATTTGAATATGGATTTGATCCAAAAACTTCTTCACGAATACCATTTTCATTACGATTTTTTTAATTACCATTATCTTTTTAATTTTTGATGTAGAAATTGCTCTAATTTTACCAATTATTTTAATTATTAAATTTTCAAATTTATTTATCTGAACAATTACTTCAATATTATTTATTTATTTATTTATTTATTTCTCAAGTTTCTTAAGCCGGGGAGGCCAATAAACTCTAACAATATTCAATATGGCACTTAGCGTATATACATAATTCATTGCTTAGCTTAATTTATAATTTATTCTGAAAAGAAAGAATAGAAAAAAAAAACATATTTCTGTTAATAAACCCCCCATTGCACAAACTCTGAAAACACGGAAGCACTATTGCATAACAACTGTAGACATGTGGAACAATGATTAACAGCAGTCGAAACATATTTTTACAAAATTAAATGTTGTCAAAAACAATTTTCTTAAACTTCTTATTAGAATGGGAAAATTTTCTGCTCGCATAAGGAATTACTGTGTTCCATAGCCCAATAGATCTCACAATAAATGATCTCTTCATTATTAGCGTAGAAAATCGAGGAGGAACTAACGTGCATGCCCTAGATGAGCAGCCAAATTGGAACCTATGTCTTAAATATAGCGGACAACTAGTTCTGACAGTCTTATAAAGTAATAACAGCAATCTCATGCTCACAAAGTCTTTAAAACTACTTCCAAGCACCAACTTGGTGTAAGGAGTTTTATGCTCCCTATAACCCAGTCCGTAAATATATCGCACCATTCTATTAAAGCAATGTTCTAACCTCTCCATATTCTGCTGGGAAGTACCACTATATATCTCCAAACCGTAAATAATAATAGGCATACATGTGGAGAAAATCAACCTCTTCTTTATATCTGTTGACATAAAGCAACCCAGTGCATAAAACCGTTTTAACACAAACGAAACGGAAGAAATAACACGATTCACATGCACAGAAAAATTCAAGTCACCATCCAAATACATGCCCAAAGACTTTATATAATGAACAAACTCAATAGTATCAGTACCCAAGACTAACGAAATATTTGAATAACCATTATTACAAAAAGATACTGCTCGAGTTTTTGATGGGTTCAGAGTTAAGTAGTTCAATTGAGACCACTCCAATATACATTCCAAATCGCTATTAATATTGGACTCCAACAGACTAACACCATTTCCATTATCGCTCGCCACTAATTGAATATCATCCGCATAAGTAAAACATTTACAAAAACACAATCTCGAAAATATGTCATTTATATACATCATAAAAAGAATAGGTCCAAGTACAGATCCCTGCGGTACACCCCTATAAGTCCTTACAATTGAGGAGACCCTATCTTGCATTATGGTAAACTGAGTACGATAGGTGAGGAAAGACTTTATAAGCTTACAAGATGTACCTGCATATCCAAACTGACTGTACAATTTGTGAAGAAGCACATTATGACTAATTGAATCAAAGGCCTTAGAAAAGTCAAGGAATATTGCTACGGAGTTAAATTTTTTATCTATGTTTTCTCTCAAGATCTCCACCACTTCCAAGGTTAAACTCGTCGTATTTACATTCTTCCTGTAACCCGATTGAAAATCATTAAGCAGCCTATTCTCTCTCAAATGTTCCTGAATTTGATTCCTCAATAAATGTTCTAATATTTTTGAGCAACACGAAAGTATATTAATTGGACGAAAATCGCTTGGCAATTGCGGAGACTTGATCTTGGGCACAGGAACAATTCTCCCTACCTTCCACAGTTCCGGAAATGAAGATGTAGTTATCACCCTATTCAAGATGAAAACCAATGGAACAGCAATAGCAGGGAACACCAACTTTAAATATTTGATTGGAATTCCATCGTAGCCAACTGCATTACTCTTTATTGCCATCATTGCATAATACACCTCCATTTCGTTCACCGTTCGAAAAGAAAATCCTAACTCCGAATGTACATCCTCACTAAAATCTATCTCATTAGCAATAGGGGGCATTACCGAGCTTTTATTAAATTCCTCAACATCTATTGAAGCAAAACATTGTTGACCACCACCTATAGCTCCCTCATGTCTCATTATTTATCTTTATTTTATTATTAGGTCTATATCATGAATGAAATCAAGGAATACTAAATTGATCAAATTAATATAAAAGGGTTGTAATTAATTATAACATTTGATTTGCATTCAAAAAGTATTGCATTCAATCTTCCTTAAAAAAATATGAAGTAAATTTTACAATTAGTTTCGATCTAATATTAGGTAATTTATAACCCTTATTTTATTAATTGAAGCCAAAAAGAGGCTTATCACTGATAATGATAAATTTAAATTAAATTCCAATTAAAGAAGTAAGATGTTCACGTTAAAGCTGCTAACTTTTTTCTTTTAATGGTTAAATTCCATTTATACTTCTTAATTTATTTATATAGTTTAATAAAAACATTACATTTTCATTGTAAAATTAAAATTTTTTTTATAAATTCCTAATATAAATTATTTAAATAATATTCAAAGATTAAAAAATCTCTTTAAAATCTTCAATATTAAACTCTATTAAATAAGATATTTGAATATAAATATATTATTAATATATATGACATACATATGTATATGATATATGATATTTCAGCAAATCTTATACAACATACTCTAGCGTGTGAAAGGCCTTCAATAAACAATTTTTGAATAGCGTAAAGCAATTTGAAAAGTTAACGAACTTCTTAATTTGGAAATAGTTTCGCAAAATTTCTTGAAAATGTTTCATTAATTGATGTTTTTTCAACGGAATTGGCAGCAAGTATTTCTGTTTTTTTCGCCGTTGCCCGTCTTTTCTCTGTATGTGCATTATTAAATTCTTTTCTATGCATTTCATTAGTGTAGTAGATGTTGGACTAAATATTACTAATCTAATCGAAGGTATTTACACTGGGCACTGATCAGTTTTAACTAATTTAATTCCAACATTTTAAATGCTATATTTGAGTTTGTTTTAGTCTTTCGTGCTATTATTGTTAAAGTTGAACCTCCACACATAATACTCCCTCTTTCTTCCTCTCATTGTTTATTTTCCTAGTTCCAGTACAATGCACTGCATATGTATTCGCATATGTCATCCGATGAGTAGTGTTCCAAGATCAAAAAAAAAAAAAATTAAGATCAAACTATTTTGTTTGCTAGGTTGAAGACGAATTTTACTAATACTTTTTATTTGCAGTTATAATGGGAAAAACTATCTGTAGTCTTCCCTTAATACCATAAATAGCATTAACACTCAAATACAGACAACCTCTTATAGACTTCATTTTTGAGTGTATGTTGAAAATTTGAAGTTTATCTCTGTTGAAAAGAATGAAACCACTCGTATCTGCTATTTTTCCTTCTCTTTGTTATTTTTACAACAGCCCCTAAAATTAAAATAAATATTTATTTTTTGTTTAATGTTTGCATTTTTCTGTAATCTACTTTGGCAGTTAGTTTACTGTTCAAGTAGTCAAACAAACTGTGTCAATATTTTATTAAACCATTTTTGGGCGTATAAGTATATATACATATGTATTTATATACATTTCTTAATTACTTCCATTCTAGTTCTAATTTCATGAACTTAATAATTTTTGAGTTTCAATTTTGCTTCTCAGCTGCACAGTGGTGTATAACAACTAATTATGAGTCTATTTACTACGTAAATTATTGTAATTAAAAAAAACACACACACACAAACTAATTACTTTCTCTAATATAAATTAAAGAAAGGCTTTTACTGCGCATTCTGCGTAAAATTTTAATATCAAAAATGTAAATTTTTATGTAAAATCTAAATATCTTATTTAATCACATATTCTTTTAAGTGATATCACATGTTCATGTACTCGTACATGTTCTAAAGAACTCAAATCTCTTAAAAGCGACATCTTCAACATGTTGAAACTACTGTGTACAATGAAGCGATATGGTCTCCTTTATTAAAATAAGAATAGTAAATATACGAAGGCGGATATTGATATTGCAGCTAAGTAGCGGTAGCAGCACAAACACAAAATTTTATTATTATTATTATTATTATTTTGTTTTTTTTTGTTTTTTTGAAACTGCGATCTGTGAAACTTCAGCTGTTCAAATTTCACCCAAATCATCGATTAGTTTATTAGTTTATTTGTAAGTCACTTTTGCAAAATAGAAAAGCTTGAATTTTGAGACACTATCACACATGACAAAGGAAAAGCTCAAAGAACATTACGGTCAGTCTGCACTTTAGATTAAATGGTAAAATATTGGAATGCTGAATTTAAACGTGGCCAAACAATCACAGCAATGCCAAAAGAAGAAGGTTACTGAAGAAAATATCTAGAAAATCCTCGATATCGTTATGAATAATAGCCGAGTCAAATTACGTGGGATTGTTGAAATGGTAAACATATCATATGAACGTGTGTTCAACATTTCGCATGAAAATTTGCATACGAAGAAGCTATCGGCAATATAAGTGCCGCGTTAGCTCAGTGTCGAACAAAAACGCTTTCGACAGACCATTTCACAGCGGTGTTTGGACATAAAAAAGTATAATCCTGTTGATTTCTGGCGTCGATTAGTAACTGTTGATGAAACATGGGCCAATCAATACACACTTGAAACCAAAAATCAAACGAAACAATAGGTGGAAGCTGGAGGAGGTGCTCCGAAGACGGCTAATACGGTGAAATAGGCTGGCAAGGTTATAGCCACTGTATTTTGGGATGCACACGAGATATTGGTCATTGGTTATTGTGAAAAAAAATCCACAATCACAGGAAAGTATTATCGTGCATTATTGGATCAATTGAATGATTCAATCAAGAAGAAACGACCACATTTAAAGAAGAAGAAGACAAGCCACCGGCTCATTTAGTGTAAGATACGATGCTAAAATTACATAAAATACACTTTGAATTGGTTGATAATCCATCTTATAGTCCAGATTTAACTCTTAGTGACGTTTTCCTGTTTCCAAACTGGAAAAATGTCTCGCACGAAAAAGATTCATCTCAAACAAGTTCCCAAAATCTTATTATTCAGCTGGTATAAAATATTTGGAATATCGTCTTACTAAATGTATTGAGCTAAAAGTAGACTGTGTTGAGAAATACATGGCTGTTGAAAAATAAAAATGTTTTTTCCTACCAAGGTAGCTTTAATATCTTTCCGCCCTCGTACATCATGTTTACATGATACCGAGTTCGAATCCTAGTGGGTGCTGATGAGCAGTGTAGCGACTGCGAAACAGCTAGTTGCCCCATAGCGTACTGTATTCAATTATATTTTTCTGTCTGCTTTGATCAAGAGTTATTGGCAATTGGGGCAATAATTGTTATAATTAAAAATAAAAAGAATTCTTGGCGAAATCCAGGTTTGAACTTGAGCCTTACAACTACTTTTTTTTCAGATAGTATTAGAAATATTCAATTAGTTCAGCTATTTATAATTTTTTATTTATTTAGTTTGTCTATGGAAATATTCGTTGCAGACATTATATTATGTGTATATAAATATTAATGTATATAAATAACAAAATAATTCACCGGTATTAACAACAGAGAGAAAACTCATGAATTTAAATAGACAATCAATTAAAAAAAACCAAAGAGTTGATTGAACTGCTTACATAATCTAATAAGAAGGTCAGCATCAGCATAATTAAGTTAGGAAACTTCAACAAATAACGGAAAGAATTATCGTGATGAGCGTTGAGGAATGTTGAGTTAAACTTCATTGACCAAAAGTCCAGACCAGGTATCACCGTTAATAAGTTTCTGAGCAAAAGCAGCGTTGAGCATAGTTCTACGGCTTTTCAGAGTAGGCTGCTTATGAGAGCCAGTCGGGCAGTATACGAAGGCAAATTTTGAGGACTGAAGCGTAGCCGTCTAAGGCAAAATAACAGAAACTGCTTTTGGTCTGACTCAATTGCTTTTGAATGAGTCTGATAGATAGGGTCCCATATAATCCCATATCCTAATATAGGACGTGCCAGTGCAGTGTATAGCGTTTTCGCAATATATAGATAATCAAACTTTTTTGACATACGTTTTATGAAACCCAGTGTACTTCTGGCTTTATTTATTGTACCTGTGATATGCGGAATAAAACTCATTTTTGCATCAAATAAAGTACCTAAGTCAATTATACTGTCCACGGTATCCATTTTAAAGCCATTTAAAAAATAATTAACGATATTCAGTTGTTTTTCTAAAAACGCACATTTGTTTATATTTTTAAAATTAAGCTCCATCAGATTGACTTCGCATCAATTACAAAACGAATATAGTTGAATAAATTTGTGATCCAAAGAGTTATTATAGCATGGGAAGATTTTTACGTCGTCTGCATACATTAATATACATAAAATAGTAAAATTTAAAGAAATTTTTTAATTTCTAAGGCGTTCGCGTACCTTTAGTTAAATGGAAAAATTATTATTCGGGTTTAATAAAATAAATTAGTTGAACATAGAAAATCTCAAAGGGAATTTTTTTTTTCTTCATTCCAAGAATATGAAGAGCAATCGATTCCTCAATATTTATACCATCCATGAGAACAGATGAAGCAGCATTTACGGTCGTTTGTTTGTGTGTTAATAAGCAACATGGGTTGGTACGAGAGTTGAAGGCGACCCTGTTTTTACGACCCCATTCGGAGATTAATAAACGTTCACTCTTCAGTGAATCGTTTAGATTTTGCCTCTTGGCAGCGATCTCTGATAGACTGGGTCTATAACTGAAAGGGTACGAGTTGCAAATGCTGCTTTCAACCGCGAAAGAGTGGATAGGGTTGGAAGTTTGATAGAAAATGTCGTTGAGGAAAATAAGAAATAGGGTAGGAGAAAGAACGGATCCTTGTGGTACCCCTGAATTAATCTTAAACTTATTTGATGAGATCCCATCTATAACAATCCGTATAGTGCGGTCTCTGAGAAAACTCGATGTAAACTGAGAAAAGTTATCACCGACAGCAGTAAGTTTTGCCAGTAGTGCACCATGCCACACTCTGCCAAACGTTTTGGAAATATCCACAGCCACCACCTTACTTTCAACGAAATGATGGATTGAGTGGCACCATTTTCCTGATAGATATGCTATAAGATCCCCAGTAGAACGACCCTTGCGAAATCCATATTGACGGTCACATAATTTATGCGACTCTAGATACCTCATAAGGTGATAGTTTACCATAATTTCCATTACTTTGGAAAGCGCAGAGCAAATTGCAATTAGGCGGTAATTTTCAGGGTTATTTGCCTCACTCGTTTTGAAGATTGGCGTTACATTAGAAACCTTCCAGCACGATGGAAACTCACCAACATGGTACAGTATGCTAAAGAGGTGTGCTAACGGACGCGAAAGCATAGAAGAACACTGCTTTAAGACCAGTGCTGAGATGCCATCCGGTCCAGGAGCCTTATTTATGTCAAGGTCGGCCAATGTTGCTAGTTTAATCCTAATTGCCAGTGTACACATGTAAAACATAAATAAAACATCAACCTAAATAAATCGGAATTTTAAGAAAACACAATTTAAATGGATTATTCTAGTGCACACGAAATATGTACGAGTATACGAAATTCTTAATAAAATAATTACAATAAAACCAAGAATAATAAGAACACAATGAAATCACTTTCACTTGTGTAATGACACAGTATTCATTAAAAGGTTTCGGTTGGACAAACGTTCTTCGTACAATATTTTAGAACTAATTGGCACACACAAAATGGTATATAATAATATATGTGTGCTCAAGTAAACAGTTATTACTTTTCGATTAAATAAAAAAATGGAGCTAATGGATAAACGATGGAATTTTTTGTTTCATAGTTTTCGATGTGAAAACTTTTCACAAAATTTACAGAAACGAGGCACATATCGGTTCAATAACAAATTTGAAATTAAAAAAAGGAAAAGAAAAATATGTTGGCCTTTCTTGTTGCTCAATGTGGTAATACTGCAAGCAAACACATCAAATTCATTAGATACTACATTCATTTAATTTCTAGATTAGTTAATTAAATAATAAAATTAAGTTTAATCTCAAAGTCGAAAAACCGCGCTAAATAACAGATCACAAAATTACTTTAAAAAATTTAGTTAGTCGTATAGTGTTGGAAAAATTAAGTTTTAAAGTTTCTCTTCCTACAAAATTAGTTTTAATAAAAATAAAGTAATTAAAAATATTAAATAAATTGAAAGGCCTGATTGAAATAAAAAAAATTATAAAAGAAACTTCAAATGATTTAAATGAAAGAATAGAACATAAGTTCGAATCCTAGTGGGTGCTGATGAACAGTGTAGCGACTGTGAAACAGCTAGTTGTCCCCCAGCTTTAGTGTATTCAATTATTTTTTCCTGTCTTCTTTGATCAAGAGTTATTGATCGCGGCAATTATTGTTATAATTATAAATAAAAATATTTCTTGGCTTTAGCCAGGATTGAGCTCGAGCTAGACGAATGATACCAACCCATCATCATATAATATTGGAACATAAGTTTATTTCCATGAAAGTAAATGAAGTTATGAAAAATATGAATGGTGAAAAAAAGTATCCAGATAGAAGAAACGAAAACATTTTATAAGAATATTAGGGATATATTAATAAAAAATTAAAATGTATTTAAAATGAATTTTAATGAAATTTTATAAAGAATTTTTGAACTGAAATTTATTTGAAATATATTCCATATATAATTGAGGATTCCATATATATAATACATATAATATTTGATAAATTTCTATACAAAATTTATCGAAGAGGCCTAGTTGTCTATTAAGAAAATTTAATTACATAATTTTATTTAATTAATAAATAAATAATGATAAAAAAATTCAGTTGGATTGGAATTCGCTTAATCTTTGGCAAGATGCATTAACGTTTACAAGATGTACTGGAGCAAAACTCCAACAATACAACAAAAACATGCATTATTTTAATGTTCACGAAGTAATTTTTCAATGTTTAGAATAAACTACTAAATTCACGCTTAAAAATGTAAACAAGACATTTGACATAAATGGCTTACTATATTGCCAGTAGCCAAAAATGTCACATGCCGTAACGCTTTCACTTTTTAGACGTTAATGCACTTTGAGACACGGCGAACGGGGCCAATTGTAGTGGTGTGGCTGGAGAGTCAAAAAGACTTAGTACGTGGCTGTGACAGAGAACATTTTCAAATAGGAACTCCATGTTGTTCGTTGAAATGAACAACTAATTTTAATTTTTTTTTGTGGGTTCCTCTTATATATGTATATATAATTTTGTTTTTATACCCCTCAAATGTAAAGGGTATATGTAAGTATATATATATAAGGGTATATGTGATTCCGTTTGCAATTTCTACAGTTTTTATTTGCGACCTTATATATATATATATATTCTGAATCAGAAACAAGGCTAATATTTACGATTTGATAGATAGTAAGTAAAGAGATATGTATATGAAACACGAAAAGTAGAAAATCGTTAGCAAATCCTGTCGATTTTAAAACACTTCACGTTTTGAAATTTTAAAAATATAAACGATTTCAAAGTACTATGTTTTTTAGAATATTTGTGCTAAGTTATAGTGCATCCAATTCGTTAAATACCAACAATACTTTCTTGTTATTATTATTATTAAATGGAATCTGGCCACATGCACTGCGTCCCCTTGCCTCATTACGGGCTAAGTATGTCAAAAAAACTAATAAGCTCCTTCATTGGGAGTGATATTAAGTCTCAGTCACTTAGCATATGAGCTTTGTGCATCCTATATCTACTGTGTACCAATACTCCACTGTGGTTTATCAAGTGCTCCATTGACTCCTCTTCCTCACCGCAGAATCTGCAATTGTCTGTGTTGAAAATGTCTAGCCTGTGCAGGTGCTTAAGGCAGATATAATGAGCTGTAAATGCACCAGTCAGTGTTCTGAGGCTTTTCCTGTCCAGTTTCAGAGCACGTTCTACCCTTTTTGTATCAAAGTTTAGAAATTTCTTGGAATGTTCAAGACCAGCTGTCTCGTTCCAATGTTGCTCAACGATGGACTCCGTCCATTTCTTCATCTCTTCATTAAGGAGACCCTTCTTGAAGCCAAATGTTGGCTTCTTTTTTTGGCGTAGATGTCAGCCAACTAATTGCCATAGTGCCCCTCATGTCCTGGCACCCAGATCAGAGTAACCTGGTCATGGCTTGCCACTCTATTTAGCCTATTGTGACATTCCAGTACTAACCTGCACTTAAATACTTTCTTACATAGCTTTTAATTTTTATTAGATATCATGTTATCTAAAAATACATATGTTTTTCACTTTGACATATTGCTACTAAGCACAAACTTATTTCTTAAATGCTCTATACTTACCATACTTATGTTGAAGTACATTTTTATTCTAATTTAGTTTCTTTATTTACCACCTTTTCTTCATAATTTTCTTAATTGCTAATAGTTTGTTTATTCAAGTTGTTTGTTTCCATTGTTAAATTTCTACATACAAAGATGATAAGTACAGGTGAAAAAATTTTAAAGCACACAAATTGAAATTCCCAGAATTTCTATAGATATGATAAGTTGTTAAAATCATATATGCTGTTGTTTGACTTAATTTAATTTTTGTTTAGATAAAAAGAATAAATTGCTGATGCCAAACATCATTCTCTGAAAAGCAGTTTTTTAGGATTTTCTTATTATACTCGTAATTTTAATGAGGGTTTGTTTGACGCGTAGCAACAACAAACAAATACAAAGGTTACAATTCTGTAAAAATAATTTTTTCGAGACAACAAAGCCAAAAGCCACATTACTAAAAAGGTGATATTTCTGGGAATAAAATAATTTTAAAAGTTGTTGTGCGTTGTCTTAAACACAAATGGCTTTTTACACGAAATTATTGTGCTATTTAAAACTTTATAATCAGCTTTTTAATTTTGGAACTGTTCATTTAAAGTTCACACAAAGAAATTTAGTGTTAAAATACATTTATCCACAAAGTGCTTTTGTTGAAGTTATTTTAATTATTTTTAGAGCAAATTTATTATGAAGCTAATTTTGTTGGTACAAACTACGCTTCTTATTATGAATTTTCAAAATTAAATCCTGTTTTGAAATAAATAGGAAGCACAGTTTTTAGCCTTTTCATTGCTATTTTTTTATTGAATCAGTAATCACCAAAAATCAAGTTTTTGCTTGACTAACTCATACACTAAAATTTGTAATCGACAAAAATCAGGCAGCAAAGTTTAACGCTGAATAAAATCAACTAATCTTGTAAAAATTCTGAATTTGTAATCAACAAAAATCAAGCAACAAAGTTTAACTCGTTTTGTAAATACTGCGAATTCATCTTAGTGTTGAATAAAATCAACTTCATGTTTGTTGTTGCTTTGATAGTCAGTTGTATGTACAGTCGACTCGCGAAAACATGAACATCCAAAAGCGTGAGCACTTTTATTTTAACATTGACCACTCTAAAACGTGAACAAGTGCTGATGGCTCTAAAACGCCAACTTTTTTTTAAAGATTTTTTATTTCTGAAGTAAGTTCTGCAGTATTTATTAGTTTTGATTATAGCGGTATTATAGTTTCTTCGCAGCCTAGTGACAAAAACATATTTTATAAAGGTACATATGTACATATAGCTATTTTATTGCAACATAGTCATATCTCAAAAAATAAGCTTTTCGAGTTAACATTGCAAAATTTTTAACAGTACCACCTTTTATATTGTGTAAAAAATTTATTGAAATTACGTTTAAACTGTTTCCTCTAGAAGATATATTCTAAACAATTTTTCTAAGACTTGTAATGAAGATAAGAATTTGAAATATGTTTTTTTTCGAAACAAGCTTTTTTGAGTTATGACTATGTTGCAATAAAGGAGCGATATGTACATAATAGTGAAATTCAGTTTCTATGTGTTGCTTGTAGTAGTGGAAACATCTAAGTGTTTCAGTATAAATAAAGTGTACATAGTACCAACTGAATTTAAACTTAGTTTTAAACGAAAATGTCTTCCAAGAAACCAAAAGATTTAACTCTTCAAGAAAAATGTGATGTTATAGAACACGTAAGGAAAGGTACGTCTGTAACCGGGTTGTCAAAGAAGTACAATATAGCCAAATCGACAGTTTGTGCAATTAAAGAAAAGGAAAAAATATTTTAACGTGTGTAAACAATATTTATTCAGGACTTTCAAACCAAAAAACACTTCGTACCTCAGAACTTCCAAAAATGGAGAAATCCCTTTTCAAATGGTTCATTCAACTTCGAAACAAGAATTTGCCGATAAGCGGAAATTCACAATCACATCCAAGAAAATAGCCATGCACTTAATGTGGCTGCAAAAATTCAAGAAGAGATATGGCTGTTAAAAATTTGCGGTGAGAAACCGCAGTTGATGGGTCCATTTAAAGCTAAAGGCTGGAATTGAAGAGTTAGGATTATGTACAGACCAGCTATATAATGCCCATGAGTCTGGTTTGTTTTGGAAAAATTTGCCAAACCAAACATATGTCTCAAGTCTGGAAAAAACTGCTCCAGGGCCAAAGTTGTTCATGCGCAAGAGACTGAATTGTTTAGATTTTTTTTTTTTTGTTTATCAATAAAAATTTTGAAAAACCTATTTGCGCTTTATACGTTTCACTGTATATTCATGTAAAATAATCCAATTTATAACGTGAACAAAATCAAAAACGTGCGCACCCTCGGTAAAAATTAGTTCATGTTTTCGCGATTCGACTGTATTTGAAACATATATACATACATTTTAACTAATGGACTTCTAAATGCTCTGTTTACTCTGTCATAATTTGAATTGTTGTCGTTAGCAGTGTATTATCGTTCTTCAGTTCCCTATAAACATATATAATTCTATTATTTTAAAAAATGATGGAATGCAATAATAATATTTTTAAAAAATAATTTGAGTGCGACAATATATTTTGAATGTCCAATAATATACTATTTATCTTATGGTTAATGTGCGTATCTGCAATACATGTGCGTTCACAAAATAAACTAACTATTGTTGTTTTTGTGAAAATTATTGACTTTTTTTTGTGTGCAAGTCTTTTTTAATTTTAATAATATTAAAACGATTAAAAGAAAAATAAATAATCTGGTGAAAACGTTTGTAAAATACACATGCGAAAACAAAAAGGTTTGGATAAGAATTTATATCTACAAATATATGTATGTATGTGTTTTAATGTATTTGAATGTATTTATGCAGATTTACGGATGAGAGCAAAAATGTACTGCACTTGCAAATTTTATTAGTATTGTATCATTATATTCTACTTGTAATAATATTGATTGAAAAAATAAATTACATTAAATTTTTGATTTGTACATTTGTACAACGGGTTATAAATCAAGTTTTTTCCTTATTTAATTTGTTTTTTTTTTAAGAAGGATTTTTTTTACAATACAAATCTGATGTGATCAATAATTTTTGATTGAAGAAAACAAGAAAAATAATAAACAAAGTTAGTTTAGCTTTAGTTTGAAGCAAATTTTTTTGTTTAAATTTTCATACAAAATTCCACAAAAAAATTTTTTTTTCGGAATAGTGGACGTGTCTGAGCTGTGTAAATATGAACCGATTTTACTGAAATTCAATAGCAACCCAAGCAATAAAATGGGGAAAAAAAGTTTCTAAGTCTAATGAACATCGCTTAATTGAATTCACTATCAATGCTGATTCAGAATACTCGTATGTATGCTTTATAGGTTCGGTAATGAAAATTGTAGAAATTACAAACAGAATCACAAACTTATATATATCTTTTACATTTTTGTGAAGGGTATAAGAAGGATTTATGTATCGTGTGTGGTTGTAAAACCAATATATTTTGAAAATATGAAAGTTAAAATGTGATCTACAAATAACAAAATATGACAAATGACAACACCAGGTCTCGACAACATGCTAATTTCAGCGCCCAAAATGAAGATAAATCGGGCTCGGAAGCATGGATGGCAGATAAATCTAGTTTAAAATCGTCAATTTCGGCGAAAAAAATCGTCAATATATTCAATCGTCACAATTACACAGTATAACAAAGATTTAATTAAGTAATTTCATACACATCGCAATTGATCAAAAAAGTTACTTTTATATGGTATATAAGCTTTCATTACGAGTTTTCCTTCTCCTGTAAAACTGTCATTACGTTTGTTAGGGCCTTTCTACATGAGACCAACGATATACTCCAACAAACATGAAGTTAATTTAATAAGTATATCATAATTAATTTTTGTGATATACATTTTTTAAAATAAGATTTCATTTAATAAAAGGTGCTGTTATTATACTAAACAATTTTATGAAATGTTTCATATCTAAGCTAACACAGTTACAAACTTTACAATACAATATAACATTTCTTCTGAAAATGGTTTCTTCAAATAATTTCTCACTTTGTTTTTATTAAGTTTCATGTACCTGGATGCAAACTCTCACATTTGCCGAAGAAAACGATTTATGCTATAAACTTAGCCATAGAAGGATATTTTATTCCAAAAATCTAGCATTTTCACATCTGTATCATAAAACAAATTTTTTATGTTTAATAGGCTTCGTTACTTTAATTCGGATTAAATTTCTCGTCTTTCGAATTCTACGGTGAAGTAAGAAAACTCCTTGATCTATCAGAAAAAATATACTTTCTTCTTTTATAATATTGTAAGGATTTGTAAAAGCTTTGAATTCATCTTCAAATTTAAGTCTCCTAAAAATATGAATACACACCTTGACATAAATTTTTTTACAAATTTAGCTAATAATTTTTTAAAATGCTATTCAAATATGATATTATAAGTACATCTCTAACATATTTTTTTCATTCAACCATTTATTGAATCTTCACAAAGTGAACTAACAATAAGTATTCAAATCTTAATACTAAATACACAAAATTCATTAAGTCCAGCCAATGCTAGACAAAAATGTTTAATTTTGCACGGTCAATATCGATAAAATCACCTATTTAACGTTCTGGTGGTGGCAAGGGTGTCCCTCCTTCTCAACCGAAAGTGGCCTTCAAAATTAAGTATATTTCGTGCAAGAGGATTTGGGACTGATACACCTTGTTGCATGCTTAAAGAATTCCTCTTTTATCAGTTGAACACTCAGATCTTTATGAATTCGTGAGTTTTTTACGTACCACGGAGCAGCAGTAATCGTTCGAAGAATTTGATTTTGTCGCCTTTGAATTTTTTCAATGTTAGATGTTGAGGCGGTGCCCTATAATAAAATTCCTTAGCACTATATATGCTTTAGAATTGCGTTATGTATAACAAAAGTTTGCAGTCCAACTTCAATGTCGAATTTGTGCTAATAAGCCAATTTAGTTCTGCTGCTTTTAACTTTAACTGAGTAACTCTCGCATCAATGTGGGACTTCCACGTAAACCTACGGTCGAGATGAATACCAAGGTACTTGACTTCATTTTTCTGCGGAATAGGTGAATTGATAATTTGGAGAGGATGTTTGTTCATTGGCTTTAATTTTCCAAAGTTTTAACCATTTCGCTAATATTGAAATATACTCCTGCAATTTTCGCGAAGCTTCTTCATGGTTTTCATGTACGCTGCAGAATGCTGTGTCATCTTCAAAATTGGAAGTGTGGATTACGGATCTCGTTGACATGTCTGAGGCGTAAATCAAATATAAAGAAGGTCCTAGAATGCTACCTTGGGGAACTCCAGCTTCGATTGGCTGTAAGAAGTTTATTAAATCGCCTTCTCTTATAGCAAACTTCCGGCCGCATAAGTAGCTTCCCAGAAGCTTGTGAGGTTTTGCAAGCAAGTTTAACTTTATTTTGTGCATCAAACCGTCCTGCCACACTTTATCAAAAGCTAGAGAAATATCAATGAATAGAGCCGAACAATACTTTTTGTCTTCGAAAGTTAGTCTTATGACGCTGACCAGCCTGTGCGTTTGTTCTATGGTGCTGTGATAAGCCCGAAACCCAAACTGATGATTAGGGATACATCCCACTCCCACAATTTTTCGAACAGTTTTGAAATTGTTGGCAATAGACTTATTGGTCTGCATGATTCTACTTTAGTGGGACCCTTCCCTGGCTTGGGTATCATAGTAATCATTGAGACCTTCCACTCTGCAGGATAATATTGAAGGCGTTAAATAGCGATAAAAATAAAAATTAGAACTCTTCTTGCTACACGAAGCAACTGTTCAAGCATTTACCAGTAATTTGATCAATGCCTGGAGCTTTCCTGGGGTTTGTATTACGATAACGTTTTCTATATCTTGAAAATTAAGTCTCAAAGACACAGGGGGTCTAACAACATATGGTCGTAATTCCGTCGTATTATTCGCTGAATCATTTGTAATAAAAACTTTTCTCAAATGTTCGACATACGACACCCCCTTTTCAGAATCGCGTCTTGCCCAGTCGCTAGCTGAAGTTCGCAAAGGTGGTTTACTTATTACGGGTCTTTTCAGATCTTTTGTCGCTTTCCATAGAGAATAGTCAGATTGAGGAGTACCATCCAGACTTTCCAAATATGTTTTAAGGGAAGTCACTCTTTGGACTTTAAGCAGATTTCTAAACTAAGTTATGCACTCCCGTAGCCTAGTTTTAAGCTGGAGAGACCTGCGAAGTGGCCACTCTCTTCTGACTCTTCTTTTTTCTGACAGAAGTTGCTCAATTTCAGACGAATAAGTTCTATTGTTCTCATTTCCGGATCTTATATGACTACTCGTAGTGGTAGCATGCTGTACAGCCAGTTTGAGGTTTTCAAAAAATCGTTGATTGACACATCAATATCCTCAGGCTCTCTCAAGGCGATATTTTCTATACAATATGCACTCAAATATTTTTTGTATTTTAGCCAATTAACTCTAGTGACGGCCAATGCCAACTCACTAAACGAGGAGCCAAACTCTTGGGGAAACAAAACAAATATAATAAAGGCTCCACTTGCATCCACTCTAAAGGAAGACTTTTTGCAACTCCAAAATTTATAACGTCTGGGATCTTTTGTCGGTCTGACGGCCAATAAGTGGGGTGTTCGCCTAAAACCACATCTGAGTCCATTTTGGAAATAGTGCAAAAAGCACACGGCCTTTCGAGGAAATTAAACGGTGATCCCCATAGTCGCCAGCCGCTAAAAATCGAGGCCCAAGTGATTTGAAAAAATTTGAATATTGGCTTTTTGTTATTGAAAATCGTGGCGGTGAGTAAATCGAGGATATAACGATTTTTTCATGTAAATATTCAGTGCATATATTAGTTGCTTGGAGATACTCCTCACATGTCTCGTTTAGCAAATAGTGTTTAATTCTGGATTTTATTAAAATTGCCGATCCTGCGCAAGATCTTTCTCGGGGATTTTTTGTGTCATACATTATGTAGCCATTAATTTTGAAAAATCTGTTGGTGGCCAACTGATTTTAGCAACCAACATTATGTCTATTTTCTCTTCCAGAAAGAAGTGCCAAATTGAACTTGAGCAAACAAAAATTACTATCACATACCGTTTTATTTCTTTAACATAAATCAGAGGTGCCCAAAGTTCTATATGGAGGAGCAAACACCAATACATTTAAGGAAAAACTACTTTTTTGTTTTAAAAAGCAAACTTACTCGTTGATTTTGGCAAAAGGTCTTGTGCTTGTTGATTTCTTGTGTTCGTTTCATTCTTGTGTAAGACGCTGAGTGTACAACTTCTTTTGTTTTCGATAAATATTAAAATGTGAATGTATGTAGTGAATAGCTCACAGATCCTTTTACCATTGAAAAAATAAATATAAGTTGAATTCTTTTGGAAAAGCAAAAAGTGTTTTTTTCTACACAAGAAAGTTATTGTTAAAAACCGAAAAGCAAGAGGAACTGCCGTTACTGTAAACAAAAATTCAATGCCATTGTTTTTTTTTCTCTTATTTAATTTTCTGCATAAAATGCAAATAAACAATCACTTTACCATCTTTTGTGTTCAACAAATGCCCGGATTTTAAGATGGTGTTATAAATATTGCACATGGTTTACATATTTTCATTAAAAAGCTGTTATAACTGTGCATTACATATATATGAATGTGTGTATGTATGAGTGTGCTCACATATGTATGTAAATGTATCTGTTTATGTTGCCAGGGTTATTCGGTTAATTTTGATTCTATTTAAGTATGAGTCAAGTATGTGTACTACACGACCCAACAAAGAAATTCATTCATAATTTTTCCTACAGTCAATAACTACAACAACACATAAAAACATGCACAAAAACACGTTCATTCTGAAAATATACACACATTTGTTTTGTACTAAAATTCAGTTTTTATAAGCTGAAGAAAACAACAACACAACTGAAAAAAATGAAAAATGATTAAAGGTAAAACAACAAAACATGCACATGCTTTAACACAATCACACACACACATATGCATACACCCTGCCAAGCAGTATAGTTATCAGCTATTTTGTTTTGATAACAGTATTCGCAAACAAAACATGGTCAAAACCAAATCGAAAACAAAAAACTTATGGCTGCAACATGTTTGAAGGCCTAAAGTACTCAAACTTGGACTGATCAAACTGTTGCAACAAATTGCTTTGAGTGATTTTGGCTGAATTGTTGCTGGAAAAACAGATGTTCGAAACAAATGATCATTTAGTCGGCAAACGTATGCCAATGAGTGGACTTCTTTATGACGGTTAGACGGAACGTTTATCGCGTGCGCGTGCGTTCGTAATTAAAACAGAAACAACATTTAATTAATAATTAAAAACAAATACAGTTAAGTAAATGAGTGTGTGTGTTTTCATTTATAAATTTTTTTTCTGCTCTTAACAAGTATTTTTAATTTTGGAAACAACAACAAAATTAAATATAAAAAAAAATTCCAACAAAACAACCAGTGACTTGTTAAAATTTAATAAAAGAAAACCAGCTATTGAATGAATTGTAATGTAAATAAAATAAAAAAATATATGTGTATCAGTTTGTTTTGCTACATAAAATTGGTACGTATTTACATACATATTTTTTAAATAAAAAATTAAAAACAAGTCAGAAGTAAAAGAACGTGTGTTTTTGGGTTCAAGTGTTTTTAATATTTCATTGCTCCAAGAAACACAGTAAAACGAAATAAAAAAAAAAAAAAAAACAAAACAAAACTAGAGTGCTTTAAAGAGAACGAAAGAGTCGTAAAATAGTGCGTAACAAATTAATTAAAACAATTATGATATTAAACAACAACCCAACAAACATAATATTAAAGGTTTTAAAAATTAAAAAATAATAATATTAAAACTAAATTTGTGCAGAATTAATAAATTCCATTTAGTAAAATTAATTCAATAATGCATATTAACAAATTAAAAAAATATATATACCTATAACATATCCATATACCTATAACATATTCTGAAATTTATTTACTTAAATAATAGGTACATATAAAAATTATAAATTCTTATTTATTTTGCTTTAAAGTTTTCTAAATATTTAAAATTATTCTATAAAATTTTAATGAAGTAAAATTGTTCTATTATCTAAACGGTTTGTGAATAAAATTTAAAAATTTGAAAAAGCGTAAATATAATTAAAAATTAAATAATGAAAAAACTAAATAAACAGAAGTGCTGTGAAGATAAAAGTGAATAGTTGCAAAAGAACTATTTAACAAAATTTTTAAAATTATGTTGAGACCACAAGAATTATTATTATTATTTTTTAATAAAGTGGAAGTTTTTTAAAACGGTGAGCAAGTGTTTAATATTTAGCTTAAATATTTATTCAATTCTTTAGTAAATTTTTGTAATTTGCTACAATAAGCATTTTGGTGTTTTAAGTATTTTCATTCATTAACACTTTCTTGTTTCTAATAGTCGGAAAAAAGTTAATTAATAATCTGCATGTGTAGTAGGTATATACTTATATACCTACATACAAACGTTCATAAGTCTGTTTGGTTTGTTTCTTCACTTAAAATAAAAATATTTTGTTTTTGGAATTCAAATGTTTTAACATTCACTTACAGTTTTGGAAAATATAAATTTTTTGGGTTGTTGTATAACTATACTGTGAGTTGCCAACCAACCTATTTTGATTATATTTGAAATATCGATAACTGAGAAGAAAATGTGGTACCTGCATAGGTATATAGAAAATTATATTCAAGAACGCTGCGAACTGCATTAAGTGATTTTAAACTGATAGAAGTGATATGAGTGAAATATATTGAAAGTGGTATAAGTCCAATTTTTAAAAAGGCTAAGTTAACAGTAATTTTAATGAGCTGTAGACACCGTTTCTCTGTAGTACTAATCACAATTTGAATAGAGTTCTATTTTAAAATAATGTAAACAAAACCAGTTTTGCTGTACAATGCCTTCGCAAAAATATTTCTTTTGAAAGTGGAATAAGTACATTCCTAATACATATATAAATCTAATTAAAACAACTTTTTTATTGCTAATATTATCGATGATTGCACGCTGCTCGTTAGCAGATATTGCTTTTCTAGTGCTAGTGTATTAAAAACGACATTGTTAACAAAATAAAGGTATTACTGATGAAACGGTGAGAAGTTTTTTTTAGTTCTCCTTCGGGCTTTGGTTCTTATACTAATAGATTGCAGTGGGAGTATTGTTTATATATTATTGCTATTAAAGCAGAAAATTGAAAGTTTCAATAAATAATATTATTAGCTGTCGCCAATCTGTCAATTTGGTCTGAAAGTGAAGTAAAATAAAAAGTAAAGTCTAATAAGATGTAAGACTAATAAAAATCTTAACGAAATAACTATCATTTTTATATTTTTTCTCCAAAAAAATTTCAGCTAAAGATCTTGATTTGTTTTTGTTTCTTATAAAAAAGGTTTACCGGTGTTTATTTTCGATACTTCGATAACAGTTTGTTATCATCTTCGGTGTATGATCATTGTCATATCATATATTGAAAATAAAACGTTAAACCTTTTGAAAAAAAAAACAAATCAAGAAGTTTAGCTTAAAAATTTGGAAAAAATTATAAACAAAATCAAATAATGCGAATAGTAAATATCATTTTTATATTTCTATTATAATTGGATTAAATCTTATTAAAAATTAGTTATTCGTATAGTACAATTTTAATTAATTACATAATTAATTAGGTAATAGTTAAATACCTTTTACATAAAAATCTATTTCAGTTAAGCTTTTATGTCTATAAATTGTAAATGGACTTATTTTGCTACTGTTTTTGTTTCTTGTAATATGTTATTTTTGAAAGTGGAATAAGTCCATGTCTATTTAAAAAATCGTTTATTTTTTCAAATAATTTTAGTAATTATAATAATTATTCAGAATAAAGTTTAAAACGTGTATAGTGTAAATAAAATCCATCGAATTTATTAAAGTTGGCCAACATTTTGAAATCGATCCAAACGCAAATATGAGTATTGCAACTTATGAGAAAATGAACTCATACCATTCTCGAAAAAAAAAACTTCATATAGCTATTGGTATACCAAAAATAAAATTCAAATTCAATCCGCACGTAAATATTTCCCAAGCGGTGCAAAACATCTTTCTAGCTGTTTCGTAGCTGTTACACTAATCATCAGCACCCATTCTCGGATTTTAACTCGTACGAACTCGACGTATCATGAACGGCCACCTTAACCACCTATTAGTGGAGGTTTTTGTGTCTCCACAGCTGATAATAAGAAGAAAATTTAAAATTGATATTGAGTACATTAGTTTTAAGTAACAAACCCAAAATATTGACGAGACCCTTATGCTCAGTTCTTGCCTTCGTACATAATTGTCATATATAGCTGGAAGTTTCTTTTAAATATAAAAATCTATTTTTCAGTAAATTATATACCTATATTTTGAGTAAATGGGTGAATGAAATGAAGTTGAGTAAAACTTAAGCGTTTAAGTTTTATTTACGTTTAACTGATTTACCAGATTGCGCATTAGCTTTTGTTGCTGTTTTTAAAAAGTAAACAAAACACTGCTATGAACTTTTTGCCTTTAAAAAGTTTTTTTAATTTATTTAATAGTTCTTACTAAGCAGAAAAGTAAAGAAATTAAAATGAAAATAGCATCACAGGGTTATACATTTATAATTTTATTTTCTGCCGGCAAAAAATTAAGAACTTTCCTTTAGGAATAGTTTAGTATTTTGCATTGAATTTCCAGGATATTACATAATATTACTTTTTCTGGCTAAAGTTCAAATCCAGCTTCAACCAGAAGAGGAACTCCTAGTTGCAATACAATGCTTTGTATATGTATGTATGAGTACTGACCCAAGATAACAAAATTTAACACTGAAAAACTGTAGCTGTGTGTAAGTAAAAATTAAATTAAAAAATTATCTTATTCCTTATTTAAACACGAATTTAAAAATTTGCCATTAGTGCATGCATGAGAGTTGGTTCGACTTGCCAGTTGTTAATATTTTACATTTAACAACAATAGTGTTTTTATAGGTATAAAGAAATTTCTCAAGGAACTGCTTTTTGGAGTTTGATCCAAAAATATGCTTTTACAAACTTAAAATAATCTCTGTCAAAAGCTTAATGATTTTCGTCCCATACAAGTATATACAAAAACCTCAAGTTCACACTTCACACACTTTATATACTTAATTACTCTTTATTATTTTTATTCTCGCCAATCGCTAACATTTTTGACTAGTTAACAAAGCTTTTAATCAATAGTATTTTTAGAAAAGGGCTCTAACCTTCTGGAATAAAAATCGGTACCCTTTTTATAAAGTCTCAGTTTAATATACATATTTAGAAAGACATATTGTTTAAATAGTGTATTATAATATATAAAAAATTTTAATTTTAAAAGACGATTCTATCTCTTTTTTTCTCTGGTAGCTGCTTTAACATACGCTAATTATTCATAGCTTAAATTCCCCCTGCATTTCGATTTGTTCCGGCCCCTGACATATATTTTTTCTCTATAAATCATATCTTTCTCTTTTATAACTTAAATCGTTGTTGTTGCGGCTTCCATTGCCATCATTATTGTCACCACAGATGTGTTTGTTGTTTCTACATTATTTTATTTTCTTTTCTTTCTTTATTTTGAAACTGATAACTCTCGATAACCTATTTCAAACCTTTTGCGTTGAGGAGCAAAACATTACAAACATAAAACTGTAATACGAAGCAGAACATCTAGCTGTAAATCAGTGTTGCCGAACCAAATTAGGCGTCACATACCTATCTAATTCAAACAAAATATGTTAGATTGATGTCTGAGTTAAATGAAAGGTAATTAATTGTTTTATGAGCATTTGTTTATTTTGGCTGCGGTTCGTCAGCTGGACTTGAAGAAATTTAATTTTTAGTATACAGTTTTTACTGTAATAATGTTACAATTTCGAACAGGCAAGAATTCAATTAAAGTGATAAAATTTTGAATTTTAATACTTTTTTTTCATAACAAATGTGCAGCTAGATCTTAGCCAAATTTTTAATATATGAGAAATTACAAAGCTTGAATGAAAATTAGACTTTAAAAACTTTCAACCGAAATTGAGAAAACACAAAATTGTAATGATACAATTAAGTTTGCAACGAGAAAGACATTAAAAATTAAACTTTCGATTTACAGTGTTTCTAAATATTATTAGAAAATATAATTTATTCGGAATTAGGAATCTCAGTTAATAAATAGTGTCTAATATCCAATTGAATCTATGCAAATTCTTAATAAAAGATATTTTTGCTGAATATTTGTTCAAAAGAAAAACGGAAAATCGTAATAAGTTGGTTAAATTTTTATAAAACACATAACAAAATGAAGTTTAAAGGACTGATAATGGTGATTAAATGTGGACGATTATAAAAATAAATTGAAACATTTTGAATGACAACTGATATATCGAATAATAAAATTGTTTACTATATTAAATTAAATATCGAATATGCGTTTAAGTCTCACTGCCAGATTACCGCAATAAATGCCTTTATTGTGTTCAATATTTCATACAAAAGTAATTAAACAATAAATACGAAGTTGTTATAATATTGAATAAAATATGAAATGCAAATAAGTTTCATGGGCATAGTTATGTAGAATGCCAACATATATGTCAACTAAAATAAAATTAGTAAAATAAGTCAGAAAAAAATCCAAAATTGTTTACATTTTCCAAATCCTTATTTTTTTACGTTCGAAAAAAATCAACATACCATCTGCATTAGCTCCTTGTTTCTATTACATACTACCAAAATGTTATTAAAAGAGTAATGTTTTCCATATATGCATGTAAATTTATGAACTTTAATTTTCATGGCTAAAATAAATATGTTTTTTCCAGCTATCAAATACTAATTGAGTAAGGCGAATTTTGACAATAAATTAAATATTGCCTCAATAAAAGGTATATATCGGAACTCTATATAAAAATTTAGCACGCTCTTCTCAATAATAATTAAAATTTATTATTATTAATAATATGAATTCTTTACATCGATAAAGATTTTTATTTTTTAAAATTCATTAAAAAACATGTAATTTTTGGTTTATATTTTCTACAAAACAAAATTATACCTTTTTGTTACAAATTCCGGCATTTGATTGAAAATTTGTGTTTGATCTATATGAATTTGTTTTTATTAATATTCTTATCAGCGTTTTCTTTTTAGTCAAATTCAACTGCAAAGGTAGATAAAGACATAAATTACTTTTTAATTAAAATGAAATATCTGCAATTCAAAAGTAAAGTAAAGTATAAGCAACAAAACTGAAATCTTTTTGTAGTCTCACTAAATGGCCGCATTTACCACTCGTAGCTTTTTAGTTATAGGCTCAGCTTATAAGAGATCGTTGCCAAGAGGCTAAATATGAATAATTCACTGAATAGTGATCTTATATTAATTTCCGAATGGGGTCGTAAAAACAGGGTCGCCTTCAACGCACGTAAGACCCAATGTTGCTTATTAGCACACAAACAAACGACTGCAAATGCTGCTTCATCTGAACCCATGGATGGTATAAATACTGAGGAATCGGACGCTATTGATGTTCTTGGAATGAAAAGTGTGATGTTCGCTGGATTGAACACATTTTTCATGTTTCTAAAGAAGCATTCAAGTGCCTCGGCTTTTTGAAACGGTGTAAGATGTACTTCACTCCATCCGACCTCCTTACTATTTATACCACCTACATCCGACCGAAAATGGAACACAACTCTCATGTTTGCATCGGTGCCTCAAAGTCTATTTTGGGATTACTCGACCGTTTCCTACAGAGGGCGAAGGAGCACATCGGTAACAGTAGGGTATCCAACTCTATGGATACCCTACTGTGGGGTGCATTACTCTATTCTATCGTTACTACGATGGATTTTGCTCTGTCGACATTAGGGGTATTGTGTCCGCAACTCGCACATTTTTACGTAGCACGCTTGCATCGTCCAGAGCTCATCCATTTGTGGTCGATTGCTCGGAGAATCATACTACACATTCCAGCGAGAATTCGGTTTTCAGTCGTATGGTGCGTCTGTGGAATAAGTTGCCTGCAGACGTGTTTCCTGGCTGCTATAACGTTGGAAAGTTCAAGTCAAATATTCACAAACGCTACTCACTATTTCCCCCTCCTCAAAACCTATTTTCCTAGTTCTGGTACAATGCACTGCATATGTAGGAGTTATCCTCCGAGTACTGGGCCAAGATTAAAAAAAAACTAAGCAAATATTTGGCAAAACGCGTAACCACTACTATATAAAAGGATCCTAAAATGGTAATTTTTATTGACTATAACTGGTGTAAAAAATCATCAAGTAAGCCGCTGCACTTCATTATTCTTTACTTGCTTCAGACATGCCAACGAGCTGCAAAATTCACACTTCAATTTTTGCAGATGATACAGCACTCATCAGTGTCCATGAAGACTATAAATTAGCATCACAAAATTTGCAAGAACATATTCTCATATTGGAGAAATGGCTGAAACTTTGGAAAATCAAAGTAAATGAACAAAAATGTACCCATGTTACATTCACACTACGTAGAAAAACTTGTTCGACTATTAAAATCAACAACTACATTGTTCCGCAGCACAGTGAAGTCAAATACCTTGGTATTCACCTCGGCCGTAGAAGTCTCACGTGGAAGACTCACATTGATGCTAAAGTCACCTAAATGAAATTAAAAGCGGTGCAACTAAATTGGCTCATCGGCAGAAACTCTATCTTGAAGTTAGATTGCAAACTTTTGTTGTATAACGCAATCCTAAAGCTAATATGGAGCTATGGAATTCATTTGTGGAGAACCGCCTCTGCATCCAACATTGAGAAAATTCAAAAGCGCCAGAATAAATTTCTCCGTATAATTACTGCAGCTCCATGGTATGTTAAAAACTCTCGAATTCACAAAGATCTAGGTGCCTTAGTGAAAGATGAATTTTCAAAACACGCGGTAAGGTACATTAACAGACTGGAGTCTCACCCGAATCCTCTCGCACGTAGCATCCTTAACTTTGGTGACCACACTCGACTGAGAAGGATGGCCACCCTTGCAACCATCAGAGCGTTGGAAAGGTGATTTACCAACAAAATACACGCAAGAAACAACTTTTCGTCTAGCACTGGCTGGCCCTAAGTAAATAAAAATTTTCAATATTAATTTGTTGTTTTTTTTTCTATATTAATTAATGAATTTTTATTTTTAAGATTTGCATACTTATTGTTAGTTCTTAAGGAAGATTGGAAGATACAATAAATATTTGATCAAAAAAAAAAAAAAAAACTTGAAAAACCTCAACAGTTGTTGTTTTATATTGTCCAATATTTGTTAAAAGCACCCGTATGTGTAGCTAAAATTCGATATTTTTTGCTGTTAGAATTCCAATCTGGTAACACAGCTACAAATACTCCAAACAAAACGCTATCTGTTTCTTCTTGTTATTATCTTTAGTTGTTTCACTTACTTATGTACTATTAAATAACTTGTTTTTATTTTTTCTACTTTTATCATTTAATTAGAGTTGAATTATTTTCAGCAGTATATCTTTTTTGTTTATTTTTATCAGCTTTTATTTAAAAAAATAATACTCGTATGCTCATTTAATGTTCTTAAACAAAATTTTTGTATGTATGCATATACTTATGTATGTTCATCAGCGTTTATAAATGTATGTACATACATACATACATTTGCCTGTTTTGTATACAAAAAACTAAATATACATATGTAATCGTATGTACATATCTAAGCATATACACAAGTATTTTATAGGCCGTAGTGATAGAAATAATTTTTTTTGTTTATTAAAGTTTAATAATAAGTCATATTTCCATACAAAAATCATTTAGCAATTGTTTCATAAATTATCATATTTTTTATTAATTAGGTCATGCTCTTATGCTTGTGTGTATATATGTACATTGTACATATATGTGGATATTTTGAATATTTGCTTCCTCTAGATTCAATTTCTAGTTCCTTGAATGATTTTAATGTAATAAAATTGCTAACAGTTTGAAATTTTCTGTTTTGAACTCGTTTTTGACGGATTTGAAAGAAAGAGTAAACTCTTGTCTGTACAGTAAGTTCTTAATAAAGCAGATAATTGTATAATAAAGTAATAATAAAAGAAAAATAAATTAAAATAAGTAGATGTTGGCCGATTGTTAGACCTCGATATGCTCACCAAATTTCATACAAATTGATTTAGCCGTTTCGGAACGACGCAAGAATTTTATATATTAGTGAATAAAATACAGGTTGGTTAAATTTTAAGGGCCGACGTTGGTTTTGAATAAACACAAATTATTTAGAAATTATTGTCATTTCTTTTTATTATGATAATATTGTTATGGTTCAATTATGTATAGAACAAAATATCGGGCAAGTAGCCGTCGTGTCCTCGGCGGCACACCTCCGTCCGATGGTTCAAATTTTCAATGACGATGAGGCATAATTGAGGTTCTAAGCCATTACTGGCCGAATTATCTCATCCTTTGGCTCTAGAATTGTTGCTGGCTTATCAACGTACACTTTTTTTTCAAATAACTCCAAAGAAAGAAGTCCAACGGTGTCAAATCATTTGATCTTGGCGGAAAATTGACATCGCCACCACGTGAGAAAACACGGCCATTGAATTTGTCACGAGCAGCGTGCACATCCATATCTTCCAATTCAGGCCATAAAAAGTTCGTTATCATACGGTCCGATGATGCCGCCAGCCCATAAACCGCACCAAAGAGTTACTCTTTGTGGACGCATGGTTTTTTCGACAATCGCTCGTGGATTATCATTCGCCCAAATGCGATAATTGTGTTTATCGACGAAGCCTCTGATGTGCAAATGTGCTCCATCACAGAAGATGATCCGAAAATTGTTCATCCACTGTTGCCATTTCGTGCCACCGTTCTTGCCATTGACAACGCTTGGAATGGTCAAGACGCTTTAGTTCATGAGTCAATTGCATTTTGTCAAGCGTGTAAATGCAAGTCTTTATGCATAAAGCTCATCAAGGCATTATAGGTGCAATTGTTGGGCACGACGACGAGTTGAGATGGACGGCTCTATAGCCACAAAATTGCGAACAGCCACAATATTTTGCACGAGCAGTTTTCACATTTCTTACAAACCCTGTTTGTTCAAAATTTTTCACGCTATTTCCGATTGTACGCACATTTAGATGATTAAATTGACTGAAAAATCTCGAAGTGCATTTGAACGCCCATTTTCATAATAAGCCAGAATAACTTTAACGCATTGTATCTTTTCATAGTTCAAATTGAGTCAGTCTAAAATTTAGAAATGTCAAATGAAATGCAGCAAAACACTTGACGTTTAGGTGCAAGACTGGATTAAATTTGTTTCCAACATTAATTGGTATACTGTAATAATCTAGAATTTAATACACAGAACGTGGCTTCGATAACGTCGCATTTTTGATCTCTTTAAAAAGTTTATTTTTGGATATACGCTGTTATTCATTAAAAGCATGGATTAGTTGCCCTAACTGGAAAATTTAACAAAACATATTTATAAACACTGAGAATGTAAGACAATATTTTTATCTCCACATCATTTGATATCTTTGTGCTTTATTTTTATTATTGCAGCTCTCAATTTTCTTGTTAGGCGATTGACTGCATATTTTCATCGTCATGTTTTACAACACTTCTGCCTGCATTTTTTTAAAGTGTTTTCCGTCTTGGAAAGGAAATTTCTTTGGCTGTTTTATACGATTCTTTTTCATTAATACTTTGAACCTGACAATCTTTAAAAAAGTAGTAGTCGTAACATAATTTTTAGAGAAAACAAGAAAAAAAAAGTTGATTGAATAAAAAAAAAAAAAATAGAAACTTCTGTGATATTAAAGTTGTTATAACATAACCAGTGGCAAATAATACAAGTATTAGTTGACGATGCTGATGTTGCTGTTGTTATGCCCGCTGCCACTTTTATGTATTGTGATTGAATAAAGAATGATTTGATATCTCACTAAATAAAATAGATTTGCAAACAATCTGTGTAATCATTTGTAACAGGAGAAAACTTTTCAGGCATAACAAACAATTTTTAACATAACGAAGATTTGTGTTTGAAACCATCTTTAGCAGAGCCATTATTTTTAAGTTTCATGTTCTTGTCAGAAAGAAATTGCATGTTTCGATAGAAACTATATATTGCAGTCGCAACTTTTTCTTTTCCTAAAAATTGAATTTTTTCTAAGATTTTCGTACATCATTCATTAAGAACTGATTTCTGATAATTTAATTAAAATAATATTAAAATATATTCAGCCATGTCACAAAGCTTAATTTCATTCGGAAACGGAATTATTTTTTTTTTACTTCTTCAAAAAACGAAAAACTAAAAAATTTTCAGAATGAAATCATTTCTAATTGCAAAAATTAAACTAGTTTATAGAATTGATTTTATTCTGAAAAAAGTTTTAGATTTACGTTTTTTTTTTTTTTTTAATTAAAAAACCGATTCAATTCCATTTCCGAGCGGAAGTGAATTCTGTGACATAGCCGATTTTATATATATTTTTTTTATAGTGTTTTAGTAGACTAAAACATTAACTTTTCAAGTTTTTACAAATATTAATATAATTTTTTTTTTAACACAGAAAGCGAGTTTGTAGTATTAACTCATTCGAAAACACATAACATGAATAGTCCGGATAGTGGCCTGAGATACGTTAAGAGAAATTTTTGATATCGGTGTTCCGGAATATAATGGTAGCGGAATGTCAAAAATTAAATCAAATTGCTGAAAAATAAACATTAAAAACCGAATTGTGCATGATATATGAGGGCGGATTGATATTGAACATATCTAAGTAGGAAAATTAACTTTTTTTCAAAAACCATTTATTTCTCAACATAGTCTCCTTTTATTTCAGTGCACTTAGTAAGACGATATTCCAACTTTTTTATACCATCTGCATAATACGATTTTGGGAACCCACGAATCTTTTTCCTGCGAGCACTTTTTTCAAGTTTGGAAACAGAAAAAAGTCAGTAGGAGTTAAATCTGGACTATAAGGTGGATGATTTTACCATCGTATCTAATGCTGTGTGAATCGGTCTTGAAGAAATATCATTTTTTCTTTCTTTAAATGTGGTCGTTTTTTCTTGATTGCATGAATCGATTGATCCAATAATGCACGGTAATACTTGCCTGTGATTGTGGATCCTTTTTCAAGACAATCGATGAATAATATTTCGTGTGCATCCTAAAATACAGTGGCCATGACCTTGCCAGCTGATTTCACTGTCTTCCACCAGCTTCCACGCATTGTCTCGATTGATTTTTGGTTTAAGGTGTGTAGTGGTGGACCCACATTTCATAAGCAGTTATTAATCGACGCCAAAAACCAACAGGATTACGCTTCATCATGTCCAAATACGGCTGTAAAGTGGTCTGTCCAACTCGGTTTTGCTCGGCACTGAGCAAACGCGACACCCATCTTGTCGATAGCTGTTTCATATGCAAATGTTAATGCAAAATGTTGAACACATGCTCGTATGATATGTTTACCATTTCAACAATCTCACGTAAATTGAATCGGCGATCATTCATAACGACATCGAGGATTTTCTTGATATTTTCTTCAGTCACTACCTCTTCTAGTCTTCCTGTTGATGGTATTGTTGAAGTGCTTGTTCGGCCGCGTTTAAATTCAACAATCCAATATTTCACCATGTAATCTAATGAGCAGTTTCACCATAATGTTTATCGAGCTTTTCTTTTGTCTCTTTCGACGTTTTTGCTTTCAAATAATAGTGTTTAATCACTGCACAAAATTCACTTTTTCCATTTTTAAAAAAATACAAAAGTTGCTTACTTCAAACGATTGTACAAATAAACTAATCGATGATTTGGGTGATATTTTAACAGCTGACGTTTGACATTCCGCAATTTTAAGAAAAAAAATGTTGTATTTTTTGTGCCACCTAGCGCCCTCGTAGAAACCTAGAGTTGGCAACACTGAAATTTTATTGTGTTGATACTCAAAATTATTTCATATGAACATCGCGCGAATGGCTAATGCGATGGATGAGTAGATATTAAATATGTTGTTTATGTATTTGTTGAGTAGAAGTTCATATCAAATTCTTAAAGCTGCTAAAGCTTAAACAAAAAAAAAAAAAATTATAATAATAATATTAAAAATCCCTGATAATACGAGTAGCAATAGTGCTTTACTTCAAGGCTCGTATCAATTAATATACATAAATATTGTGCATATTTGATATGTTATACACACATATTTCATTAGCAATTTACGAATTAATCAGGCATAAATGTTAAACGACATTAAAATTATATTTATCCACAAAAACATCGAAAACTGTTTGATACGACACAAGTGCAAGTAATTATGTACGTCAAGTGTTGGCTGAATTAAAGAATTTGAAAAGTTTGCCGCAAAGACGTTGTTTGCTGTCAAAAAAATTTATGAAAATGAGTAACAAGAAATAAACAGCAAATTTAGCACCAAACTATGCAGAATTATGGCTTTTTGAATATACATACAAAAAAATATATATGTATCGCTCCTTTATTGAACCATAGTCATATCTCATAAAATTAGTTTTTCGAGTTAATAATGCAGAATTGTTAACAGTACTACCTTTTATATTGTGCCAAAAATTTATTCAAATTACTTTTGAACTGTTTCCTTTAGGAGTAATTTTCTAAGACTTGTATGGAAACTACAAATTTGAAATGTGTTTTTCTCGAAACAAGCTTTTTTTAGTTATGACTATGTTGTGATAAAAGAGCGGTATGTATATTCGAGTATGATTGTATCTAAATAAGAGTGCCTAAAAATGTGTTACAAATCATAATTTTCATTAATTGCTGTATGTTGTACGGCAATTGTTGCTGTTGTTAATTGCTGTATCTTTTTAGAATAATGTCATAAAAGTGTAATTACATAAATTTAACCATCCCTGCCTCTACCACTTACGTTAACATATGGTTGTGTATGTGTTTAAATTTTATTTTTATTGAATTTCAAGTACTTTTATGGGCTCATTTCAGACAATTTTTATATCTTGTACATACTTGTTTATGTATCTTTTTCCATTGTAGTCTTTTGCGTGTTTTACTATTAATAGAGTTCAGGGTTCAATAAGTGTTGTATCTCGTTTTTGACCTCATTTTCTTGTTGTTTTTGTGTGCACCTATGTATGTATCTAAATCTTTTCAAGTAGTAAATGTCTAAAGTCCATAAAATTTTGTACGAAAAACATTCATTCTCAATTAAGAAGAATGAAAAAAAAAACTAATTAAATAAAAAACGAACAAAGTTCATTTGAAAATTTATTCATAATTTGTTTTAAAAGTCATAGTTTTGTGGTCGAGTTAAAATTATTTTTTATTTGCCACTAAAAACAAAATTGAAATTTTTGAGGGACGCACTCAACAAATTGTTTAATAATTAATAGAAAATAAATATGTTTATGCACACACATACATATTCACAATACCATTAATGAAGAAATTAAAAGTATCTTATTGGACAGAACAACAAAATAAATTTTTTTCAGCAAGTGCTTTTTTTTTAGTTTAAACAAGAAAGCTAGTAAATATATACTGCGCGTCATCAAGTTAGCGCCCCTCTTTACACTTTCTTTTAATGTTAAGTGGCACCTTATCTATTTGTGTTATGGACTTACAATTTTTATCTATTTGACTTCTATAAATTCTTCTTAATATAAAACAATAATGGCTAGTATAACGTTAAAGTTAATATTTTATTTTCAATTTTTCGAAAAAGTATATTCAAAAAATGTAACCAAGAACTGGTCATCAGGTTAGCGCCATTTGCGATAGTTTCAATATATTTAGTTTTTTATTGCTATTATAAAATAGTAATGTGCGGTTCCGCCTTTAGCAGAAATCACCTAGAAAATTCGATTAAAATTCGAATTGTACAGATTTTCGATGTAATCCAACAAAATGGTGGACCAAGCGTGTTTGATGGCTTCGATTAGTTCTGTTTTTGTGCCGTATTGCTTTCCGGACTCGTATACTTTCCCAGCCTCACACGTTTTCGATTATATTTAGGTGGGACGAGTACGGTAGCCACTCAAGTACATTAAATTTTTGACTTTGAATCCAGGATTTTACGGAAATGCTACTCTAGACTCTCGACCATGTTTTGGAATTGAGAAAAAGCCATTTCTAAAACGTTTCTATAGTTTACCGTAATCATTCGTGATGTTAAAAACTGCAATTCGTAGGTGCTATAGTAGGACACCATAGCACCTCCCTCTCGGCTGTACAATCGGTCCAAGTGGTGTTCCTCTTTACGTAGATCATGGAAGTAAGAATTGTACCCAGCGGGCGCTTCTAAATTGAATTTCTTTTCATCTGAAAAGACCATGTACCGCTGAGCAGACCATGTCATGTGTGTTCGGGTAAAATCTAAGCGCATTTCCTTTCATGGTGTATTAAGTGTTGGTTTCTTTTTCAATTTCTGTCTCCGTATATATGCTGCTTTCCTTATTATTACCTTTTTAACCGTTGATAGGCTCGCTTTAACATAAGTTTTTTCCTCAATTTTGACAGGCGAGTCGTGGTGCTTCCCTCAGTATAGCTCTCCTATCTGAAATCACTCGATTGCTACCGCCATAGTTTTTTCCATAGTTTTCTTTATTTTTAAGAAAATTGGCTGTGGTTTCCAGTTTTTTCGGCAATTTATGGAGGGATAGTCCTGTGGTACGATAGGCTTCAATTTTTCCTCCAAAAATAAAACTGTTCCTCTTTCCATATTTTGCAATTGTTTGAAGATATTGAATATTTCAAGCCGCACAAAAAAAATTGATGACAGTAATTGCAAACTGTTTCACTGGTTAAAGAGGAATTTTCTAAGTACGCGACAAGGTATGTTATTAAACTGGAACTTCATCCAAATCCTCTTGCGCGTAATATACTTAACTTTGGCGGACACACTTCGAAACTACTCAGACGAAGAAAAATTAGTTCACACCTCTCACACTGTAAGGTAATGAATTACATAGCAATAACATTCAAAAAAACTAATAATGAAAACACGGACGACCCTGAAAAACTCGTGTACAGTGAATGAAAGAGAAAATCCTATTTATTCATGCTTGCTACTTATTCCGGCGTAATGTAGTTAAAAAGCACGGACAGTAAAAAAATATGTATGCATAGGATAAATTTATAGATATTATATTTTTATAAAGAATATTGAGCTAAATATTTTTTATTAAGCATTTTTGAACAATGTATGACTTCGTATCCAAATATAATTTGTTTTCATACATTTTATAAGGAAACATCACTTTTTTTCTTAATGTTCGCTTGGAAATTATTTTGTTTTAACTTAGGCAAACTGTATGAGTTTAAATGAAATAATGTTTTATAATTTTCAATTTTTATTAAGCAGCATGGCAGAAAAAATATATTACAAAAAAATGCTCTTATGTACGTTTATGAATAAGTAGTAATAATAATAATTCAATCGCGTTACAAATTGTCCTTTTATATCAATACATTTTTTAAACTAAATATATAAGAACCGTTAAAATCAATCATGTAAGTTACTCGAATTACATGTAAGTATATAACAAACCGATTAAATGAGAAATAATTATGATGAGAGTAAATTAAATGAAAAAAACGTTAGAATTATAAATATTTATGTATGTAATTTAGGCATTGATGATAATTATCAGCATATATAATATTTAAATGTGAGCAATTTGGTTTGTTCTTGCAATATGTATATGTAAAATTCAAGTGATGCCCAGTAGAAACTAATAAATTTACAAATGTATTAACTAATTTAAATTATTCTCGAACAAAAAACTTTTCGATTTCTACGAAGAAGGTGAAAAATTGAACGTATTTCTATTTTGTGACTGTATACAGTCGTGTTTAGAAAAATGTCTGATGCGCAATTTCCTTCTCCATATTAAGTATTTTGTTGACATATTTCTTAGGAAATATTTCTACGCAGTATGAAAACGAAATATGCAAATTTCGTTTTCACTAAAAAAAATATCAAGTTGGAAAATATTGAAATATTGTGTGAAATCACAAGTATTTCTACAAAAGTATTTTAGTTCTGATTGAAATGGCATATATACTTATGTAGATGGTTCAGAAAAAAATATTTATTGTATATTTTTATAACAAGTGAATACATGGCAATTTTTTGGAAGATGACATAGATAATTTATATAGTTTGAACACTCATAGAAAAACCGTCATAACTCTCAACGTCAATACAATGCCAAATGTCCTCATTTTTGACCCTATGACACTTTTCATCGCTGTGATGGCAACCATTCCGTCAGAGGCTCTAATTATCATTAGCGGCAGCTATGACACCTATTTCATCAATGAAATGTCATCATGGGGATGCTCTAATATCGCAGAAATTACTGAATGAAGCAATGTATCATCAATAGAATGGCACACTATCATCAGACCAATTATAATTTGGAATCAAATTGATGTAAGAACACTACGAATGTTATGGCTCACTAACATCGGAAAAATTACTAAGTGGAGTAAATTTTATGACAAAATATCCATACATACATGATACTCTATTTTCAATTCAATCGATTAAATTTAATAATTTCAAAAAACTGTTCTTAAATATAACTTTATATTCACCATTTTTAAGAAATCAATGAGAATTAAAAATGTTTTAACAAAATGTTCTAACAATACAATACTGTCATCAATATAATGTAATAATATTTGTTAGATAGAAACATAATCTTTACGACATACAACACATTTTTTTAATATAAGAGGCCAGTAGTAAGTTTATTGTGTAAACTTAGTTATGTTATGTGTGTTAGCGCATCATACATACGAGTATAATAAAAGAGATAGAGCTATCGTTGTTTTAAACAAAATTTTCGTAAATACTATTATTGTATACAACAATTTTCGAAATGCACACAATAACATAGTTTTAGAGCAATAAACTGTAACTAAACTGATGATACACTTTTTTTTTAACAATAACAGACAATGTTATAGCATACAGACCATATTTCAAACTGCCCTTTCTTTACGTGTATAACTACAAATATTTTAAAGTCTATCTGTAATTTAAAATGATTAGCTATCTATTAATTTTAATTATCACTGCACATATTTAAAAGCTTTTCACGTTTATTTTTGTAATCCTCATTTTTTTAATTAAAAAAAATGGTAACCCACTTTAAACCCCTTTCCCACGTTAGTGTGACATTATTTTAATATTATAAAAGAAAAAATTGTGTAGCGGCTAACCAAACAAAAAAATGTCTTTAGATACCGATTTTTATACCGAAATTTATTGGCTAAACAGACATATTTGAATATACCTTATTAATACATGTGTTTATGTGTATAAAAAATATTTTATCATCGTTCATCTCTCTCTCTCTCTTTCTCTCCCTCTCCGTTTGGCACATATACATTTCTATTGTCTTTAATGAAACATTCTTAATAATACAAAAGTTCTAAGTCACATCGAATAACTGGTTAATAGAAACTCACGTATGTATGTATGTACAAAAACATTTTGTTACTTCTGGTCTCAAATTAAAGATAAATTCATTAAAAATGCAAATTATATGAATTAAAACAACTAAGCGCGGAAGTATATATACACCTGTGAATATATTGTACATATCCACATGTGTAGTATGTCTAAATGTGTGCAATTTTTGAAGATTTACCCTGCCAGCAAATTGGTTGTAGACTACAAATGAAATCAACTGATATTTCCCTGTTTTGGTCTAATTAAAATCTATCTACAATGCACTTTAACATTTTCCGAAATTAAAGTGTATTTATTTGATTTGTTTTCTAAACACAAAATTTAATATCTTATGTTGCAACGTGAAACTGAGTTAAAGAAAAGATTGAGTTATATTCATATTAAAAGTAATAATATAATATATCTATGTATAAAAATAGAAACAACAATATTTATTTTTTATTTAACTATACAGTTGCAAATAAATTTGCAAAGGATGCACAGCATGGGCAGAGTAACGAGGACCTGTGACGGAGATGTGACTACCTATAACAATTTATGTCTTGAAGTTGTCGTGTAATTAATAAAAACAGTAAATTAATACAGTTTAATTGAGGCAAACAGTTAACCAGTCAAAGCGAGACGCAAAACACTCAAAGGCCAAACAACAACAAAAAGACTGACCTCACTTAAGAAATAAGTACAATGACGCGAGAACCATTCTACAGCCCAGAACTGCTTTACGACCAGCGTTATCAACATTGAAATTTCAAAACGCACTAAAAAGGGGGGAAAGCGCGTATTTCACCAAAAAAGCACCGCATTTTGAATTTTTCTTTTCATTTTTAAAAACACACTTTGTATTAAAAAAATATAATATTTTTATATTGAAAACACGATAATGTAACAGTCTTTCAAGGGACTCAAAATGGGCCTGATAGCACCGCCTGATGGCATGCCGTCAAATTCGTTCAATAGCTAGAAGTTGTGTTTGTCAAACTTGGTCTCTAGTATGATTCTGTTACTTTTATTAAGATAATCGCATCTATATAAAAATTATAACGATATTTGATGATTTAGCTGTTAGTTTTTCTGCCCATTATTAGGCTCACAAAAATACAGCTGCTTAACGTCCTTAAAATTATACTCGTATTGCAGGAGCCTACAATCGTTTCTGCAAGGGATGAAATGTGTCAAAAAATGTACAATTATCGGATGATTAAAAGTTACAGAACCGCACTGCCAGCCTTGATGGCTTAATTTTGAATTGCTAGATTAATAGCAATTCTATCTAATACAATGTAAGTTCTATTTATATTTTCGTAAGCGAACAGTGATAATCAGTTGGTTAGAGAAAATTTGGCAAAATTATAACAAATAAAAAATGAAGTTTACCACAATCAGTATTTAATACAAACATTTTGAAAAAGTTTTATACTTTTATTAGTAATTTGGTAATTTATCAATAACCGAAAAAGTAACTAATTCACGCGCCTTCACAAATACGAAATTAGCTATTCAGAGTCCGCTTTTATTGTAATTTTTGACAAACTTGGCTTGATCGTTCAATAGCTTTTTTTGGATAATATATATACTACAAGAAAATTGTTTCACTTTGTGCATATGATATGATACGTTTTTCACATTATCACTCCGTGTTCCGATATTGCTTTGCGAAATGAAATCTAAGAACTTTAGACAGTTAAATAAACTTTTTTCTTACATTAAGGGCCTGGCCTGTCCCACTATTTCTAAAGTTAACGCTGGTTGATATTATAAATAGCAAAAAACTAATTAAGAGCAAGCTAAGTGATCTATGTCTGGACTCATTAATGCGAGCAATATTTAAACTTTTCAACAAAAAATTCATAAATAGTGTCTAAATCAGTTTTTTGAACTAGCGAACGCTATAAAACAAAAAGCGCACGCTATAAAACAAAAAGTTGTGTTTAATATGATTTGGTGCGACCGAAATTTAAAAAGCGCACCGAAAATGAAAAAAAGCGCTCAACAAAAAATTTTAAAAAGCACCAAAAACGGTGCGAAAAACACCGAGATGAAAATGCTGAAATGCCGAGATGAAAATGCTGAAAAGTCAATTCAGTCATATCAATTACAAAGCTTGATAGCTTTAAAAATTGCATATTGGTAGACATTACTTTTGACAGTTCATATTTGGAAGTCGCGAAGTAGATACGTGGTAATTTTTTTATGGAAAAATGTTCGATAAACCAACGTGTTTTAATCGTTAAAATATTTTATCAAAATCAATTATCGATTTTCATGAAAAAATCGTACGAGGCACATTTTCATTTGAATGGATATGTGAATAAACAGAATAGTCAGTTCTGGGCAATGAAAACCCCTCATATTATTCATGAGTCACCTTTGCATGCATTAAAAGCGACAGTCTGGTGTGCAGTTTAATCAGGAGGAATTATTACCTTACTCTTATGAAAACGAAATCGGCGTAACGGTAACTGGGCAGCTATATCGCGATACGATTAAAAACTTTTTAACGCCAAAACTGTATGATTTGGGCTTGATTAACTATGTGGTAGGCCTCCGCAGCGAACAAAATGGGTCGCCAAGAGGACGTGCTTGAAATTTTCACAGATGGATCCAAGTCGGACATGGGAGTTGGTGGTGGCATCTTTATGCCCCAGTATCAGAGGAGGATCAGTTTTAAGCTATATTATGAGTGTACCGTAATGCAGACTGAAATTACAGCTATTTTGAGAGCAGCTAACTGGTTGAGGTACTACGGGGTGAATATCCGAATCTGTACTGATAGTAAGGCTGCGTTAAATGCGCTTGTGGGTGTCTATACGACGTCCAGGTTGGTTCAGGAACGCCGGATATCTCTTAATGATATAGCGAGACATTCAAGCCTGGAGCTTTTCTGGGTACCGGGGCACAGTGGAGTGCCCGGAAATATTGTGGCGGATGAGCTGGCGAAAGCCGGAGCTCGTCTACAGAGAGGGGACATTGATACGATGGTAGGAGTCCCGCTTAACAGCTGTAAAAACCAAGTGCAGCGTCAACTTGTAGGGACTGCACAGGACAGATGGTCTGGTGAGGTCACCTGCCAAGTAGCAAGGCTGACATAGCCTGCGTATGATCGTAGAAGAACTGCGGTCCTAAAGGGTTTTCCCCGTCAAAGGTTGCGTACCTTGGTCGCAGTTCTGACAGGACATTGTCTCATAGGGACGCATGCTAGGAGGTTAAATCTTCCATTTAATGATTTCTGCAGAAGTTGCGGGGATGAGAACGAGGAGGAAAGTGTTGAGCATTCCCTCTGTCGATGCCCGGCGCTCTATAAGAGCGCTGTATCTAGGCGGACCGATGCTGCACGGGTTGGCAGATATATCGGAATGCCGAGTGAACGCACTGAATTCCTTTATCCGGCTTTCAGGTTGGTTTGAATCTGAACCGTCGGGGAAGTGTAAGTCTCGTGGGCTGCACTTCTCCCTCAGGCAACACAACGGGACCAAAAGGACCCAAGTAAGCTGGTTTCATGAAACTGGCGGCCTGTACAACCTAACCTAACCTAACTATGTGGTATCAGAAAGACGGTGCCACATTGCATAAAACCTGTACAATGTGGCTGTCTTCCCGGTGGACACCACTACCTGGTAAAGCTGCCTGAGTATTAAATTTACCTTGGTGAAACTGTTGCGCCAATTAAGCGCTATTAAAAAAATGCGATAATATATAAAAATACGCTTTTTGGTTCATTAAGAAGCGCTAAATCTAAACCTGGTAAAGCTGCCTGAGTATTAAATTTACCTTGGTGAAACTTTTGCGCCGACTAAGCGCCTTTTAAAAAAGGCGATAAAATATAAAAATATGCATTTTTGGTCATTAAAAAGCGCTAAACCTGGTAAAGCTGACTTGGGTATTAAATTTACCTAGAGCGAAAAGACCTAAATTGGCTCTTCTGTGTGTACAATGGTTATATTAGTTCTATATAAAAAATTTAAATTAAAGATACGAAAATCACTCAGTCTTGTAAACTGAAACGTTCTTAAGAACGGCAGTTTTAAGAAAGAAAACGTTAGGTAAACCTAACTTTTGCAAAACTAACTTTAGGTTAGTTGCAAATTAAAGCAGAAAATTGTCTACAATTGGCTAGTGTTAACCCCACTATCAGTTTTAAAAGAGTTAGATTCACCTCTTTGCAAGTTAGCTAAGTTGCGGGCAGGGTAATAGCTAAATTATTCTATAATTGTATAACAGTTCGTATGATATTTTGATTTTAAAATAGTAGTAACATGAGACTCCTCTGATTTAAACAATTGAAGTCTTAAAATTAAAAACAAATATATTTTGACTTTATAAATTCATTAGCTATAATCAAGTTACCCTTGAGGAATGCTAAATAGTTTTTTTGTGATATTAATATGCATATATGTGCATACATATGTATGTATATATGGTTTATTTGGCTGCTTGTAAAACTTAAATTTGAAAATCATATTGTTTAAACCCAATTAAAGATATAAATGTATGTTTTTTATTGAAAGGAATGTCTTCATTTGCATATATGTATATTTGAATTTATAAAAAATCAAAAAGAAAGAAACAGTGAAGAATAAAACTCGTTTAATACCATATAAGCGCCTTGTACAATTTTATATAAAACAATGAGAATTTAAAAAGTAAAATGTTTTTGAAAGGTATTATAAGAACATCTTACTTATTAAATTCGTATTGTTTTATTTAATATCATAGGCCACTAATTGCACCGCTCAGCAATGTAAATGCAGTGCTTTTCTTAACAACAATTATTTGGTACTTAATTTCTTCTTCTACCACGTAAAAGTGTTGCCTCTTCTTACTTTAACTTTTATATGAATTTCAGTTTATCCTCTATATAGTGGCCTGCTTCTAACCTTTACGAATATAATAAAATGGGTGGTCCAAACAAAATGCAAGATGTCAATTGTAATTAAAACAAAAAGTTTTCCGGGAATTATCTTAATATTTTTTTTACAGTAGAGCATAGGAGGATCTATATCAGTTATGTATGAATCGAAAAATCAGTTAAATGCTCGCCAGGGCTTTGGCGGCACACCTGTTCTAGTTAAGTTTTGAATTGTTCCAGCTTTATTCATGTACACTTTTTTACTTTTACATATCCCGAAGAAAGAAGTTCAACGGTGTCAAATCACATGATCCTGACGGCTAATTAACATCGCCATAACGTCAGATAATACGGCCATTAAATTTATTACGCAAAAGAGCCATTATTTCATTGGTTGTGCGATAAGTGGCATCATCGTATTAGAACCACATATTGGCCAGAGCCATTGCCTAATTTTCTGGCCACAACACTTAAGTTATTATGTCTTAATAGCGAATACCATTCACTGTACCTGCTTGGCAGACCTCATTTTGGAAGAAGTACGACCCGACGACGCTGCAACCTCTCTTTGTGGGTGCATCGCTTTTTCAACAATCACTAGTGGATTTTAATTTGTCCAAATGCGCAATTTCTGCGTTTTAATTATTCCACTAAGGTTAAAGTGTGCCTGGTCGCTAAAGATGATTATCTTTGCAAATATTCCCTTCCGCCTGTTTAACCAGCTATTCAACGCATTGTCGACGCTAGAAATGGTCACTACGATTCATCGCTGTTTTCTTAGTTTAATTGGGAAATACAAAAAAAAAAAATTATTTTAAGACGGGAAAACGATTTGACCTTAAGGTATGACTCACTTAACATCGCGTGTTATGTTTGGAGTACCCTGCATAATTACTCAAAATTGCTAAAATTAAAATGACAGATTTGTGTAAATGTTTTAAATACTAGTAGTATGATACTAAAATTTATTGTGCCTATCTTGATTTCTAACGTGTTAGAAATGTTGTAGGTTTTTGCAAACAGCAAAGGTGTTTTGGCGCAAAACACTTCAAAAATATTGTGTACAACACTGCTTTTACTCAGTGTTGTTCATTAAAAGTGAGTTACAAAACCATATTTTAAAATACATATCTGTATTCGTTGTAGATGAGAGTGATATACAAGCAGAAAACATAAGTTTTTTTCACATCGTCTGCATTCTAAAATACCTTGTCATTGCATTTTAATTCCAATATTATTCGACGCTGATTTTGCCGCCTAACGCACAAATTAACAACAAAAATTACATTATTTGCGAAAAATGTAAGTAAATATGCATATTAACTATATTTGGCAATAAAATATGTACATATGCACGAAGGACTAAAAAGCAAACATCGCCGCAACAATTTAGATCAGTAGTAGAGTTTATGTTTTCACATCCTTTTTACATTTCTTGTCTTATTTAACAAATGTTAATCACAAGCAATAATTTAGAAACCAACTTAAGCCCGACAAAAAAATTAAAAATTTATGATTTTCGGTTTTCACTATTTTCAATTTAGTTTTGTGCTAGTCAGCTGCCATTGAAGTTTGTTTATATTTTTATTAGAGACAACACAAAATTACTGATTACTGAAAAAAATATTTGTTCGCACGTATTTAAGAATCAATCGATATCGATATCGCAATTTTTCATTTTCTGTATTTAACTAACCTCCTTTTATAATCAAAAATACTTTTAAGCAAACAAAGTTGTTTAAGTTCGCTTACGCGACATTTTCATGAAAAAATCGGTTTAGGCTATATCTCGGGTATACATATATAGACCGATATCGGAATTTTTCATTTTCTGTATTTTATCAATCTAGGTTTATTTACTACCAGAACTGCTTTTGAGCAAAAAAAAAAAAAAGTTTTTTCATAGAAAAATCGATTCAAGTTATCTAGATATATCTCGGGTCTACATGGACCGATATCATAAATATTCATTTTCTATATTTAGAAACCTTCTTATATTACTAGAACAGCTTTTAAGCAAAAAAAAAGTTGTTTAAGTTCTCTTACACGACATTTTCATGAAAACCTCGGTTTAGGCTATATCTCGGGTATATATGGACCAATATCAGGAAATTTTTTTTTTCCTTTTAATCACCATGCTTAATAATTGTCTGAAGTTTTACGCAAAACGAACAATCTTTTTTCAAATATTTTCATACAAAATTGCAAAAATAATGGTTTTTTTTCGGAATTTTGAATATATCTCAGCTATATGTGAACCGATATTACTGAATTTCAATAGCAAACCCATTAATCAATGGGGTAAAAGAACAGTGAAAGAAAAAAGTTTCTAAGTCTAATGGTTTTCTTATTTAACAAATGTTAATCACAAGCAATAATTTAGATACCAACTTAAGCCCGACAAAGAAATTAAAAATTTATAATTTTCTGTTTTCACTATTTTCAATTAGTTTTGTGCTAGTCAGCTGCCATTGAAGGTTGTTTATATTTTTATTAGAGACAACACAAAATTCGATTACTGAAAAAAATATTTGTTCGCACGTATTTAGGAATCAATCGATATCGAGCCGTCGAAAATGAATATTCGACGGCAACGAAGCGAAGGGTAAATTCTCCAATAGACCTAATTATTATGTTGTATGGCACAAAGAAACAAACGATACAAGAAAACATAACATTTCGAAATATAAATTCATTCGCTTTTTCAAAATATGTGTTTTTGGGTGTTTGTTTACCTTATGCCCCAGAAGTAACGGTTACCTATGCACAATTTTTGTTCTTCTAAATGAACATCAGTTTGGATCAAAAATGAAATAGTTCCTCGCGTCAGCCAGCTACTTAGAATTTTACATCTCTTTAGAAATTAATAGTCTGTGATTTTTGTGACTTTCAGTGCCGAATTCGGTTATTAGATTTCTGTGGAGTGTTTTTTCCTAATGTTGTTAATTTTATATTTATTTTGATCCCATTTTTTATTTCTACAATAATATAATAAAATTCTATTTATTTTCTTTTCTTACAGGTTTTGTGTACCTTAATTTGAACAATATTTAAGTGAGAAATCCACATATATTTTTATTTAAAAGAAAGAAGTGAAGTTTTATTTAAGATAACTAAATAAAAAAATTTAAGTTGAAAGCTTTGCATTCCAGCTCCGAATATATTGGATTACTTTTTACATTCATTGCAGACTTTACTAATACAATTCTTTGATTAAATTAAGGTGAGTTTTAATGCTTATTTAAAATTTGTAATAATAAATATTTGACGCACTGTAAAGAATGCAGCCAGTGTAAATCGTATATGTGGTCTAAACAAAACCCTTTATTTTTATGTTTTAATCTTTTAATTTTATGTTGTTCTTATTAGAGAATACAATTTTATATATGTAAGTAGTTAAGTACTTTCTAAGCAATAATATCATACTCGTAATTTATTATTAGGCATTTTTGCCTAACTAACATCAGGGATAAAAAAAAAAAACCAAGGAATGCTATTAAAATTGATTTTGGATATAGTCTATAGTTTTAAAATCTCAATTGTCGTCATGTATGTACCATCTTCTCGATTTTGGTATTCTTTTAATATTCCAAATATTTTGGTTACAAAATATATGTTATCTTAAAATTGTACACTTTCATTCCTTTATTCAACCAAAAAATGAATATTCTCACGTGATTTGTTTCTCCACATTTTTCTTAATTTAAATTAAAGAGAGGAATTAAATTTCTGTTAACTTGATTATGGGAATTGAAAACTTGATCACCGTTCAGTTTTTTCAGTATAAGCAGAGAAAAAAAAAAAAACAAGTAAGAGTGTAGTATATAATCACGTAAATATACGAGTATTGTATATACGTATTACAAATTTGAACTGAACATGCTCTGGTATATATGGACCGATATCGAAAATTTTCATTTTATGTATTTAAGTAACCTCCTTTTATAATCACAAATACTTTTAAGCAAACAAAGTTGTTTAAGTTTCATGAAAAAATCGGTTTAGGCTATACCTCGGGTATATATGGACCGATATCGGAATTTTTCATTTTCTGTGTGTTACCAGAACTACTTTTGAGCAAAAACAATAGTGTTTCATAAAAAAATCGGTTCAGACTATTTAGATAAATCTCGGGTATATATTGACCGATATCATAAGTATTCATTTTCTGTATTTAGTAACCTTCTTATATTACCAGAACTGCTTTTAAGCAAAAAAAGTTGTTTAAGTTCTCTTACAGGACATTTTCATGAAAGCCCCGGCTCTGGCTATATCTTGGGTATATATGGACCGATATCGGGAATTTTTTTTTTGCCTTTTAATCACCATGTTTCATAATTGTCTGAAGTTTTAAGCAAAACAAACAATTTTTTTTCAAATATTTTCATACAAAATTGCAAAAACAATGGATTTTTTTCGGAATTTTGAATATATCTCAGCTATATGTGAACAGATTTTACTGAATTTCAATAGCAAACTCGTGAATCAGTTTGGTAAAAGAACAGTGATAGAAAAAAGTTTCTATGTCTAATGGTGTTCTCAACGACCGACAGGCAAAAATCGCTTAATCGACTTTTCTATTAATTCCGGTTCCGAATATGTATATTTTATATTGCCGCAAATGAAAATTGTACAAATTATTTATTTATACCCTTTACATTTTTGTGAAGGGTATAGAAATGTTAAGCAAGATTTTGAAATGAACTCACATTTTCATTGGAAGTCGAGTACTATTTTTTCCTTTTCTTAAATTAATAAACAGTTTTATTGTAATGATCGTTTCTCAGACCATTCAATTTTTAAGTTTCAACTTTTTTTGTTAATATTGTTTTTCTTATAGTATTAGAATGTTTCAAAAACTAGGTTTTCTAACGCCACAATCCTGGTCTGCAACATTTTTGTAGGCCGTTGAAAAATTTCGTAATGAAAATGATGAATTATAACTAAAAATACAAAATTATGAACTTATGATATATCGAGCTATATAAATTTTCAGAACCCATTATCTAAAACATTTATTAAAGTAATTCAATTTTCTAGTTCGAACCTCGTAGCATTACTTACATAATACTAGACTAAAACAAAGGATGCATAAATTATCTTTCTTCCGTCTTTTACCACTTTATATATTTTTTGTAATACTGTTTTGAAATTATGCCTCTTTTAATTCAGATGTTTGGATGGTCCCTCTATACTTTGTGTTCTTATTATTTTTACCATCAGTGGAATATAGTTTTTAAATATAGTTTTCATTTCAAGCTGAGGAGCAACCTTGACATATTAGTGCTATATATCCTCAAGAATAAATGAGTGTACTTTTTTGACGCAGTATAGTTATAGAAAAGTAGTAGAAGAATTTTCTAGCCAAAAGACTCAAAATTTACACTGAAATAATTTTACTAAAATTTAAATTTAAGAACTAGAAATCGATATGTTATAAAGTTTTTAATAATTCATTAGAAAAACTCATTTTAGTAAAAAAACATATACATATGTTTCTGTCAAGGCAGCTTTAATACGGTAGTGGTATGAGCACAGCTGTCTTTCGTTTCCTTTGCGTAAATTTGTCAAAAACATATAGACTTACTTGCTTTTTGAAACAAAATTTTGACAATTGTTCGAAAATTCTACTAACAAAATACATGTTGATGTATTTGGTGTTGTATTTATTGTAATTCTGCCACTACCTATTAAAGCTGCCTTGGTTCCGGTTCTCAACTTAAAAACAAAACAACCAATCCCTTTTTTAACAGTCGAATTTAAATTGTCGCCAAATTCTTTTGTACTGACAACAAATTTTGCTAATCTAATCTTACAAGGTCAATAAAAATTATTTTCAGTCACCTTATCGCCACAAAGAAATAACAATCAATTTAAAAATTCGTTTGACGTTGAGAACTAACAAAACACTTTCTAATTGTTGGTCTTTGTTTGTTCGATTTTTGGCTTACGCGTATACTTTTCAATAAACTCTCAAAAATATCTTTAAATATTTACTTAACCAACCACCTCAATAAATTATTATTTAAATGAACGCTTTTCATTGACTTACAATATTCACTGGTTCTCTCTCGGTCATTCAAACCAAAAATAGTTATTGACTCAAGCATAAATTAAAAAATGTAAATTATTTTCTAATTTTGTAATAATTAGTAAATGTAAAATTAACATAAACACAATATGTACGTACATTTATATATGTATATGTAGATGTATATTTGGAATGATGATGCATTCAAACAAAAGCAACTACTTTTTAAACAAATCTAGAAAATTTCTCATTGACCAAACAAAAGAGAATGTATGTACGAATATGTGCGTGTAATTGTTTGCCATTGATTAAATTGATGTTTACATAATTTTAACACATTCTTAAGTAAATTAAAAATTCAACGGAAAAAACAATTGAATTGAGTAAAAAAATGTTTAAGACAAAAAAAAAACCGTTTTGAAATAGAATAAAAGTTGATAAACAAGTCGGCCGTGCAGGTCTCAAAAAGAAAGGAAAAAAAAACTACAAACGAGTGAAAGAAGACACTCAGATATTGAAGAGCGGCACTAAAACACTGCACACATCGTTGAAGAGCATTTGAGGCATGAAGAATTGTTTAACCTACGAAGAAAGCAAAAAAATTTAAATAGAAAAAATATTGTTTAATAAAATTGAAGTACAACTAATCGTTTCACTGAAATTGTGAATTTGTTTGTTTTGCCAGCTTTCACCAAATAATATGGAAATCGCGAAGCAATACCATGAAGAAAGAGTTGAATTGCAGATTAAACAAATCTAAACAATAATTTACTATTTTGCCTTTTCCCATTAGTTAAAAATATATCAATGAAGGCTAGAGAACTGACCTCAAATCAACATCTAAAAACTCAATGTGTTCTTTCCGTCTTTCTTTAAATTGTGGTCCTGAAACATGTTTTTTTATAAAAAATTCATAAATTTCATAAATACAGTAATTTCAAGTAACAAGAACCCAGTTCAATTAAAAATGGATATAAAATAAAACATATAGTTGACAAAAACATATTGCCACTGTAGGGTGTTTTCCATATATTCTTTATATGATGATTAGCTCTCCCCGCGGTGCGCTGCAGCGTTGCCCGCACGGTATTGATTTTTGCTTAACTATTTTGTTGGGAATAAAAAATTATAAATAGCCTGTTTTCTATGTTTCCCAGCTATCCATATGTCGACATTTCATAGGAACTACCCTAATCATCAGTAGACTTTGGAAATTTTTGAAAGATATTCTCAAACATTCAACTTTATATCCCAACAATATAAATAAATTGTTGAGAATTTAAAAAGAAAAATGCTCTAATAATACCTGTCAAAACACAAAAAACAAGCTTTTTCATTTGACAGGTACTATAAGAGCATTTTTCTGGGAAACATAGAAAACAGGCTATTTATAATTTTTTATTGGTATAAATGTTAGAAGCTAGAATAGCGAATAAAAACTTAATTGTTTGTATTTTGTTGGGATATAAAGTTGAATATTTGAGAATATCTTTCAAAAATTTCCAAAGTACATACAGCTGGGAAACATAAAAAAACAAGCTGTTTATATATTCTTCATTGACATCAATATTAGAAGCTAATATAGTGAATAAAAATCATTTGTTTGGATTACAAAATTATTATAACATGGCAACATTGTTTTTTCACTTTTTTGACTTTTCTTTTCACTGATGTTCTTAATATACATTCTAACGTGAAAACAACGTTTTATATAATATAGTAATTTTTGGTTTTTGAATAATAAAGCACTGAATTGTAAGAATAAGGTTAGTGTGTTTTATTTGCAAAAAACCCGGCACAATAAATTACTTTAAATTAACCAAAGATGTAGTTATAATGAAAACCTCTATCAGGTAAATTTTGTAGGCAAGACAATGTTGTGCATTGTCGACTATTTAACCCATGGTTTCATTTGGCACAATCTCAAATGGGTAAGAGTTTACATATGTTGACAAAAATGTCCCTGTATTTGAGTAGCTATTTTTGGAAGTCATTGTTCACATCTCTGTTGAGACAGGCTCTCATGTTTATTCGCAAGTTTATTTTCAGAACAAAGCTCTTATAAAGTAGAGGATTTAGAACAAACTTTTATCATTTCTGCTTTTGTTTCTTTTATAACCAACAACAGCAAAACTTACTCCACTTATAACTGCGCTACAATTCCTAATGTTCTGCAACATTCAGTCCACAGCTTCGACATGAGCTCTGAAACTCATTTTATACTCGTCCGAAACTATCATTATAGTGCTTTCCATAACTTTGCTTTAAAGGAACTTTTAATAATTTATTGAATTTTTGTTGAACTTTATAATTTTTAAATTAAATTTTTAGTTTGTACAACGGGTTATAGTTCAATTTTTTTCCTTTCTTAAGTTTTTTCTTAAGAAGGATTTTTATTTTCTTTATTTTTACAATACAAATTTGCTGTGATCAATAATTTTTGATTGAAGAAGACAAGAAAAATAATAATCAAATCTTCGTAGTCGCTACACTACTCATCAGCACCCACTGGGATTTGAACTTTGGTTATGACGTATCATGATCTGCTGCTTTAACCACTCAGCCACCGAGCATTTAATTATTTTCTATCTATACTCATCTCATATGGAATCACATATGCTTTTTATATTAAAAGTTATTTCAGTTTTAATTTTATAATGGAAAAATACCGATTACAGAGTTTAATAAATTCGCACATTTGGTCGATTATCTTGACTAAACCGATTACGAAGTGCACGAAATGAGTGACGATTGAAACGACCATTTTCGATAAAGGCATCAATAATCTTAATGCGCTTCTCAATTGTGTACCTCTCCTGGATTGAATTTGTCAAAAACTGAAACAAAGAAATGTCAAATTAAGTTTGACAAAAGCCATGACGTTATGGTGTGACTCACAACATGGGAAGGATATCCAAGTTTGTATTGTATGGCTGCGCTGAATGTACTATCTGGGGTCTATACACGTCCACGTTGGTTGGTGAATGCCTGATATCTTTAAACGAGATAGGGAGATATTCGAACTTAGAACTTTTCTGGGTACGTGGGAACGGTGAAGAGCATGTTGTAGCGAATAAACTGAAAAAGAGAAAATAGATGGGATCGTTGAAATCCCGCTTAGGAGCTGTAAGAAAAAATGCAGCGTCAACTTTTAGGGATCGCTCATGACAGACGGTCTAGTGAGGTTAACTGTCGCATATCATGGCCCAGATATGATAATAGGACAACTTTTATCTTTTTTTGCGTTCTACTGTGGTGGCCCTGACGGGACAATACCACATAGGGACGCATGCAAGGAAGTTAAGTCTTCCATAGAATCTGTAGAAGGTTAATTCTTCCATTTAATCTGTAGAAGTTGAACGAGGAGGAAGTTGAGTGTGTTGGGCACTTAATCTTTCGGTATCCAACTGTTTCTTATATAAAGGCTTTATATCTAGGCAGATCAATGCTACATGATGTTGCAGAAGTATCGGAATGTAATGTAAGTGAATTGGACTCTTATATCCGATGCTCGGTTTGGATCTGAACCAGTAATAAGTATATCTGCTGAAATATATATCAAACTCAAGCAAAACAATGGAACCAAAATGGACTGAAGTAAGCTGGCTTTTTAATGGCTGGTAGCATATTAAACCCAACTTAAATATAACTTAGATGAAAAAGATGTGTCATTCTGGTTCAAATTTTAACTGAAAAATAGATTTTCGTGTAAAGCTTACTGCAATGCATGTATGAAGTCGAAAACTGGGCATTAGAGTTATTTGAAGGAAAAAAATTTTTTTTCTATGTTCAGTAATATTTAGAATTCGCTAAATCAGTTATTAATTGTTTGAATACAGACTTGTCGGGGAATTCGGGGATTCAAACAAGATTTTAATAAAAATTGTTGGCGAACGAATTCGACTATTTGTTTTTCACTAAAGAAAACTTTTGGTGAATCCGCAAAAATATTTATTGAAAAAAATTATTTGTTTTGACAAACGTTTTGTTAGTTTTATTTTTACTACAATTTTCCTGAGTGAAGAAAGTGAGCTTCCAAGCACTAGGTGTGTTTCTTTACTCTACGTATACATATCATACATACGAGTATCACTATAATGTGACGCATGTTGGCGGTTTTCATCAAGCTGTGTTGTTGCAACGGCGACTTTACCTGTTATAAATTAGTATTAAAAATTAGCTTACTTGGTAACCTAATATCTAAAGTTATTTTTTTATAGTTTACGTTCTTTATTTTTTTTTTCATTATAATACAATAGTTAATATTCAAAAATATTTTATAAAAAAGCATGAAGTGCATAATTTTATTGCACATGTTTATCAATAACCTTTTTCAACATATTTATATTTTGCAATTTCAGCTTAATTGCAATATTACCAATCATTATAAAATTGACTAGCATTTGTTTTCTTATTTAAGCTACCAAGTATTCGATTTCACTCAAAAGAATTTCATTGAGTGCAACAAATTTGCAAAGAGTTCAGTTTCATTCACTTAAATACATTTTATTCGTTATTAACTTATATTGCTGATTGTGTAGAAAAAATGGAATTTTTTCTTTCCTTGTATATATTGCACAATCTACTACATATTTATTGTGTTTAAAAATAAATTTTATTTTTTTTTCTCTTTGCGTCCGATCAGTTTCTTAATTTGCACTATTAACATAAATAATCAAGAGTGATTCTCAACTTCATATTTATTGTGAAAAATATTTGCCTGTTATTAGCATATATTCGGAGCCCTGCCCAGAAGGGGGTTACGTTCTACTATGGCAGTTCTAACGGGACGTTACCGCATAGGGTCGGATGCGAGAAGATTAAATCTTACATATAAAGATTTCTAGAGAAGTTTTAGGCCGGAGGTGAAAGTAGGGAGTGTAGAGTACATCCTCTGTCGGTGTCCATGGCTTTGTATCTAGACAGATCGATACTGCATGAATTGGCAGAAATATCAAAATGTGATGTAGGTGTATCTGATCCTCGGGTTGGTTCTGAATTGGACCAGTGACATGTAGATCTGCATACATATCTCACGCAGGCAACGCAGTGGGACTAAACTAGAACTAAGTGGGCTATCTCTTCAATGGTTGATGGTCTCTTGAATTAACCAAGCATATATTCTTAGCTGTAAGCATTCGTAAAAAAGGCAGCTGACCTGACTGAACTTGAACTGAAAAACAAGAAAGACGTTATTAGCAAACTGTAAATTCACCAAATTCCATCAAAATTTTAAATTGATTTTACTGAACTGTGCACATTTACTCAAAGTTCGCAATATTGTGTGTTTACTGTACGTACATATGTGCATATACGAGTATTTCAAAAATTTCTTTATAAATAATAAAATAAATATTAGAATAAATAATAACATAAAAATTTTTAAATAGATTTTATTTCTATCATTTTGATTAATTGTAAAAGAATAATAAATTTGATTAAAAGTAGCGTATTTTATTTTGTGTTTATTGTAACATAAATAACAACAAAGTTTATTGTAGAGCGAGGTTATAAAACTGTGGCAATAGGTTTGCGATTTATTCTCATTTTGTTATTTATCAATTTCATTTGTTAGTTATCAATATCATAAAATATTCTCACTTCATTAAGTAATCGATTGATACCATTAATAGAGAAGTAGATCAGCTTTATTATCTAATTTGTTAGCGATCATATGTTAAATGGTTTTGTTTGTTAAATGGCTTTGTTTTGAACCCAACATACCAAATATGGTTGTTAGACGGAAACACTTAACTGCCGAATTTACAACTGGGCTTGTGTCGCGTAAAAGTTGTATTTCAAAAGGCAATTTTAAATATAATCTTCCAAAACAAAATTAAAATATTTTGTAAATTGGTTTTGTTTGCAGAAGTTGTATTTAAAATGGTTCTTTTTTTTTTTTTTTTTTTTTTTTTTTGCAGACGCTACCTTACATATGACAAAATGAGTCATAAGCTGAGCTTATGACTCATCTTGTCATATGCTAAAACTGTAACAGTTGAAGAGATAGTGATTCTGTAATGTTTTTTTTTTCTAAATATTGAGTTGGGCGCCTTTCCGCCAGAAGGCAACATAACATTATTATTAATATTAGTACAAGATGGACGAAAAGTCTATATAATAAGATGTGCGATTACAAGTGTTCAAATGTATACAACTACATACATATGTATCTTCTACTGAAGTAACTTTTTGACAAATTGGGCTTAGGGCTAATAGCTAAACAAATAGCACTTAGTTTATAGGATCAGTTGTTTTTTTTTAAATCTATTACCGCTTTCAGCGGTAGACCAGGGGTGCCCAAAAGTTTTCTATGGAAGAGCAAACATTTAAGAAAAACTAACTATTATTTAATATTTTTTATTGTAAACAGTAAAACATATTTACAAAAACAAAATGTACACTGACAATCGTTGTCGTCAATTTTTACCTGCAAAGCATGCGAAAGTGTTGTTGCTTTACTCTTGTGTGTGCAGTGAAGAATGGCAAAAAATATATAAGACAAAGTTTATTGTGTATTTTCGTTGCTAGTGCTGAGTGCAGCATGTGTATATTAAAGCGCACAGCCTATAGCTAAGTGCTTTTACAAAAACAAATCAGCATCGAGTGCATAGGGCTTGGGCACGTCTGGTGTAGACTCTACACGCTGTGAAAATAATTTGCAAAAAGTTGTTTGTAAAAAAACGAATTATAACACACATTTTTGGCGAGTAACAAGTGTCCAAGTCAGCTTTCGAACAGGTAAGTTAATAATGTAAAATAATAAAAGTGAAAATGAATGTTGAAGGGCTCTGTGTAGAATTTTTTAATTTTAATGTTGCCTGTAGGCAACATTGGGCCATGGAGTGCATATTATGACATGTGAATATTTTGTTCTAATGAAATGGTTGCAAAAGGTTTGAAAAGTTCAGAAATTAAAATATGATTGATTTTGATTTGGATAATTGTGCTGATAAATTTGCTGATTATATCGAAAAAGATGATATCTCAACATAAAAATTTCAAACTGTCCTATTTTGGAGTTCACCTCCGTTAGTATTTTAATTTGCTCTGAGACGAAATGTATACTGGCTGTCGGAACAATAAGAATAAGATGTGTATTTGTATTACCTTAGGACCTTCCTTGACGGTCTAATCTAATGATGGAACATGGGGTGAATTACTCATGATTGACCAGCGCTCCTGTGTGGCTTGCAAGGCTCACACCATATGTTGGTGTTTAAAGTCAGCTGTTTCAGGCAGCTGTTATATTTAACCACATAAATAGTTGTTAATTAACACCCCCAGTTTTGTACGTTTCATTAAAAAAAGTATTGATTTATGTTGTTTACATATTTATTTAATTTAATTTATCTAATAAACTATTTATCTTGAAAATAATTCAATATGTATTTCCTTTTTCTTTTTGAAAAAACTTCTTAAGGAAAGTATTTGTTGATTGATTGTAAAATCAGAAATGCTTTGATAGGAAATAAAATGAAATTTTTATTAATTTAAATGTCATTATGTGTGTATGTATGTGTGTTAAAGCTTTTCATGTTGTCCTACTTCATGTCATAAAGTTTTTTTTCGATTTTATATAATCAAGAAATACTTTTCTTAGGATGTTTTTTAAAGGAAAACGAAATATTGAATAAACAACTTTTAATTATTGTTTTAAATAGAAAGGACTTCGAGCTCATATATTATTTTTAAGATTTTTATACATATGTATGTATATAAAAAGGTCAAAGTTAAAAAAGATCAAGAAAACGTATAAATAAATAGCCAATAACAATGAAATGGAGAGTTGCCACGTTATAACAATCTAAACGCCAAGAAAAATAAAACCGTTTACGGTGGTTAAAAATAGTTAAGTGAATAACGTAGGGGTTAGTGCAAATAACAAAATGTGTGGTTAAAGTTAACACTTCTAATTGTGCTGTAAAATTAGTGAATTGCACTACTGATGAGTATATTATTTTGTAACACACTTTTTGCTCTTTCTAAAAAATTTATTATAATTTAAATTTTAATAATATATAAAGAAATAAATAAATAATAATATATCCCCATTTGTGCGTTAAAATGTCAGTAACCCTAAAAAATTTCGTCAAACGATAACCATTATTGAACAATAAATATAGTCTTGATTTTTCGAGCAAAATCATCTTAAGCGATGCAGTACAGTCTTAGCTTAGGCTTTGTTAATCGTCAGAATTAGCGCTTTTGCGGTTCTGAAAACCCACATGTGATTCTGAAAAACAAATGCAGCCACAACGTTTTAGTATGATTTAATGTGGATTTTAATCTAGAGACATAATTAGACCATATTGTTTGGAAAATGAGGCTGGTCAAGCATTGACTGTTATTGATGCTCGATATCGGGACATGAGAACACAATTCTTCCTGCTAGATGACAGTGATAAGACATTTGTCGGATGTAAATAAATAAATTTATAAATATTATTTATAAATAATTCTATTTTGAATGCTAAACATGAGCTTCTTCGTATTTGCAATAGAAAGTTTTTCCTAGCATTAACGAACAAATTTCTTTCTATTTATTATTCATTATCGCACAAACAACGACAATATCAAAACATACAAACAGATCTTTATATATACGAAAGTTCTTCTTTTAGTGTATAGGCTTCATGTTTCATTAAAAAAATTACAATTTTACCTTTTCAAATAGCAAAAAAAAAAAACGTTTTTCTGTTTAATTCAATTATTGCTCTAAAACCTCTATATCATTTCTTTCTAAGTGTAACTTTGCACCCTAATTTCATTTGCATGATTTCATGTTCCTTTGTGTGAAAACAACTTAGTATTTTTAAATAATTATAAACTTTAATATTAGCATGTTTTGTATGAAAATAATTCCCACGTACATACTCGTATGCCAGTTAAATTAAATTTTAACATTCAAGCCAGCCAGCGTTTTGCCTTCAAGCCATCCTTAGCTTTTATCTCTTGCATTTATCTCAATTTAAATATTTTTTGCAAAAATTTTTCAATTATTTGCTATTTGGAGTTTTTTTTTTCAAACAAATATGTATAACGAATAAAAACAAAAAAACCTATTCACCATTAAATGAGCTACAGGAAATGAAAAATTATTGTGGTTACGACGCTCTTTTCATTATTTTGTTTTTTCTTACGATTTAATTACACATTTTTAAAAGTATTGCAAACATAAAAACTCATACATGTTTGCATGTATTTGTATACGAATTTGTAAATTGTTTTTTTTATTAAATTGCTAACACAAACCATTTGCTTTATAAATATATTAGACATAATACAGCTGTAGGTACGAGAACAAAATTATTTACATTCGGGGAAAAAGATATTATTTGCAACAGACATTTTGGCAGCAAAAAATTATAGACTAGCAAGGCGCAAAAGAATTATTATTGGAAACAATGAAATTTTAACAGAAATTAAAGCATATGCACAATTCTAATTGGGCAAAAATGTTTATTTAGTTTTGTTTATTTAAATGTACTTTGCAAATTAAATTTGCAATGTGCTCGTATGGCTGCATACAATGGGCGGGGTGACAATGACCATATGATTGGCTCTAATTGATTTAGGTACTCTAGAAATCTTACACACGGTAAAATATCTTAAATATTGATATCGATTATTTGATTTTACGTTTTAGTAAAAGGCGTGCTTTGCCATGATTTTATTTTCGATTCTTAGTTGTAATTTACAGATATAAGTATAAGAATTTTTTTGCACTTAACAGTGCTGCTATTAGAACATTTAGATATTATGTTCTAATAGCAGCACTATTAATATTAATTTTTGACGTGAAAGCGAAAATAATATTTATGTAAAAAATATGTAGTCGGTTTTACGTATTTACTCTCGCATACTCGGTAAACGTGTTGGTACTAACAGTGACGTTGCCAAAAGGTTTTGAAAAAATCATATTCATCGTCGATTACTGTGACGATGAGAAAGTTATCTGATATTTTTGGGAGAAACAACAAAACTCCCTAATTATCGTACTAAGAGGGTCTGTGGATGATAGGTCCAAGCATGGACCACAATTAGCTGAAAACATTAGTGCGCTCAAGAAAGTGCACAAAAGAATCCATCAACCTCAATTCGCCGCCGTGCTCAGGAGCTTGGTCTTCAAAGAACAACTTTGGCTAAAATTCTGCACAAGGATTTCCATTTTTTCCATTTAAGATTCAGTTGACACAAGAATTTCTTCCACAAGACCATTTACGCCGCCGTACATAGGCCAATAGAATGTTACAACCCCGATTTTCATGAAAAAATCATATTTTTATTTGAATGAAAATGCGAGTAAAGAATAAAGTCGGTTTTGGGCAATGGACACCCCTCAAATGATTCATCCATTAAAAGTGGCAGCCTGGGGTGCAATTTGATCAGGAGGAATCTTTGGACCTTGCTTCTTTGAAAATAAAAACGTCGTAACGGTAACCGTGAATGGGGAGCGATATCATAAAACGATTAAAAACTTTTTAACGTCACAACTGCATGCTTTGGACTTGATTAACATGTGATATCTAAAAGACGGTGCCACATCGGATACAGCCAGGATTGCTATGGAATTACTGTGAGTAGTATACCTCTCCGGCGAACACCCAGTATGTACCTTATGTCGTTCTGGGCTTATCGGCGTAGACTATCGACTGCACATCAACGTTCTGACCAGCATCGTTCTTAAAGAAGTACGGTCCAATGATTCCACCGGTCAATAAAGCATACTCCTACAATAGCCAGTTTTTTTTCTGTAACTTTATCTCAATATACAGTTAAAATTATTAACACCCCAAATATAACAGTTTAATGCATTGACGTATCAATTCGAACATAAGTGTGTTTGGGCCCATTTGCATACGAGTAAGTCTATTCATGTCGAAATGGCAAACCATACTAAACATAAATCACTTAACAGCTGACAAAATGACCGTTCGTTGATAGAGTTTCCGACTTAAATAACATCCTTTTTATTCTACGTAATATCTGAACTGACAGCTGGGATGATATACCTTCGCGAAATATCTACTACTCTATGTGAATTATAGGCTATTTGGATATCAATCTCGAATAGCCACCTAAATGAGATGAAGCATCTTTGCGTTAAAGTATTTAATTTTCGGGAGTGGAACGAATATTGATAAATTGTAATACTGCTATAATATTAATTTGGATTGCTTGTTGTATGTTTCTTCAAAGGTAGAAAAATGTATTAAATGAAACTTGTGCAATTTAAAAAAAGCTGAATTTTTTCGATTCAATAAAAAAACAAAACATCTTATTCCCCTCGGTAAAATCTTTTAGTTTTTTTCAGTTTAAAAACACATATATAGTATTTTTAATTTTTATTTATTTTTTTTTTAATATGATTAGGTTTTTTCTGAAAATTTTTTCTAAAAGCAATAAATTTAAACTGCCTTTAAAAAATAAATTCAAGATTTCGATTATGTTGAATTAAAATTCTCTTCTTTCACTATTATTTTTATAGCGAACGTGTAAATTGATTGTGTTAAATTGAAAACAAGTAGGAAAAGAAATGTATACAAATTGAAACATTATTAAACAAAAAAAAAAAAATCGAAAAAAACTATTTAAACCAAACCTTAACCACAAAAGTGCATTAAACTCATTTCACCTTTTTTTCTTCATTTTTTCTCTTACTCTCCAATAAACAACAGAAATTGCAAAAAACGAAGAAAAACTTTTCATGAAACAAATCAATGAAGAAATAATGTACCTTTATTCATACATCTCACCATACAGTTTGTACATGTTTGTATGGTGTATGTGTATCGTGAAGTGTTAGTTAGTATGTGCCAATATTTATGACCTATTAAAAGGAAAATTTTTTACAGGGCCTTTAGCCAAATTTTTCTACGTTCAACTTTTGGGTGTTCTTAATTTAGTTCTTAGTTTATCTCTAGAATATATTGTTAATATATAATTTCCTTCTTACATTGTTTACGGAAGTATACGTTGGATTAAAATATTTTCAAAATATTCCATATATTTGGCTTTTTGCAAATCAAGTCAAAGAGTATTGCATGCAACTCTACAAAGTGTCCACACTGAGAGTAGCTAAAACAATGATTGATAAAATCACATAACAACAAAAACAATTTTGAATTTAAAGCTTTAAGAAATATTAACAACTTGTTTTCTATGTTTCACAGCTGTCTATGTGTCGACATTTCAAAGGAGCTACCCTAATCATCAGTAGAAGTTCTTGAAAGATATTTTCAAACCTTCAACTTTATTTCCCAATAATGTAAATAAATTATTGAGATTGTTGGGATATTAAGTTGAATGTTTGGGAATATCTTTCAAAAATTTCCAAAGTCTGCTGATGATTAGGGTAGCTCCTACGAAATATCGACATAGCCAACTGGGAAAGATAGAAAACCAGCTGTTTATAATTTTTTGATTGGTATCAATGTTAGAAGCTAGTATAGTGAATAAAACACAATTGTTTTAAGGATTATAATTATATATCAGAGGAGAATTAGTTTTAGGCGTTGCATAGCCTAAAATGCCATAGCATAGTGTGACGCAGATTGAAATAAAAGCTCAAATAACAGCAGCTAGCTTGTTGTGGTGATATACATATATGGCATACGGGATGAATATTAGAAGGCTGCGTTTAATGCGCTTGCGGGTGTTTATACTATATCCACGTTGGCTTAATACACAGAAAAAATTATAGTAAAAATAAAATCAACAAAATTTTTGTCTGAAAAATATCAAAAAAATAACCTTGGATATCGAATTTTGTTGTTGTTTCAAAAAATTATTGTTTTGGATCAACAATTGTTTTTACTAAACTTTTGTTTGAATCTACGAATTCTTTTACAGGTCCGCATTTAAACAATATATTAATGGATTCAACGAACTTCGTTATTGAACACGAAAACAAAATTTTTCTGTGTAATGCCAAATATCTTTTAGTGAGACACTCCAGGGCACAGTGAAGTATCCGAAAATATTGCAGCGTACGATCAGACAAATATTAAGTATTAAGACAAATTTTCGTAATGAAGTTTCGATAATTATAGTAGTTATGATAATGTATAAAATTCCGTTAAATGATAAAATCTGAACAAGCAATATATCACTGTAGTTAGTTTTATATATAAATAAGAATAGAACTTGCAATATAAAGTGTACACTGGAAATCTTTACCTATCGGTGAAAAGATAAACTGTGAAATTGATTTACATCACCACCTGCCTTTACGGCGAAATTCCACCAAATTCACGAAATGAAGTATTCACGATTCGCCAGCACACAGGCTCTCACAATTCGCAACTTTTCGCTTGAAGCTTGTAGCCTTATAGACGGACCTCTTGCTAAAGAGTTCGAGTCTTATAATTCCTTCAATTATACGCAATTTCCCAGCAGTCAATGGAAGACAAGGTTTTATGAGTTGGTAGGTCGAAGTCCATTAAGAGCATCAGCCCTTAAACAACTCACCCGTCTAACCACCACTTCTGGTTCCCTACAGTACAGGTATCTGTTACAAAACAGCAGTACTTCGGGTGGTTGTTAGTCTCCGAAAACCGGCATGCACCAAAGTTATCAAGAAAACTAATTCCTCGTCCTGCGAGTTTGGGTTTAAACCACAGCTAGAACGTTCCAGCCAAGGAAGGAAACTTAACCATGATCAGCAAGGAGATAAGCCCCGCTCTGTCAATTTTAACCTTTGATATGGGTTTCGGTATTTCAACACAACATAAGTCATGCGGCTTCCTAGAGTTTTGTTTACTACAGCAAATGAGCGACCCCTTTGCCCCTATCTCCTAGAAAACATAATAACGTGGTTTGGTCTACGACAAGGCAAAACCTGTTCCTCGGGTGGCTTTCAAAAGACAGTAAAAATGTTCTTAATAACGGATTCAAAATGCAGTGATTAATGCTATAATTCATATATTGGACGGTCAGCGTCGGCCGAAATGTGAATATCCTATGCTCGCGGGTAAAGAACATAAAAATCATGTTCACTAGAACAAAATTCGGGATAACCACGAAAATTTATATTTGGTTGATGCTTTTTTTCAATTCAACAAATATTATTAGATTAGTTAATGAATAAAATACGGTCTCGCGGTGTAACTTTTTGCAAATATTCTTCGTTTTTATGCTGCTACTAAGCAAGCGTACAACTATGTATTTATTTATGTGGCCATCACTTCTATACGTAGATGTATTACGAGATGTAGCTCGGGGGGAACGATACTGCAAGGAAACAAAGGTAATGAGAACGCCTTTTTACTAAAGTAAAATTTCAGGTTAAACAATTTACAACAATAATATATAATATATCAATATGTACGAGGAATAAGTAATTTGTCCTTCTATTTTCAAATCAACAAATAGCTGCAGCCTAATGTAAAAATAGAATTGCTATATACTCGTAAAATCATCATTTCAAACCAACATATTTTGAAAATCGGTTTTAAAGTCGGCGTTTACAACGCAGGAGTTGAAAGAGACACAATTGTTAATCTTATTTTAAACGTGTGTAAACCTGTTAAAAAGGCGAAATTATTAGGCTGACAAAAATATTTTGTTTTCTTTTTGCGCTGGTACTACTTGCTAATACTCTGTCCGGCTGTCAATCAATTTTGGGAGTATCAAAGCGGGAGAGGCAAATTTACTTTTAATCATATTGTTACGAATATGTTTTTCATTTCTAACCCACTGTGCAGCTCTTAATCTGGTTCTTATAAATGTACACGCTCAATCACGCAAACAACATAAAACTAAAAGTATAGTACACAAACAAACAAACATACATGATTTAACAAACGCAAAATACCAAGTAAAGCACACGGTTCTTATTGTTTGTTGTTGCTGCGTTCGTGTTGTTTGGCAAGCATGTGTATGGGTGTGTATGTGCCTAAGAATTATATTTGTACATTTGATAATGGAATTATTAATAACAAGAAACTTCATGAGGATTGCAGAAGGTAACAAAGATATATAAATAGCAGGCAGATGTTCGGCAGAGGGGCAGTATAATTTTGAATCAATAACTAGAAATTAAATGATGATTGTAGAAGCTAAAAAAGGAGTATAAATAACAGGCAGATGTTCAGCAGAGGGACAGTTTAATTTTAAACGTTGTGCAAGACAGCCATAAGTCAGAATAGTAAGCAAGTCCAGTGTGTTGATACACGGTGGTGTTAAGTGTAAATAAAGTTGTGGATTATTTAAGTGCTGTGTAACGAACAAGTCACTAATCATAATTTTATTTGCTATTGAAGAATCTGCAGAAGTGTTTTTAATGGCAAAAGTTGAACGATACATGCCAGTTTAATAAAATATTTATTTTGTTATTTATTTGTTTTTTATAATTTTTCTGCAAAAGTTCGTTTCCCTAGTTTAAAATAATACATTCTAACACACCATATTATAAAAAAGGCCCCGTTGAGGGCTCTGCAGACTATTAATACAATTTTCCTTTCTGCACTTTCGTATTTTTTTAATATATTTAGGGCCTGGCCTGACTGACTAAACATGTCTTGCATATAAATTTACTATTTGTTTGAACTCTATTCATTCCTGCACACATATTACCATGGTCTAAGATTATGGCTATTAAAATATATTATGTTTTTTTTAAGAGGAAAACTACTTTTTAGAAAATAAAGAGAAAAAATATGTGGTAGAAAAACGAAAAACGATCATATTTTAAGACCTTGTACGTGAGCTGCCTGCCTACACAAATGGTAATATCTTGTTTTGTTTTAATATTTTCCTCTTAAACTTGATTTGCATTTTAAATAATTAATACCAAAATTATATGAAATTATTTTACAATAAAAATAGAGAGAAAATAAAATCGAATCAAATTAAAAACAAAAAAGTTAAAATTTTTATTCAGGCGCAAAAAATTCAAACCGAATAAATAAGAAACGACCCAATATTCCCAATATACTCGTAAAATTAAACACAAAAAGAATTTAAATTTATAAAAAAGTATTTGTTGAAAATGTATAAATGAATGTGTAAAAAATTTTACCGCCTAAACCAATTCATGAAATGAGAACGAATTGATAATAGTTCGAAAGTTGTGTTGTATATTTTTGCGTATAGTCTTTTTTCAGACTGAGGGTTCCGAAATTGGTTGGATGCTCTTCATTGAAAGCGCTTAAGAATATTTTATTTTAATAAATTGAAATTTCTTCGCTTTCACTATTTTTGCTATTATGTTTTGCTTGTTTTTCTTTTATTTTGTTTTGCTTGTTTTTCTATTAATCGAAGAAAACAAAATTGAATAGACGGAATAAAATTTAAAAATAAATCGCTACTGACCTTGATATTTGCCTTCATTTTAGAAATGTTTTTCTTTTTCTCACTAACGAAATAGCATCCATTAACGGCACATAAAAATGAGATCTCTTAATGTTTGCAATATTATTTAGTGTCTTAAAAGAAATTTAAAATGTTTAAATGACACATTTTATTCTAGAAATATTAAAAAAAAAAAAAATTATAGTTTGTTTTTGAAGGTATCACATGTCGTCATCGAAATTCAAAAACTACGTATCAGCAAAAAAATTAAAATTGAGTTTCTACTTGCGATCAAGTTAGCTCATATAAAATCAGAAAAAGTGATGTTACTCAATTTCGGATTTTTGACGACCATCTGTACATATTTATTAATGAAAATTGTCATATAATTCAGCAGAAGAAAAGACGCGTCATTGGATTTTGATACCGCATTTCTTTAATTGATGGTTGGGCTGCCAGTGTTGTATCACAAAAAGTGTAAAAAGTGCCGAAAAAAGGCGAAAAATGGCAAAGGGCACCATTTGTTACTTTAAGTGCATATAAGTACGAGGGCGGATTGATATTGAAGCTACCTAGCGCTAGATGGCAGCACAAATACAATGTTTTTTCTTTTTTTGAACTCACGGTCTGTCAAACGTCAGCTGTTAAAATATCACCCAAATTCATCAATTACTTTATTTGTTGTATTCGTTTGAAGTAAGCAACTTTTGTGTTTCTTGAAAAATGTGAGTTTTGAAAGTGCGGTGATTAAACACTATTATTTGAAACGGAGAACTGCAAAAGAGACAAAAGAATGCTGAAGTCAAGAAAACCGACCACATTTAAAGATGAAAAAAATGTTTTTTCTTCAAGACAACGCTCAGGTTCACACAGCATTAGATATGATACGAAAATTACGTAAAATACACTGCGATTTGGTTGGTTATCCACCTTATAAACCAGATGTATCTCCTAGTGAATTTTTTCAAGTTTCGCGTGAAAGAGATTCATTACAAACAAAAAATTGATTACCGAAACTAACACGTAGTATGAGGGGCTCTCACAATCGTATTATTCAAATAGTATAAAAAAGTTGGTAGATCGTTTTACTAAGTGTATTTAGCTAAAAGGAGACTATGTTCACACAGCATTAGATATGATACGAAAATTACGCAAAATACACTGCAAATTGGTTGATCATCCACCTTATAGTCTAGATTTAGCTCCTAGTGAATTTTTTCAAGTTCCGCATGAAAAAGATTAATCACAAACAAAAAAGTGATTACCGAAACTAACACGTAGTATGAGGGGCTCCCACAATCGTATTATTCAAATCGTATAAAAAAGTTGGTAGATCGTTTTACTAAGTGTATTTAGCTAAAAGGAGACTATGTTGTGAAATAAATGGTTTTTGAAAAAAATGTTTTTTTTCCTACTAGAGTTCTATATCAATATCAATCGGCCTTCTTATATATTAAACAATTTACAAACCTGTAAAAACAAAGGGCTATAGCTATAGTCATTAATAAGGTATATTTTAAAAAACATAAAGTAATGTTTAACAAAAAGTATACTTTTCGTCTACTATAATCAAAAAAAGCTTACTTTACTTTCAAAAGCCGGTTCTAAATGTAAACACAGAAAAAGCTGTTTTTAAGTAAATTAACATAACTCTTAATAAATCAGCTGTCCGCCGTCAAATGATAGCATGTAAAAAAAGAAATTAGTTTTGACAAAAATTAAACAAAACTTAAAAAATTTATATATAAAATGTGTACATTGAAGACTTGAGGATTTGATTCTTTTGAATTTGCCGCTGGATAAGGTGCTCCAGTTAGCCTCTCGTTCCCTTTTAAGTTGACCCTGTCAATAAAAGCGCAAACACACAGAACAATTTTTACATTGTAATTAATTTATAATAGTTTTTAAAAACTTCTTTTTTTTTAATTATTATTAAAATTTTTTGATCAGTAATGCCACTCGTTTATATTTTATACTTGATTGTATGCAAATGTTTAATAAATTTGACTCGTCACCCATTTAGAGCCATTTCGACTTAGAATTTGAACTTTAATTTTGACTATAGTTGAAAAAAGTTAGCAGCAGATACTAAAAATTTAAGTTGTTAAAAAAACCGACTTTACCTAGTGTCTCCACATAGCAATATTTATAGCCGCAGTTGTCAAATTTAATTGCGTCCATAAAATTTGCGATGTGCAGACCGCAAATTGCTATAGATAGCAATCCATTGCGCAATGATTGCTTGAGCAATTATTGCCTAGCACTGAGCTGTCAGCTGTTTTAATTTGGTATAAAAATATAACAAACACAGTGCTGTGCATACAACAAACACAGTGTTGTTAATACAACTTCTCACGTTGAATTTTGTTAGTATTTGCGATGAAGCAGTAATACGCCGCTACCTAGAGCAATTAGCAATTGCTGTACTGTTATTCTGCCGACATTTTTGCTTTAACTTAGCAATACAAATTGCTATGTGGAGACGCTACGTAAGGTTTGACTATAGATATAGCCCAAAGGGTCTTATTCATAAAAAAACCATTCCGTTTTATAAAACGCTTATTTGGCAAGTTTCTATGCTATATTTGTCAAACAAGTCTTTAATAAAACTGAAATATTTTGTAAATAAAAAATTGATCAATGGCCGAAGACGATATGTGTATTCCCGCATAAAAGCTTAACAAGGATTACAGCTTGCTGGAATTTCTTTTGGTTTGAGGAAAAGCTCTGGCTTTAGTACTAATCTGCTGCTTGGTTCTGTTATTTCGTGCTTTTTTGTTTAGCTTTGGCGCAATAAATTGCTTAACCGCTCTATTTTCATAATGGCAACAAATAAAAAAAATAACTTTGTTACAACTTTCACGCGTCTTAAACTTTTTTCAAAGTGGGAAATGTCTACTAAGATAGGCAGGCTGCTGGATTTCCTAATGTAACCAAGGTTTCCTGCTCACTTGGGTCCTGAAATCGTTTCCTTTGTTATAAGTGTCTGCTAAGCATTCTTATAAATTTGATTTTCCATCTAATCAGAAAAAAAGATATTTGTGCAATATTGTTGCACAAATATCTTAACAGTTTTGAGGTCGCAGGTTCGATTCCTACCACAGATCCTAGGGGTTACTGAAGACCAGCAAAAAAGCTTCGCAGTTTTTGCGTTTGTTAAAAAAAAACGAAAGACATGCACATTTATGGAGATTACTGCAATAGCTACTTTATTGAGCTCAATATTCAAAACAGAAATTCAATTAAGTTATTAAACAATAAGTATGGAATTTTTGTTATATTGAATAAAATTTCAAATGCAACACATGCAGGCGTGTTTAGTAAGAAATACAATAAAAATGACAACTTAAATGTGAATAAAAATTATATTAAAAAAAAAATTAACATATTTACAAATCGTATGTTTTCTTTTCCTTTGTAAAGCAATGAAACTCGATCACATTAATTGCGACAGCAAGATAAATCTATTATATAGTAACAGACATTTATGAAAAATTACTTAGTGGTTAAAAAAGTGTTTTAAAATATTTTTTAATTAACAAAACTCATTAGTTGCGCAAAAAGCACATTAATTATTGAAAGAAATCATGAAAAACACTGTAAGTACGCGCTTTTTAAATACGGATACTTAGCAAAATTTTGCAATTATAAATAGATAAAAATACTATCACTGCTGGCCGCTGCTTCAAGGAGGATCACTGTTGCCATGTTTAATGGTATATCGTCATTTTGAATATTTTGGGCTCTGAAAATAGCACGCTGACGATTTAAAGCTTTATTTTTCACTGTTTTTGTAGATTACATTGTATACTTTCATATTTTTCAAGCACTTTTGATTTAAAACTGCAAACTTCATTTTTTTATGTTAATTTAAGTAATAGCTGTAGTATAGAGTATCTGAAGTAGTTTTATTAGACTTTTTATGATTTTTAATTATCGGCATCTAACTTTTGTTCAACTGGTAAAATAATGTGTGGAAACAGCAACAAAGAGGTAAGACAAGTTATCAGATTTTATTTATACTCCTTTGAAAATATTGTCATCATTTTGTATCTCTGCTTACCCACTGTGCAGCCGTTGATCTGATTGTTATAATTGTAAACACACATCCATACAAACAGCGCAAAGCCAGAAAACGAAACATAATACACACACATACAAACAAACATATACATATTAAAGAAAGCAAAGCTCCAAGTAAATCATGATGTTTTCTGTTGTTGTTGCATTCTCACTTTTGTTTCTTATTGTTGCGTTCTTATTGTTTATTGTTGTTGCATTCATATTGTTTCGCGAGTATGTATGTGAGTGAGCAATTATATTTGTACATTGGTATCTAAAATTATCAATAACCATAAATTAAATGATTAGAGTTGAAGCTAATAAAGATAAATAGCAAGCAGATGTTTGGCAGAGGAAAATTTTAATTTAAACGCAAGTAAGTCTAGTGTGTTAATACACAGTGGTATTAAGTGTAAATAAAATTGTGAGTTAAATAGGTACTGTGTAACAAACAATAGGGTGTGACATTATTTCATTTGCAATTGAAGAATCCGCGAAGCAAAACTGTAACAATATATATTGGCATGTTGAGATATCTAAAGAAAAACGGTGGTAAAATAAGTGTATACATAATGTCCTGCTCTTAATATATTACAATAAAAACTTAACAACTTTGAACTGTGGCAATTGTTTCTCTGTTAGTTGGCCAATGAAACAAAAATTTTTTTAAAGTTAGTGATATTTCTTTGGTAAATATATTAAATATGACCCATAAAGATCATATATGAATAGTATTTAGACAAACTACTTATCGAAAAAAGTACAAATTTGTATATAAGAATGTGTGATCCAATATTAATAAGATTTCAATTTCAAAATAAATTCAAAACTTTAAGCCTTATAAATCTTTACAATATTATAAAAGATGAAAGTGGGTTTTCATTTCGTCGCAGAATGCGAAAGACTGCAAACATTTTTGAATAGTACATAAAAAGAACTATCAAACTACATCGTATTAAATGAAATCTTACAAATATTATTTTTGTTATGTACAAAAATCTGTAGAACGTCGACTTATGAACACAACTTTGTTTGCAAATATTTATTGCTAAATACTGCAGTTTCTTTCTAAGATAAATATTTTGTTTAAAATGAATAATTTAACTTGTTGACATCGAATTTTACGATTTTTTATCTCTATGAGTATCCTTATTTTTAGTGCATTAAAAACTTATTAACTAACCTCGGCTTAAGTTATTAATTATTTATTTTAAATTAAACACTTAAAACAGAATTGGATATTAAATTTTTATGTGAACTTAAAGCACAATCTCTGGCTTCTTTTATATGATTTTATTTAAGTGCCCAGGCTGGCTTAAAAAATTTGGATGTAAAGTCTTTCATTATTAACTAAGTTACATTAAGCTCTTGGCTAAGGGAATGAAAATTGTTGTAGAGTAAGAGAAAAAATGTAAATTTAACTTTATATCTTTTTATTGGTTCTCTTAATAGTTTTTTCCAATTTACAAGAAAAACTATGTTGAATAAAATACGTATGTAAACAGCTCAATACAATATTTAAAAAATTAAATTTTCCAATTGGTTTTGGTTTTTTGCAATAGTGGCTGTATTAATTGCTGCGTAGGCCGAAATAAACTATTTTCATTGGAGAGTTGCTGGTTTTCAAATATCGCTTTCAAAAAGATCAGCAGTAGCTTTATTTTGTTTCACCATTTAAATTCGTTAAATTTAACAAGTTCGCCTACTTATTTTGGTTTTATTTGTTAATTCCGAACCTCTAGATGATGGGTCTGCTTTTTGTTTCAAATTAATTATAGCTTAGAACGGATTTAGGTTTGTGTTTGTGTGTGTTAATGAGTTGTAGTTTTTGAATAAATTATTAGGAAGTTTGATTAGTTATAGATAAAAAATATAAATTTGTAACAATAGCTTAAAAATCTTCCATCCACAAAACCAGTTCTCTGAAAACTAAAGTCGTAATATATGTGCTTTTAGTTTTGGTAAACAAAATAAAACTCCAAAAAAACTTTTTAAGAATAAATAAAATGCAAAAAAAAAATTTTTTTGATGACTTAATCACATTTTTTTGGAAAAAAGTTCTTATTACTTGCATTTGTACTGATATTTTGTAGTTCTATAGACTTAAATTGTTTAGTACTCGTACGTCTTATCAGCCAATAGAGAGAAAAAGTCCACAATTATCAAACTTTAGGGTCTTATTTATAAAAAATAGTTTATGTAAATTAATCTCTTATTTGAAAAGCTAAGTATCGTTATTTATTAAATAAGCCTTTAATAAATATAACATATATTATATTATAAATAAAGCCCTAAATATTTTCAAATCCAAAATCCAATTGAATTCTTCTAGTGTTGTTTTCTGGATAAATACGTGTATCAGACGTGAGATATTTACTCTTATTGTGTTTGGCGAAGTGGTAATGCGACAGCCCTCGTAATAGCAAGTGCATTTACACTCTTATGTTACACCGTCTAAAATTATCGACAAGCTAAATTTTGTAAATGAATCACAATGTAAAAGATTATGTCAAACTAAACTATTATGAAGCATCCTGTTAAAGAAGTGCCAAAGAAATGTTTATAAATAACGAAGAGAATAAAATAGTAATTTTTTTTTTCGCTTTTCGACCCTTTAAGAAAGTATTCAATACTGCTTATGTTCCTTACTTGTGGTATACTCCGGAAGTCGTGTGCGATTATTGCTATAGCAACTTATGCAAGTTTACTGATGGAAGGTCAACGATAAAGTACGGTATACCAACAATTTGGCTACCACGTACGGAGCACTGCAATGAGTTGTGCTACTTTTGCGTAACTTTTCCTCAAACTAAAAAGTAGCAATACTTTCGCCGCAATAAAATTCACTACGCTAATGTAGAATCGGTTATTCCAGCGGTTTTGTACTCACTAGAAAAACGTATAGCGGCTTCAGTGAAGATTTTTGATGACGTTCCCGAAATAAGCGATGTAAAATCAACAGTAGTTCCAACAATGCTATCAACATTTCTTGCATCGAATGCGAGATGCTAGAGCTCAGAAGTATAAATATGTACCAACATCCAGTGAACTTAGGACTGCAGTGCCCCATTTAGTAGCACAAGCCGACTTCAATGACTTTGTGCGTTAAAGGACAATATATTACGCGTATGCTTAACGAATACTGTTGGTCTATTTGTCGCAATGGTGGCACAAATGCAAGAATAAAAGGCCGAAGTTTCTCTAAAAGCGTTAACGTTTTTATTGTATCAATTTTCAATGTTAATTTAACAAAATTAATTTTAAAAATTCGGTTTTTTAAGAAAATGAAAACGATAACCACTTTTACAAAACAAAAAAAATCAGGAAAATCTGGGAATGGGCAGAAATAAAAAATATGACGTGATACAGACATTTTCACGAGTCTGCCTGCAAACATTAAGCTTGATTGGATCACGGAAAAAGGGTTAAAAATTTATCCAAAGTCTTTCACACAGGCAGACAGACGGACACTAGGAGCTTTATATTTTATAAAAAAAAAATCTGACGTGTACATGAAAATTGACGATACACGTGTATTTTTATTTTTTCTCCCCTTTCCGAAGAAGTATAGAAGTATATTTGGTTCATAGGATAGAATGTGTGTAACGCGGTGTAAATACTGACTTTCAATGAGAAACTATAGAATAAAAATTGGAGAAAGTAGAATTCATATTTTTATTTTTGATGTCATTTTATTTTATCCCATTTTAAGTATTTGTCGAGAGCAAATACTTTCGCAACAAATTTACTTCCTTTTGAAAGACAAATACTCCAACACGGTAGCAATTTAAGGGCGTTTTTGTAATAGATTTCAAACTTGTCGTATTCATTGCCGTTTTTCGCCAATCACGGTACCTTTTTTCAAAAACGCCCGCCCTTCGCCATAAAAACGGCAAACATAATAAGGGTGATTATTGCAGAGAAATTGTTAATAAGATGATTTATATACGTTTAAATCTGAAAAATTTATTACCGTGAGAAAAAAAAAAACTCTGGGCTAGAAATTGTGGTGTAGGGTAAAAGCAGCGGGCCACATCGATCGCAAAAGAAACAGTATTAAAACATAATTTTATATAAAGCAGGATTTTTCTGCGATACAGTACAACAATTCAAATTTTCGGTCTTATCAGCAGTTGTTATTTTTCATTTTATCCAACCATAATAAAGTTTTGTTTACAACAGTTTTTTTGTTTTTTTTTTTTTTTTTTTTTTGCTATAATTACATTCCACATGCAAATTATAAAACAATCATTTCCGTTTTGAGTTTTTTCTCCTCATTATCGTTGTCGTCGTCATTGCTGTTTCCAATTATGCAGTTTGTAAAAATGTCAAATGTACATTATTAGTTTGGAGTTGACGTATCAAATAAAGCAAAAATTTAATTTACAATAAATTAATTTACAAGTCTTATTGGAAAACTTGCTAAAGATTATAGTAAATGTTCTTTCTTTTTTTATCGCTACTAATGTTTTATTTTGAACTACTGAGATTTCTTATTAAACGATGTGTTGAAATATAAAGATAAGAAATAGCAATGTAAATCAATGCAAATTTATTATATATTTTCTCAATATAAAAAAAAAAACACTCAATCGTTTTTGTTTGCCAAGAAGATTGAAATTTGAATTAATATTCGTATTAAAGCGAGGAACAAGAACATAGACGCCCGTTTATTTTTCTTCAAATGGAAAAATATACAATTCTTTGTTTTTTTTCCTTATTTTCAAGCATAAATTTAAGATCAAAGTCTTAGTAAAGTAAAACACTGAGAAAAATCATGACTGCAAAAGTAAAAAACATGGCAATATTTTAAAATCAAAGTCAAAAATATTAAATTAGAGTTTTTACGTATTTAGAGTAAAATTTAAGAAATCTGTATCGTAAATTATATCAAATTCCAAACTTCAGAAGTCAGTTTTAGAAGGTTGTAGTATATAGGGGTCTGCCGGAAAGCAGTTTGAAAACAAACTGTGTCGAGTTTAATACACCTTGAGAGCATTAAGTTCTATTAGCTCTAAAGAGATATAAAATGGTAGTTCAGCTAAACTGGGAAACTGCTTCTTAACTATACGCGCAGGAAAAACGTATTTCCTCACATTGTTCTGGCAACTCTAATATGTACTCTACAACATTTTGTATGGTAACCTCAAAATTTGTATTATCGTGTAAGTGTATAAATATGTATATGATGGTTAAAATATTAACATACGTTTATATCATTTTCAAATATGGTTGGCACATAAAAATTAGTTTCAATACGACTATAGCTATTATTATCTGCCACTAAAATCTACTTACTTTAACTAAAACAAGAGTATAGTATATTCGGATGGGCCGAATCTAAAATACCCTTCACAATAGTCACGAATATGTATAGTATATTAAAAATGTGGCTTGAATATGCTCGGTTATATATGAACCGATATAGGGGAAAAAATTTTTTTCCTTGTAAAAGACATTCCCAAAGGGTAATCTCTCAGGGAAATTTTCATTGAAAAATCGGTTTAGGCTATATCTCGGATATATATGGACCAATATCGGAAATATTCATTTGCTGTATTTTAGTAACCTCCTTTTATTACCAGAAGTACTTTTGCGAAAAAAGTTGTTTGAGTTCAGTTAAGCGACATTTTCATTCAAAAAGCGGTTTAGGCTACATCTCAGGCATATGTGGACCGATATCGAAAATTTTAATTTTCCAAAACAAAACAAACAAAAAAAGTTGTTTAAATTCGCTTACGCGACATTTTTTTTCAAAAAGCAGTTTAGGCTATATCTCAGGTATATATGGACCAATATCGGGGACAGTTATTTGTGTGTTGTAATCGCCAAATAATTGTGTAAAGTTTGAAGCAGAACAAAAAAATTTTTTTTAAATTTTCATAAAAAATTTCAAAAAAATTGCTTTTTTGGAATTTTGGATATATCTCGGCTATACGTGAATCGATTTTACTGATATTCAATAGTAAACCATGAATCGATGGAGTAATAGAACGGTGAAAGACAAAAGTTTTTAAGTCTAATGGTTTTCTCAGAAACGGTATTTCAACGGCGAACAGACGGACACCGCTTAATCAAATTTTCTATCAATGCTGATTCTGAATATGTATAGTTGATAGGTATATATGGACCGACATCAAAAATTTTCATTCTCTGTGTTTTGGTAACCCCTTTTTATTACCAGAACTAATTTTCAGCAGAAAAAGTTATTCAAGTTCGCTTACGCGATATTTTCGTTAGAAAATCGATTTAAGCTATATCTCGGACATACTTATGTATATAGAACGATAGCGGCGAAAATTTTGTTTGCCTTTTAGTCGCCATGTTTTATACTAGTATTAAGTTTAAAGCAAAATACATTTTTTTCAAAATGTTTCATACAAAATTGCCAAAAAAAAAGCTTTTATCAGAGTTTTGAATATTCGTATATCTCAGCTGTACGTGAACTGATTTTCCTGGGTTTCAATAGCAATGGTGAAAGAAAAAAGTTTCTAAATTTAATAGTTTTCTCAGAAGAGGTATTTGAACGACCGACAGGTGAACGTAACGGTGGATAGGGTAGGTCCCTTACATGCCCCAAAAATCAGAATACAGTGGTGAGGCAAACGCCAAAGCAAAACCTGCTCCTCGGAGCGACACTTAAAAGAGTGTTGACAAATTAAAGTTTTATATGTCTATAACTGACAAGTCAAACATTTACACTAGCAGCGTCTGCGGCGAAGAAAAAGTCTGTGACGTTAGTGAAACTGAGTGGCTTTGAAACATAAGTTGTACAGGATATTTCATGGCTCTTCGTTGGGGAACAGGAATTGTTATTACTTTCATTTGAGTTACTACTCCGGTCTAGTGATGTATTGAAATTGCATGAAAAAAAGGTGAACAGCACAATAAATCGATGATAGAAAATTCAGCGAATACACTCTGTTCAAGATTTTTTCATTCCACAAAAATTTTAATTTTCTGTGCGGACTGACTTCCGTTCCCGAACAGAAATGATCCCTGTTACATGGCTGAATATTTCATCTGATTTATAAGTAATAATTTTTAAAAGTTTGTCAATTTTAACGAACGGAGGCTTTGCCGTTCAATAAATTTTTACGAATGTTCAACCTTTTATTTCTCAGTGCAACTCTTGCAGTTCTGTATTCTTCTTTTCTACACAAACAAACATATTTTCCCTGATTAAAAAGTACTCATTTGATTACAATAACTTAAACTAAATTTATGTGTTCATATTTTAATGATATTTTTTCTATACTCGTACGCTTATGAAAGCTTGTTGTTGTTTTATTATAAAATAAAGTTTCTTACAATTTTAAATCATATTTCATTTGTTAATTTTTTTACTTTTTATTTTATAAAATGTACTTTTTTTCATTGGATACGCTCTGTTTATAATAAACAATGAAAGCAAATGTTGCGTTGTCTTTGTAGTTGTTTAGAGCTAATGGAATTTTCTGCTGTTGTTGTCGTTGCCCCTACTTTTGCAGCAACTTTATAATTCTTTTTTTGGATTTTTATTATAGATTTCAATTTGTTTTCTTCATTATTGTTAATATTCTTTTATTTTTTGCGCTATTTTACAAAACAAAATGGTTTGATCTTTTGTTGCAAGTAGTAGAGTGAGTGACCATAACTAAACTACTATAGCAGAGTTGTGTGTTAAGAAATTTACACACACTCAAACGTTGTTGATTGCGATTGCATTACAGCACATTAGTTCGCTGCAACAACTGCAACTAGTAACCAATTGATAGCAAAGTGAACAACATCACTTTAAGTTGTATGACTTTTTTCATCTCCCCATTTTACAGTAAATAATGTGGACAAAACTAAAAAACAAACTAAACCTTTATACGTTCATATAACGTTTGATATTCTTAAATGGCATTTGGCTTTTAAGTTTAAGAACAGGGGCAGAGCCATACATTTCTTTAGAGGTATAAATAAGAAACTACTTTATAAAAGTTTTTTATAATTATTGCAAGGAATATAATAAAGAACTTTAAAATAATGTGCCTAGTTATTTTCGTCCTCCCAACCGTTATCGCTATAATTACTGACATCTCGAGAATATGTATAAAAATGCATTGAGAATACTGTGAAAATTCACATGATTGATGAAACAATAATAATTGTGTACTTTCGGTATTTCTGGATTTAAAACGTGTTTTCCAAACAATTAACAGAAGAATGCTTAAGCTATAAAAATACGAGATCAAAAGAAAACAAAACAGTATAAAAGTTATTTACAAAAGCTTATCAGCTGTAGAGAGTGTTAGAGGAGTACTGCAGGGAGTAGTTTTAGGAACCTTTTAGCTTATTATATAAACTACATGAGAAATATATTAGAAGATGCGAAAATATGCATATTTAGTGATGATGCACCTAATGGCCATTACAAAGCTTCGTAGGGTATAGAGACTTGCATGCCTATGTACCACAGGTGAGCTGAGATCTTGCCTAATGGCATGTATGGAAGGTCTTCGGAACCTACTGCTGATTAAAATGGCTGTTCAGACGATCCTAATTTACTAGAGGGAAAATCTCAAGAGGTACAACTGCGCTGTGGGCGAAATGGTCGATCTAGCGTTAATTCAATTTCCGAAGTGTATAACTGCTCCAAAACTGTGTATTTCTCGATTACTAATATACCACTGAACTTAAATATCTATTACATTTTGATTGTAATGATCTAGTTGAACAGCTGTGAGCTGCGAAACATAACATATGTTTCAGCCGATACACTAAGTTTTAACACGTGTTTTCTTTGCATTGCCAAATATTCTCAAAAGTTGCGTTTGTCTCAATTAAGTGGAAGAAAATTGGTTTTATTTATAGTTAGAGGTATGTATTAACTAAAAAAATTAAGTTTGTGACCTGTGCTGAAGTGTTGTAGAAAATATTCTTGGGTATTCTAGAATATTTTTTTTTTAAATTACTATGTTGTCCTATGATTGTAAAATGTGCAAATTTATCTGCAGTCACCTGAAACTTTATATGATATTGCATTTTTTAGGAACAATGTCGGTGCTCAGACGAGAAATTTGTTTACTATGGCGCAACGAGCCCGTGCCTACTAAAAACTTTTCTCCCGTTGAAAGTCATATATTTAATAATATTAAATTAATATTAAAGGGAGAATTAGTTTGTACTTTTTTTTCCATCCTGAATCAGCTGTTTTGTTTCTGTTCAATATAAACATGTATTGTACATGGTTTATTTTTACTTTTTCGTTCTGTTCTGTTGCAGTCTAATCTGTTGAAAATAGAATTCAACGTTAAGTGACGGCCAGATATGTGTATGTTTTACTTTTTTCAGGTATATAATTTTTTTTGTCAAAAGCTAAAAAATTTGTTTCAATTAAAGATTTTTAAAAGTTAATACATTTTTATCAATTAAGCAACTAAAAATAATCAAAAGAATAGTATTTTAGTGAGGAAAAAATTATATTTTGTATAAGAAGTGTAATAATAATTTCTGCAGATTGTAAGAAAGAAGTGGGCTGTTTGATCACAATTTCTAAATGATTAATTTGTTTCTTTTTTTTTTTTTTTGTTTCATACATATTTTATTCTTTATTTCAATGTTTTACTTTATTTATGCTCTACTGTTAAAAACAGCTGAATATTTTTACGGAAGAAGTAATTGTAAAATATTTGCTACCGAAATGATCGTCACAGAACGGCAACAGAAAGTAAAAACTAATGAGGCCTTAACTCGTATAAAAGTAATAAAATTAATTTAATAAGCAAAAAAATTAGAAATTTTTTAGCGAAATTGGTTGAGAACTGGAAATTGAACCATAGAAGTAGCCACAAATTTGAAGAAAACAACAATGAGTGGTTAGATGGTCAACTTTTATTAGTTGATCTACTGACTAGTCGTGGAAGACCCGACAAGATGTTCGACGAATGTTCCAATAAAACGAAATTAAGTAAAGTCTCACAAATTGTTAAGGAAATACCTCACAGTGAGCTCGTAGCAGCTACAACATGCAGTTTATACAAAGTAATAAAGAAAGATGTCGATAATGATATTTTACAGCTTTTGTCACAATATAGTGTACCACCTTAGTAGTTCTGAATCGGATTAAAAAAAAACTGTTAATAATATGTATTGTTATTTTTAAATTTTTTACGAAAGCAACTGAAGCATATGAAGACGTAATAAGGTAAAAACAATTATTTCAACAGAAAAAATGAATACAAATTTAAAAAAAAAATGTTTCTAATATTGAAGTTTAATATATTTTTAGACCACAGGAATGTGAAACATTAAATGTACTAACTTTTTCCTGAATGAAACAAACAATGTTTAAAATATGAAAAACAAGTTACAACTTTCACAAAAAAAAAGATAAATATATAACACAAAAATCTTTTTTTGCTTAACATTGTAGCTTAATCTATTTGTAACTAAAAAAAAATATATAAGAGAAACAGTTCGCCCAGTGTGAACTGGTGAAAATACAACGAATATAAATCCTTATCAACTGCTTCCCTAATTTATGCATTTTGATATCTCTGCCATCGTTATTCTATGTAAATTTATAACAAATTTATAAACCTAATTTAAGCGCTAGTTATGATTAATATAATAAAATATGAAGCTGATAGCCTTTGTTGCTAGTACTTTCTTGTTAAAGATTTATCATAATTTAAATCGTAATAATATATAAGGATATAAATAAAAAGAGATTTGCAATGATGATCCTGGTTTCTAGCCTTTGCCTTAAAATAAATTTCTTCTACACTGAAAAATATTTGCTTCATATTTCCAATGAACCCCATTCATTAGATAATTTTCATTAACCGAATGAAAAATTACGTTCCATGAATGAAGATTCACAGCATTAATGAAAATATTCATTAAAATTGATTCATTAGTTTTCATAATTTCATTAGAAAATTTCATTGGATTTGTTATAAACAATTTTTGAAGGCTGGGTACAAAATTTTAGAGATTTATTAAAAGTGAGATAATAAATATATTATAACTATTAACTAAATGACAAAGGAAATTATTTTATACATTATTTACTGTGTAAAAAATTATTTTATCAATAGTTTTTTAGTTGTTATGAAAATGTTCATTATATTAACTAAACTTTTCATTAGAGTTCATAAACTACCCTCATTTTAAGTACCTACATAGTTGAAATCAAAAGCAAAGAGATGGGCTCTTCTTTGGTTTTTTGCTTAAAGGAATATTTATTCTGTTACAAAGGCAACAACAATGTCACACTTAATTTTTTCCTTAGCCTTCGTTGTGAACAATTATGTATTTATATACCTATACTATAGATTCAATAGCCAAAGCAAACGTTTTGTTTTTGCACGCAACGGGACTTTTTTTTTTGTTCTTCAAAAAGCAAAACATCACAAGTTTCCAAGAGCAGAAGCAAACGTTTAAAAAAAATTAAATGAGTTTGCTGCAGTTCATTGTTTAAAATGATTTTGAAGTCAATAGACAAAATTTATGAAGTTTATGAAAAATAAAATATACTTAATTATCCAAAATGTCTACATACATATGTATGTAACATTACATATTATTTTTTCAGTTATTTTGTGTTGAATTAAAATGTTTTGATTTTGAATTAAAATATTTTGATTTCCTTTTTAATGTATTAATATTATTAATTTTATTTTGCATTATAATTAAAACAATAAAAAATTATTTTATGCTTAATATAAAAAAAATTGTTTAGTTTCTTTTCAGTAGCACAATTCTAATGAAAAAAGGTCATTAGAATAATGAAACTCCTCCTTAAACTAATGATTTTATTTCATTAGAATGAAGAAAATTTTTCACCAAATTGGTGAAGATTTTTTTTTGGTTCAACGAATTTATTCATTAAAATAGTGAAAATATTTCATAAAAATAATGTAACACATTCATTAGCCTAATGAACAAATAACGTTAACCTAATGATTTTTTTCATTGTTTTAATGAAAAGTATTCATAAATATTATGATTTATGCTTCATTAACTTAATGAAGTTTTCATTAATCCAACGAATGTATTCATTAAATAATTTTTAATGAAAGAAGATTCATTAGTCCAATGAAGGCCATCATTGGCCGAAAAATAATGAAAATTTTCATTAGATTAATGTCAAAATTCATTATATCAATGAAGGAATTATTTTCAGTGTAAATGCTCGAAATATTTACTGAAGTTATGAACCAGTTGCAAGTATTCCGTGTTTGAAGATCTGCAATTTAATCTGTTTTAGTTATTTATTTCGCTTGGGAAAGTGTTCCCCATTTCTTCTACCCCTCTGATTCGCCAAATAGTTTTAAGCCACATTTGTCGGCTTCTTAGATTGAGTTTAAAGCTAAAAAAAAAAAAAAAGTAGTGTGATGGTGTCGCTGTTGATTATTTTTACAAAACTTGCTAATGGCTACTGATAGTCGTCTTCGCTGTTTACGTCGCCATTGCCATCATCATTCTCGGCGTTCACATCCTCGTAGTTTCGGTCATCACCATCATCAATGGGAGAGTGAATGTTTTACTTATTTACGATCAAATACTTTAATTTGTCTCTTTTCTTGATTTTTGTTTTCATTTTTATTAAACAGTTTGCTTTTACCAACTTCAAATGCCAAGTCTGTTCACAAAGTGCAGCTGTTTTCTGTTAATGATCAAATGTGAGCAATATTAAGAGAAGTAAAAAAGCTTAAAAGCCTTCAACACATCATACATACTGAACCAAAGTAGTTTGTGAAAGAAAAGGTTCTTTTCTTAGTGGCTGCTTTTAATCTTTCACTTTGAAAGTAGACTTCTCTCTGCCACAATGTCTGTCCTTATTGCTTTGCTTATGTATGAACTTGCCAGCCAGACAGTCTTGTTGTCTGTGGTTTAAGCCGCCTTAACATATGTTGGGAGTTATTATCTTTTCTATTAAGAAAATATATTAATACAAAACAAAAAACGAACAACAAAATATTTGCCGCAAATATTTATACTGAAGAGAAAAAAATGGGGAATATTAAGATTAGAATTTTAATAGGAATTTTAAAACACTCTACATATTTGCCATCTTAATATAAAGATAAAATCGTAAAAAATCAGTAAAAGAAAAGAAAAAGACAAATAGTTGTTTTTATATCAAACCGGATGAAATATTAATTGTATGGAATTTATCTGAATGCATGCACATACGTATTTACTGTGGTGAGTTAAATTGAATATGTGATCCGACCATTGTGACTACTTGAATATTTGAATTTTCAATTTCATCGCACTGACTACATAACATTGCTCCGAGCAAACAGTCGTAAATATACAACGAATCTCGAAATTAAATTAAATTGTCAAAGTATATGTTTTCGTTGCAGATTACTAAAAGTTTTTAATTCTTTCTTAAAGTAATAAATGGATACATATGTATATGTGTATGTATGTGTAAGATATATTTACAACACATACGTAAAACAATTAAACAAATTGCATTAACATTATTTTTACAAAGTATGTATTACTATATTTTCTAGAGCTTTTAACGACCCTAACACATTTCTTATAAATAACATCACATTCCATAATTTATTGCTGTTGCAAACCAAACAAAAAATTAAATAAAAAAATTCATTTCAGCTTTAAATAACAGCACATGTTCATTTACTTAAAACTTAAACCCCTACAACTATTTTTTATTCTCTTTTCAAATATTTTATAAATTTTTTTCTATGTTTTTTCTTCAATTACTTGAAAAAGTTGTTTGGACACATGTTGCACTCGCGTTTGCATTTGATACATAATACTTGTACTTGTTCCATAAACACTTGTCTATGACTGACGTTTTGAAAGATTGTCTTGTGTTTAGTTTTTGCAGGCATTTACACTCAGAAGAATTTTTGGATTTTTAGTACACAAAAAAGTTAATATGGGATTTATATTTTACTTTTATACTATCCACTAATATACATATATATTTTTTGTGTTAGCAATCACTCTATGCAAAATAAATTTTTACCCATGGTAACTATACAGCATGACACAACGTTGACGTAGAGGTAGGACTTAAGAATTTAATAACTTTTTTATTTATTCTTATATTTCATATTTTTCAGCTTATAATATATAAAAAATTTTAATATTTTTACACAAAGTGTGGAAAATAGCGCCATTTAAATAACCTCCGTTTTTAGTTTCGCAATGATGAATTTGTTTTAAAGTAGTTCAGGGCTTCTATTCCCTACTGTATGCAATTTCCCAAGAGTTAATGGAAGGCAAGGCTTAACGAGCTGGTAGGCCGGACGCCATTAAGAGTGTCAGCCTATAAACCAACTCACCTGTCCAACCATCACTCTTTGTTCCTTAACATACAAGTATATCGGTTAGAAGACAATAGCACCTCGGGGGGCAGTTAGCCCCCGAAAAGCGGAAGTTATCAGGAAGTTATACTAATTCCTCTTCCTGCGATTTTAGGTTTAAATCGCACTTCAGCCAAGGCAGGCACTGCAACTATGGTCAGCACCGAGAGATCTGCGAGGCAGAATCTCCCGGAGGCTTTACTGATCCCCGTTCTGCCAATTTTAACCCTTGGTACGGGTTTTGAAAGTTCAGCAAAACATAAGCCATGCGACTTACTAGAGTTTTCTTTGCTACAACAAACGAGGGACATCTTCCCATTTATTCTCCAGAGAACAGAGTACTCTGGCTTGGTCTAAGTTAAGGAAAACCCTATTACCCGCGAGGAGCATAGAGCTGCAATAAGAATATGAATCTCTAAAGGCATGTGAAGCCTGATCAAGAACACTAGTTCAGTTTTATGCATTATAAGTTGTAGTACATGCGCCCTTAACCATATCCTCGATCCTATCATAATATGTGTGGGTTTGTAGCGATGTTGTCGGGATAGCGCGCTAAAAACGTATTCCGCGGCATTTCAGTCTTAAAGTATTAAGTGATGTTTAGCGGGCTAGGTCCGAGAACGGAAACTTGCGTAGCCCTTGCCGTCATTCGGATCTTTCTCTGGTCTTCCATTGTATTATAAATAAGCTTCTTTAAGTTTTCCTAATGATTCGGTAAACAGAAATTTTCTTCTAATTCCATAAAAGTATCTGGAATTTTTAACGCCCATTGTAGCCAAGAAAGACTTGTACGATGGTGCCGTATAGCCTAAGCAACGTTAACAACATACGTATGAGCTCCTATTGTTGGTCTTCTAGGTCTTAAGCTATGCTGTCTTTCTGAAAGAGCTCTTATATATATTCATATATATATGTTTGTTTTATTGTTGTATTCCAACCAGGCCCACTCACTATCATGTGCATTAGAGATAACTAATTTATACAATGGCGAACATTTCCTCCCGAAGATTGTAAATGGATATTTTGCTCCATCGGTTTCACGCTCTAATTGCCAGCTATTCATTTGCAGTTAAATGCTTTATGCTCTTAGGGCCTAACGATAAACTTCCTGATAGTTACGCTTAACATTAGTTAACGTGAACGATAAAGTTACCATTAAATTTTACCATTTTTACCACTGAAGTTACAACATTTTCAGCAGATAATATGGCAGCTTAAAAATACTTAAAGTTAACTTTGAAATTTACCATGAGGATAAACCCGCTGTTAAGTTATCAGTAACTTTTCAGGTAAATGTTAACTTGTAATAACCAAAAAACAATTATCTGTGAGATAAAATCCTAATGTTAACTATTCGTCAGTTATAATAATGGCCTTTAGTGTATAGATAGACTACTTCTTTCACTATTGCACACGTGTAAAAATGTATATTATTATTGCCTTAAAAATATGCCACACTTCATTTTCTTTACGTGCATGATTGATGAATAGGATTGGTTACATCAATACAGATTTTAAAAATGCTGACACTTGTATATTTTGTACACTTTTAAAAATCCATCCATAAGTATTTTCTGTTTTTTATTGAAGATTCAGCTAAAATATCGAACTTAAATGCCCTTATAAAATATTCAAATCAAATTTAACCAGCAACTCTAAAATAGACAAAATATGTGTGCATGCAACAAAATATAGAAATATAACCAAACTGAAATATTGGTACATAGTAGGACTTTTCAGAGTCTTGTGGAGATAGCTTTCCGTCTTAACATTTGCAAAATCAACAAATTACTCGTATATACTTTTACTTTGCGTTGACAAAATATACAAAGATGATCCCGCCTCGTTTTTGATCTTGTGAAATATTAGAGATAGTAGCATATATTTACACTGTAAACATGCGATCTTTGATCTCAAACTAACAGCTGGTAGCCAGAGTGAAGCCGATCAGCTGTAACAAGTTAGCTGCTTCCAACTTCTTCTGTCTATGTTTAGCAGTAATTTTATTAATATTTCAGTTTTTTTTTTGTTATATTTAGGTGCAAACTAATTAAATAAGCTATAAGTTTTGGTCCATCATTACTCGAAAAAATATTGTGGAAATCGTATAAGCTTTATACATGTTTGCAAATTAGTCCCACATTTTGAACAAATTAAACTATCACACCTAAAACACATCCATTTTAAAATTCTTAGTTCCTTTTCGGCCCTTACTTGCTTACAATTCTATATCAATAGAATAAAATAATGGCTAAGCAGATCGTTAAGTCTGTCAAAAATTTCATTATATTTGTATATTTAGCTGCAATCATGCAAATTAAAAGGTATGATCTTAGATCCATCCTAGGAAAAATAAGATTTTTGTATTTCAATTCTCTTTATATTCTATATAATCTATAGCAGGAATAACCAAAACAAGTAAGTGGTAAAACGGCCGAAGAGATCAGAAGGTTTGTTCAGAAGGTTATCAGATCTAACAATATTGTCTGTTCTAATAAAATGCTGACAACTAAATTGTCAGTTTACACGGTTGCTAGATAATTGTCAGAAAAACTGACAATTCCCTTGTAAGACAATTCTCTGACAAATATATTACCTGCCAGTGTTGGCATTAGTGCTTTGTTGCCATCAAGAGAGATTTTACGAAAAATTACTCACCTGGCTTCGCACAAATGACACAGAACCCAAGCTTTTCTAACAATCGTATGAACTTACAGTTGAAAGTTATGCGGAGACTGGCCCACTTCCCCTTGCAGTCAATGAAACTCACAGAAATAGAATCTGCGACTTTTTGCCAAGCACTATCTTTGTGTGGTTTATATTCCGCGCATCCTACAAGCTTCTCCGAAACTCAACTCTTTGGGCTTTTAGCAATGAAACTTTTATACGCTGTAACAAATTGTCAAACACTTTTGCATTTTCAACATCTATAGGCCAATCGCGATCACAATCCACACTCGTATTTTTGAAAAAACTTCTTGAGAAAATGAAGTGTACTTTTTGCTTCGCGCTAAAAACTTTTTTTCAATTGTTCTGCTTTTTTTTGCCTGGCAATGATGATGATATTGCCAGAAGTTTCAAAATTCATGCACCTGACAATATGAAATAAGCTAAAACGTCTGACAATTATCCGACAATGGCAAAGAATAGCGTTTACACGACTTTCAGATGTCTGACAATATTTTCATCTCACAACGTGCCGACAATGTTTTTATACCCTTCACAAAAATATTTAGGGTATGTATAAGTTTGTGATTCCGTTTGGAATTTCTGCAGTTTTTATTTGCGACCCTATAAAGTATATATATTCTGAATTAGAATTAATGGAAAAGTCGATTAAGCGATGTCCGTCTGTCGGTCGTTGAAATACCGTTTCTGAGAAAACGATTAGACATAGAATTTTTTTTTCACTATTCTATTACTCCATTGTGCCATGTTTACTATTGAAATTCAGTAATATCGGTCCACGTATAGCTGAGATATAATCATAATTTCGAAAAAAGTCATGTATTTTTACCATTTTGTATGAAAATTTTATATGAAAAAAAAAGTTGTTTGTTTTGCTTCACACGATTATCAAGCATGGTGACTGGAAGGCAAAAAAAAAAATTTCAGATATCGGTCCATAGCCGAGACATAGCCTAAACCGGGTTTTTCATGAAAATGTCGCGTAAGCGAACTTAAACAACTTTTTTTGCTTAAAAGCAGTTTTGGAAATAAAATGAGGTTATATAAATATGGAAAATGAAAATTTCTGACATCGGTCCATATGTACCCGAGATATAGCCTAAACCGGTTTTTCATGAAAATGTCGCGAAGCGAACTTAAACAATTTTTTTTTGCTTAAAAGCAGTTTGAGTATTGAAATAAGGTTACATAAATACGAAAAATTGAAATTTCCGATATCGGTTCATATATAACCGAGATATAGCTTAAACAAACTTTTCCATAAAAATATCCATGAAAGATTTCTTTTATGGAATGGTGATTACAAGGCAAAAATATTTTTTCCCCGATATCGCTCCATATACATCCGAGTATATTCAAAACAAATTTGTAATATATACTATACATATACGTGACTATCGTGAAGAGTATTTTAGATTCGGCATAGCCGATAATACCACACTCTTACTTGTTCCTGACAACATTGTCACATAAAAATTATAAGTTCACACGATTGTTAGATCTATAAATTATTTCGACAATATTGTCGGATTTGACAACTGTTTGAACAAATCAGATCTATCAAAGTTTTTATTATGTTTGTTTATTACAATAGTAAATGTTTGCAATTGCTTAATATTATGCCTAGGAATATATTTGTTAAGTAATCTCAGCTAATTTTTTAAAATCCACATTTTTATTGGTAGCTTTAAGATCTAAAACTTTTACTCTAAGTACGGCTAAAAAGTTCTTAAAATATAACTACAAATAAAATGTCAACTAGTCGCTTCTAACTCTTAAGCCACCACTGTATATTTTCTATTTCTTTTTATGGTTTTACTGTTTGGGTTTCCTGTGTCAGCTGTTAAATAACTCTCGGGTATCTTATGCGAGACAAGTGTTTGTTTGTCGACTCGTATGTCTAAATATGCGATATTTTTTCGCTTTTGTTGTTGCTGTTATTTTAAGTGTTCTTTTTGTTTATTGTATCTTTTTATTTCGCTTTTTGACTAAAATAAAAAATCTACTTATTCTACACATAACTTTCATAATAAAAACAAGCGCACAATAAAAACAAAAATAACATTTGAAACAAAAATTAACATACAAGTTGTAGAACAAGTTTATCTTATTTATGTTTGTATTTTTTCCACCATGTGCACTTTTTTTTGTTCATTACGGTTTTTGGTTTCTAATGAATTTATTTAAATTAACTCAAATATTTATTGCACAATATACACGTACTCCGCCAAAAAAAATAATAAAAAAAAATCACCTTCAACAAAAAAAAAAAAGAAAAAACAAATTGCTTAGCCACAGCCAACTTAAAAAAAAAATGCAACAAATATCTGCCTGCAAATAAGAAAAAATAAAAATAAAAGTTGAAAACAAGTCTTAATTACCTTGTTTTATTATGACTTTACATTCTTGGTTGGGATTTTTTACGATTTATTTATCTTTTCATTTTATTTCATTTTTGTTTCATTATTAATGAGCATGACGCATGTGTGTAGGAAAATTAAACACAAACAAAAAATGCTTGAAAACAAAAAATTAACAGTTTTCAATGCAGAAACAGCAAATAATAATAAATAATACTAACAAACATAAAGTTGTTGAAAAAAAGTTATGTCTTGAACAAAACATACTTCAGTTTCTAATTTATGTAGTAAGTCTTTTATATTTTTCTTTTCTTGAATATTTTTGTTAGAAGTTAAATCTTTAAAGGTTATGAAGGTGAAGGAGGACAGATAATGGAATGTACTCGTATGTAATAAAAATTTTTATTTAGGAACTAAGCATATGCTGAAAGGAAGGCAAATATACACATATATCTTAATTTAATATCCGTTGTATAGAATAAATTACTTCGGCTGTTTTAGTACTTTTGAAAAACGAAAATTACCAGCAGGAAGTGAAAAAAGTATTTATTTATTTTTATCATTCACTTTCGATCATAATCGCTGGCCAAAATAAAATGTACTTGACATTTGTATAGATTTCGTTATCGCGATAAATAAATTAATGACTAAATTTTTAAGTTTAACTATAAAATGAAATGTTTATGTGGCTTTGTCTAATGATTTGACATTAAATTTAATTGTTTTTCTTTTTTTTTCAGGTTAGTATCGATGTAATAACAATAAATTGCCAAAATAACCTTTTAATGGGTAAGTTAAAAATTTGATCAGCCTTCGGTTTACATTCGTCCATCCACCAAAAAAAACCTATTTAAATTCACAATTAAGTCAATCAATCAATTTCTTATAAAAACAATAAGCGTGGGAACATTTTGTTAAGCGCATGAATACAAAAGTCATAGAAGACTTAAATTAAATTACATTATACAATTTTGCTACATTAAGATACTAAAATAACTTTTTGTAAAGTCAATGTCAAGGCGAATTCATAACAGGTGAAATTGACTGAGCAGCTTTTTTTTTAATTTTTATCTGTTTCAGATGTCAATGGCATAATTAAAACAAAATTTGGAAAAAAATTTAAAACAATTTTTTAAATTATGTATTCTATCTTAGCACCAGATATCACCCATTTTCACCTTTTCAATAGAGCTTGAATCTTGATCTGAGACTTTAAGTTTCGCGAGAAAATTAAAAGTTTCACATTATAATTAAGTTTTTCTTTTATTGTAAATTTTTTTTATGGAAATTTGAAAAAAAAATTTCAAAAAAGTTTTTAATTTATGTATTGCATCTTGAGCGCCAGCTATCATTCTGAATCCTTCCCAATCTGTGACTTTAATTTTCACGAAATAACTAAAAGTTTCACCAAATAATTAAATGTCTTTTATTGTAAATTTTTTTAATTCCTCTCTGTGTTTATATTTTTCTCTTGACATTTGAAAAAGATTTATTTTTTGTAGTGTTGTATTTATTGCTCTTGCATTTACCTGGTATGAACTCGCCTTGGCCTATATAATATATTTTTTAGAAATTCATTTGAAAAATAATACGTTTTTATTAAAGTAAGTTTTGAAAATAATTGAATTCAAATGGCTTCCACCCTCGTTGACACATGGACGACATCTTATCAAAAAGTTATTCATTATTGCCTCGTGATTTTCGGGAATTTTCTCAATTAGTTTTCTTTTGTAAACTTCTTGTTTGCAGTAACCCCACAATCAAACAAAACCAGGAGCAGTGAGGTCAGAAGACCTGGAAGTCCAAGAGAATGTGGAGTTTCTTCATATCAGTGTAATGGGAAGGTTAGGTTAGGTAGGCAGGCCGCTAGATACACCGGAATAGTCTAGGTCAAGTCTGCCCAGCCCTATGCGCTTAATACTTAATTGTTAATACGCTTAATTGTTTTTGTAAATGCGCTTAGCTATAGGGCTCAGCATTAGCAATGAAAAATACACAAACAACTTCGTTTTTACCTCACACACACAAAAGCAAAGCAACAACACTTTCGCATGTTTTGCGGGTAAACATTGACGACAGCGATAATCAGTGTGAACCTTCTTTTTGTAAATGTGTTCCTTTTTACAACAAAACATATTAAATAAAAATAGTTTTTCCTTAAATGTATTGGTGTTTACTCTTCCATATAGAACTAGTGGGCACCACTGGTCTAGGTTGTCCAGCTCACTTTGGTCCTGAAGTCGTTCCCTTTGATTGCCTGAAAAGTTGGATAGTGGAGTGACGAAAAGAAGTTATAGGAATATAGTGTAATGGGAAATTTTTGCCTCAATTCTGTCATAAAAGGCGTGGCTATGTTACAAGTTGCCCGATCTTATTAAAACCATACAATGTTGAAAGGGATTCTCTTTCGGCGCAATTCTGGAAAGAAAAACTCTTTCAACATCTTTAAGTAACGGTCTCTATTGATTGTAACTGTAAGACATTTTTCTTCAAAAAGTAAGTTCCGACAATAAACCTCGAAAAAACTGCACACTACACTGTAATGCGAAATGGATGTAATTGCATCTGATTGAGTATCTGTGGGTTAAAATTACTCCATTTTCGACAGTTTTGTGTGCTAACATTTCAGATTAAATCAAAATGTGCCTCGTCAGACATAAAAATGCAGTTCCAGACGTTTTCATCCCCTGACACCATTTTAATGATCTTCTCACAAAGTTCCAAACGAATCGAGAAGTCAAGCTTCAATTTGTTTGGTGGAAATAAGTTTAAATCTTCGTGAAAAATTGTCTACTGACATCCATTTGAGCAGATAAGCTCCTTTTCGAAACTCTAAAATTGGATTGTATGGCAGCAGCTACAGCAGCAATAGCTTCACGCGACCGAATTGAGGGATGTCGATGACAAGGCATTCTTGCGATTCTGCCACGTTCGGCAAAATTCTTTACATAAAATAAGTTATTACGTTTTTTAACTTTTGCTTAAATTATGATGCCATACGCATCGTTTGCCATAATCTACACGTATCGTAATGTTCGATATCTTATGCTGTCATTAGAACTCTGAAAGAAAAATGTTCTATGATGTATCAAAATTTTCTTAAAAGAATGTAAAACGTAAATTTTTTTCATATAAATTATAAATCCGACATTTGACCTCTATGTTCGCCCTAGAAACGTCGTCCGATTTGATTCAAAACTTCACGGGTCAACTTTTAGATCTAGTAACAATATTCTGACTTGCATACTTTAGCATTAAATTAAAATACTTTGGCCGTCTCTCTGAATTCTATACATGTATAGATTCCATGGAAATTATTGAACAAATGTGAATAACAATTTTGCTTAACTTGTTCGTCAAAACGAAAAAAATAAAGGGGAACGAAAATGTCAATAGTCTCGGTAAAAATTACTTCACGTTTCTGCGAGTTTACTGTAATTAAAAACTGCAATAATTTAAAATTATTTTTATAAATGTAAGCCTGCCTCTTTTGGGGCTTATCTAGTTTTCCCAAAGGTTTTTTCTGAATATGTCTACAACACTTGTTTATTTACTTTCGGCTCAACGAAATAAAATTGAGACTCAAGTTTTATTTTTATCAATTTATATCGATTTTTCTGCATTTCCATCGAACAAAGTTGAAAATTCCATTGGGAACCAGTGTGCAGTGTCACCAAGAGCATTTTGTTTTCTAGGTTTAAGCAACACATTGTTGTATCGTTTTAATTTTTATTGAATTTTGCTGATTTTTCTTTACAATTTATAGCCGTAAAATTTAATTATTATTGTTGAATTTTATTAATTGTGTTTTTTCTGCTGTTGTTTTTTTTCATCTCCCAATATAATTTATTATCTGTAAACAAAAACTGGTTTGTTTTTGTAATTATGAATATTGTTTAATAAATTTTATTTTCAATATTTATTTTGCAGTGAGCACAAAAAAAAGGTATTAATTAAAAATATTTGCTTGCATAAAAGCCTTCAAAACTTAAAAAAAAACTGGGGATTGGTTTCATTAGTACGGCGCAAGCGATTCCCTGCAACGCCTCCATGATAAAAATTAAATGTTTTTAGTTTTTGTCAAACGTTATTTAATTTTTTAATAAAAGGTTGTCTTAAATTAAAATTAATTGGTAAATTGACAAAGACAAACTATGTATTTCATTGAAAACGGCAGGGTTGGCAGTGTAAGGTTGTTAAAATTCAAAAGAAAAAAAAATATATATATATATAATAGGCAGTTCTCTCGCGCCTTAAATATTTTGGTAACGATGCGAATAGAAAAGCTAAATTTGTTTCTTAATTATATTAAAGGTTTGTATTTGTATTCCAGAAACAAACAATTTAATTTTTATTAAAAATTGGGTTTATTATGGCTGAAAGTCTTAAAAACAAACTATACTGTTAAAATTTCACTAATATTATTAAAAAGAAACGTTTCCACAAGGTGGGGCAACTTTTATGGTCGGTTTGTCGGCTTCAAATTTTGAGCAATATGAACCTTGTAAGGGAACACGTGCAATGTGAACAAAATTTTTTTAATGGACCTCTGTGGTAGTTCCAGTTGCGACGAACGTGATCTTGGGGTAAATGGAAGGTGTATTGTTATGTTATACGTATTGTTACTACAAAAAAATATTAAGACAGTAAAATTTCCTTATTCCGCCTAAAGTCAACCGCTGCGGAATTGTTCGGAAGGCATAAAATACACTTAATTTCAAGTTTTGCCACATGGCTTTGCTCATGTTTTTTATAAAAGCAATGTTTTTGAAGTAACAGTCGACATGTAGGCATTTTGAAGAGGAGATTACATATCGTGGTATCTACTTAATAGAGTACTACATAAATATGAATACATTCGAGTTCTACTTACATTCATGCGAATTCTAATATACTCGTATTTGAGACTTTTTCTTCTAACATTCATTTTATTTGAATGTGGTTGTTTTATGTTCTCCGCGAGTAGAATTATTCTCATAATTCAGTCGGCTTGTGTTGCCATTCACATGTTTTGATAAAATAAAATATGAGTCACTACGTAATCAAATCGTGTATGTTACGAAACTTTACTTACTAAGAAGACAAATAAATATATTCAAATATTTTTTGAGCGTAAACATGCTTAAGCATTCTACTTAATGTCGGTTGTACCTATCATGCTTTCATGAAATTTAATAACTTCTAGCATGTGCAGTAGGATAACATCCAGTCAACAATAATTATTGCCCGAATTGCAGCCAGTCAGTTTGCAAATATTCTTAGATTCCGATGGTCCTCATAAGTTCATTCATGCATTTTAAACGACTACAATTCGCAGTAGAACATCGTTTTCAATTATTACTCGTATTGTGACGCACCGGCCACAAACTTTTTCTTTCACCGGAAGGAATTTGAAAAATGAGTTGATTGATCACGTTTTTGTAATCCAAGCAAATAAATTACATATTTCTGTATTGCGCGACATCGCATTTCTATATAACTATAGAAAGTAATCTGCAAGGCTGACAAACTAGCGGATGAAGTGAACACAAAATTCACGAAACGTTATGATTAATATTGTTACATTTTTCCTTCTAAAAATGCTTTTGCGGGTGCTTCAATTGCAAATGAAATAATGACTCACACAATTGTTCGTTATGTAGTACTTACATAGTTCAGAACTTATTTTTTAAACTTGATGCCACTGTGTACTAAAACACTAGACTTGCTTACTTTCTGACTTATGACTGTCTTGCACAAAGTTTACAAATAAACTGACTCGTTGCCGCTGACCTGCCTTGCCTGCTATTTACATGTCGTTATCAGTTTCTACAATCATCATGATCTTTCTAGTGATTCATAATTCTAGACTCAAATATAATTCTTGCGCATATACACTTCCTTGCGAACATTAAGCAAGTGACAAAAACAAACAATAAGAAATAAAATACCAAAAATGTTAGGTTAGGTTAGGTTGTACAGGCCGCCAGTTTCATGAAACCAGCCCACTTGGGTCCTTTTGGTCCCGTTGTGTTGCCTGAGGGAGAAGTGCAGCCCGCGAGACTTACACTTCCCCCGACGGTTCAGATTCAAACCAACCCGAAAGCCGGATAAAGGAATCCAGTCCGTTCACTCGGCAGTCCGATATATCTGCTAACCCGTGCAGCATCGGTCCGCCTAAGTACAGCGCTCTCATAGAACTGAGAGCCGGGCATCGACAGAAGAAATGCTCAACACTTTCCTCCTCGTCCTCATCCCCGCAACTTCTGCAGAAATCATTAAATGGAAGATTTAACCTCCTAGCATGCGTCCCTATGAGACAATGTCCTGTCAGAACTGCCACCAAGGTACGCAACCTTTGACGGGGAAAACCCTTTAAGACCGCAGTTCTACTACGATCATACGCAGGCCATGTCAGCCTTGCTACTCGGCAGGTGACCTCACCAGACCATCTGTCCTGCGCAGTCCCTACAAGTTGACGCTGCACTTGGTTTTTACAGCTGTTAAGCGGGACTCCAACCATCGTATCAATGTCCCCTCTCTGTAGACGAGCTCCGGCTTTCGCCAGCTCATCCGCCACAATATTTCCGGGCACTCCACTGTGCCCCGGTACCCAGAAAACCTCCAGGCTCGAATGTCTCGCTATCTCATTAAGAGATATCCGGCATTCCTGAACCAACCTGGACGTCGTATAGACACCCACAAGCGCATTTAACGCAGCCTTACTATCAGTACAGATTCGGATATTCACCCCGTATACCCTATAGTACCTCAACCAGTTAGCTGCTCTCAAAATAGCTGTAATTTCAGCCTGCATTACGCTACACTCATCGTATAGCTTAAAACTGATCCTCCTCTGATACTGGGGCATAAAGATACCACCACCAACTCCCATGTCCGACTTGGATCCATCTGTGAAAATTTCAAGCACGTCCTCTTGGCGACCCATTTGGTTCGCTGCCGAGGCCGTCCTTGATAAGATCACGTCAAATCTCTTGTCGGGCATTAGAGCTGGTGCACAGTAATCAATATACTCCGGGAGGAGTATCAATCAATATACTCCGGGAGGTCCGTTATACTTTCTATTATCGAAGCGTGACCTTCTGTCGCTTCTTTCCACATCTCACTGGCTTTTAGCCTAATTGCCGAGCACATGGCCACTTCCTTCGCCATGAGATCAGCTGGCAGCCAATGCATCATCGTAATTAGTGCTTTAGTTGGCGTAGTACAAGAAGCACCAGTTACCATCAAAGCAGATGACCGCAGTATCCTTTCTATGAATCTGCAATAGGTGGTTTTCTCTAAAGCCGTCCACCAAACAAGCGCCCCATACATTAATATGGGCTTTATTACCATGTTAAATAGCCAGCAAGAATTCCAAGGATTTATACCCCAGGTCTTCCCAATGGCCTTACGACACAGGTACAAGGCAACAGCCGCCTTGTCCGCTCTAAATTGGACATTCTTCTTCCAAGACAGTTTTGAATCAAGATAGATTCCCAGGTATTTGGCACTATCTGCCAAACTAAGCTCAACGCCCTTTAGGGTTGGCAGATCGAAAGGAGGAGTCTTGTATTTTCGGGTGAAAAGTACAAGCTCCGTTTTTTCTATGATCCTCAGTGCGGAATTCAAACACTGTGAGAGGGTGTCCGGATATTTACCCGACACCGCCACAGCAATATCATCGGCATATGCCACAGTCTTGAAACGCATGGAGTCTAACTCCACCAGTAATGAGTTTAGGGCAAGATTCCATAGGAAGGGAGATAAAACTCCCCCCTGCGGAGTACCCCTGTTTGCCACTCTGCATATGGTGGCCCGTCCCATACTAGATGTTATGACCCTTTCAGTCAGTAGACTCCATATGAGACTTATAATCGGCTGACGAATGTTCAGCCTTTCCAAAGCCATAGTAATGATTTTTGGCGCAACATTAATAAAGGCTCCCTCTATGTCAAGGAAGGCCACCAATGTATACTCCCCTTGCTCTAGAGAATTTTCTATGTACCCCACGAGCGAATGCAACGCAGTCTCAACGGATTTTCCCTTAGTATAGGCATGTTGAGATGCAGATAAACGGCACGGATTTATTGACATTCTAAGATGTAGATCAACCATCCGCTCCAACGTCTTTAGGAAAAAGGATGTCAGGCTTATCGGCCTGTAATCCTTCGGAGTTGTGTGTGAAGTCTTTCCACCTTTAGGAATAAAGACCACTACACATCTATGCCATGTTTTCGGTATGTAGCACCATTTAAGGCAGGCCGTAAAAATCCGAATCAACCATGGCATGATCAGTTCCGCATTATTTTGCAAGTCTGCTGGTATAATACCATCCGGACCCGGTGATTTATATGGGCCAAAGCTCTTCAATGCCCAAAGGACCCGGTTCCTATCGACAGAGAAACATACTTCTCCTTGTCTGTTTCGTTCAACGGCCATACCTGCCCCCGTGTAGGGTGTACAGCCTGGAAAATGCGTATCCATGAGTACCTCAAGGGTCTCCTGGCCGCTGGTTGTCCAATTACCACATTGTTTCTTTATGAAACCTGGTATGGACTGCGTGGTCGATATGATTTTGCGAAGCCTACTTGTCTCAGAGGCTCCTTCTACGCCACTGCAGAAGGATCTCCAAGACCTCCGCTTTGCATTTCTTATCATATTTTTAAACCTGTTTACGGAGGCTTTGTACTGTCTCCCAGTCTTTTTGCCTCATTGAAAAGTCTGCGAGACCCTTTTCGAGCTCTCGCTATCTCTAAGTTCCACCATGGTGGTTTACTCTTACCTCGGCACACGCTAGGTCTGCACGATTCCGAGATAGCTGTATCAAAAGACTCAGTTAGTAAGTCTACAGCTCTCTCAATATCCTCACAACCACTTATAGTAGGAGGATCCGGAAGAAGGTTCGAGAGAACTCTACCCTGTTCCTCCCAATTCGTCCTCTTCCTGTTTCTTCTTGGGACTAACCCTATTTCCTGAATTCCTATTTCAAACTCAATATGCCTGTGATCAGAAAATGAACAGTCATTCGACACCTTCCATCCTTTGATCATATCAGCATGCCTAGTACTAACTAGCATAATATCCAGAACCTCTCTTCTATTTACCACAACAAAAGTAGGTTCCGACCCAACGTTCACAACGTCTAAATTTGCGCATAGTATGAAATCAAAAATCGACTCACCTCTTGCATTTGTGTCGGAGCTGCCCCACACCATGTGATGTGCGTTTGCATCGGCCAAAAATGTTACAATAACAACAAAATCATTTGTAGTTCATTTACTTGTTTACATTAAAATCTGATATGCATCGTTTGCACTAATCTACATGTATCGTAATGTTATTCGATATCGTATGCGGTGATTAGACCCCAGATCAACAGCTGCACACGTGATAAAAATTATTAACAATATGTAACAAAAGGTAAATAAAATATGATGTTTTTCTGATTTTTCTAATGATGGTTGCAATTTTGCTTACATCGCACATCGCACATGTAATCTTGTCACCCTGTTTCAGCTTGGTGTTGAGTTCTGGCACACTCTGAATATTCAGAATAGCGTAAGCCATAAAAGAAATTTTCAGACCCTAGAATTTTTATTCGAAATGCTCGTATATATGTCTTGTTTAATACAAATCAAGATTTACAATGTTTGATTTAATAACTCAAGTAGTTTATACACTACATAGTTTTTTGCTTTTCCTGCAAAATTACGAAAGAAGGTGTTACGTTATTTTGCATTTTCGTAAGATAAGCTCATAAAAGAAGTTCTTTGATTTCTATTACTGCTATAAATAATACCAAATGTTTTTCAAAGAATTAAATTTCTGATTTCTTTCGAAATGTTATCCATTTTTTTCATATAATGAAAAACGAATTAATTACGTTATTTATTTACGTCTTTACATACAAAATATAAAATAAAACTCACTTTTCCTTATAAGAATAATTTTTAAACGTTGAGTTTATTCCCCGTAAATTCATACCATTTAAATATTTTACATATTTACGACAACTACATTTTTCTCAGTTCTCATCTGCATAATACTTTGACAGCAACTAATTTTTTCTCGTACAACAATCTGATTTGTGGTCACAAGCCATAACCGCTTAAGTCAAGTGATAACAGAATTTTGCATGTAATGAAACGACATATCTTTATATGAAGTTTCTGAGAATCTTTAGTATAAAAAAAAAATTAATTATTATTTTTCCATTTTTCTTGGGAAAAACATATAAAATTAAAATTTTTTGTAATTAATCACCAGATTAGAGACAAATATTTGAGTATTGAAAATGTTGATCGGGCAAATGCAAAAAGACTTAAGCAGTTATGGTTTGTGTCCACACAGATTTATTTATTATGAATTATAAAATATGAAAAGCTGTCATGTCCGTCAAATACTTACGTTGAAAAATGTAAATAATTAGATGTGCGATGTAAGCAAAATAATATAAAAAGAAAAAAAAACAAACTAGTCATAAAAACGCAGAAAACAAACAGAAAAAAATGTCGGGTGAAATAGTAGGGAACAAAAAACTAATATTCATAATAATAAAACAAAGAAAATCAAAATTCATACTTTCATTTAAATTAACTTGGTATACTGAATTCTTCTATATGTATGTATGTATGTATGTATGTATATTTCTTTATTATTGGCAAAATCGAATGTGATGATGCATTGCATATCATTTTGAACTGCCATTTTGTTAAGCACTTAAGAAAAGTGAAACCCACGAAGCAGCTCCAAAAGGTACTAACTTAGTGATAATTAAAAATCACTAAGTTTTATGAATATAAATAAATAGCTAAAAATGTCAGAATAACACTAAAGTCATAAATATCCAAAATTTTAATACGAAAATTCTTACGTAGAAAATATTATTTTAAAAATCTGTTTAAAAAATTTGTGTGAAAAAATTATAAATAGCTTGTTTTCTATGTTTCCCAGCTGTCTATATGTCGACATTTCATAAGAGCTTATGTCGAAATTCCAGTAGACTTTGGAAATTTTTGACAGATTATCTCAAACATTTATTTTGCATAATTTGTGTTTTATTGCAGACAAGCAACAAATTGCATTTTTACAGTGGTTACAGACATTTTTTTATTTTTACCTTTCAACATGGCAAAATTTTGTGTAGAAACGAAAAAAATATAAGTAAACAAAAATAATTAAAATTAACCACAATAACCGAAAAATGGTTACAGTTTTTCTTCAATTTTCAAAATGCATGGAATAGACTTTTTTCTGATTTTTCTCATGATGGTTATATTAAATCCTGTCAGCTGTTTCGGCTTGATGTTGTGTTTTCAGACATCCTGTGTAATAACTGCCGTGGATAAAGTCGATTTAATAAAAGATATATCTCGAAATCATACTTCAATTCATACTGTAATTTAGTACTGAATTTAATTAATAGCGTGTATTAGCGTGTATACTCGGCATACAAAGAGTTCTTTGAGATAACTAGTGCTTTTTTCTAATCTTTCAGACCTCATATGCAGCGTTGTCAACTTCAAAATTTCAAAACGTACCAAAATGGGGAAAAACAAAAACGCACCGAATTTTGAATTTTTTCCTTTCATTTTTATAAACCTATTTTGTGTTATAAAATTAAATTTTTTATATTTCTAATATTACATGATGATGGATTGGTATCATTCGTCTAGCTCGAGTTCAATCCTGGCTAAAGCCAAGAAATATTTTTATTTATAATTATAACAATAATTGCCGCGATCAATAATTCTTGATCAAAGAAGACAGGAAAAAATAATTGAATACACTAAAGCTGGGGGACAACTAGCTGTTTCACAGTCGCTACTCTGCTCATCAGCACCCGCTAGGATTCGAACTCAGTACCATGTAAACATGATGTATTTTTAATACGGCTGCTTAAGCAACTCAGCCACTGAGCCCTTATTTATTTTTTCGTCTATATTTGTCTCATATTGATCACATATGCAATTTGTTATAATCCCAGTTGCTTGTATTGCAGTTTTCTCTCACTGAACAACCAGTTATTTTTTATTATTTATCAACGTACGTATGTATGTATGACAGGCTCTGTGCTGTGAGATATATATGTATGTATTAATGTTAAATAGTCAAACTTTATTTCAATATTTCTAATATTATATGATGATGGGTTGGTATCATTCGTCTAGCTCGAGTTCAATCCTGGCTAAAGCCAAGAAATATTTTTATTTATAATTATAACAATAATTGCCGTGATCAATAACTCTTGAGCAAAGAAGACAGATATAGAAGATGACGTTTACCATAATCAATATTTAATACAAACTTTTTGGAAAAACTTTATAATTTATTTAATAATTTGGTCATTTCTCAATTACTAAAAACGTAATCTCGAGCTGTAACAAAAATACGAACCGTACGAAAAATACGCACTTCACTGTTCAGCGACTGAATTTATTGCAGTATTTGACAAACTTGGCTTGATCGATTAATAGCAAAATACTACTTAAAAGTAATAAAACGTAATGTTTCTTTTTCTGTCGACAGTGTATATAATATACAACAGAAAGATTTTCTTACTTTGTACATATAACATGGTACTCGTACGTTTTCCACGCAAAATGAAACGTAAGAATTTTGAACACTTGATTATAAATGTGTTTTGAAACAAAGAGTTGAGTTAAACAAACCGAAAATGTAAAAAAGCGCACCCCGCGCGACTAAAGAATTTTTCGCACAAATAATGTTAAAAAGCACCGAAAACGGTGCGAAACGCACCGAGTTGACAACGCTGCTCATATGTTTATTATATCGCTCCTTTATTGCAACATAGTCATATCTCAAAAAATTAGCTTTTCGAGTTAACAATTCAGAATTTTTAACAATACTACCTTTTATATTGTGCTAAAAATTTATTCCAATTACTTTTAAACTGTTTCCTTTAGGAGATATTTTCTAAAAAAAATTTCTAATACTTGTATGGAAACTAAAAACTTAAAATGTGTTTTTCTCGAAACGAGCTTTTTTTAGTTATGACTATGTTGCAATAACGGAGCGATATGAGAAGAGATGCTTTTACATTGAGTATGTAATGTAAATACGCAATACGTACGTTCAAATGGATTTAATAAAAATTATCGCCCAAAATTAATTCGATATATAATTGTTAATTCAGTACTAAAGATTTTTTGTCTCTACTGAGCTACGTAGTATGTAGATATGTTGGTGTATGTTTGCTGTTTTGATTAATCTGATCTCACTGGTTCATGTAAACCATGACATTATTTACATAGTAGGTATATGCAAAAATAAATTTCGAAATAAATTACATATTAAGAAAATACTCATTAAAATTATCTGCTGTTAATTACAAAAATTTTAAAAAATGATTGATTTATGTGCAAATACGTCAAAATATTATCAAAAAAATTTATATTAATATGTGTACTTATATCTATGTGGTTTTAAAATGTTGGTAAAAACAAAAAAAAAAAAATATTCTTATCAAAAACATAAAGTCAATATTTAAATGGCAGCTTTGAATATAAGAAAACAGAAAACAAAACACAAAAAATAAACACTCCTACAAAAGAGAGAAAAAAAACACAAATGACAGCAATTACGATAATGTTTTGTTGTTGTTATTTAATCGTAAGTCAACTATATGACTAAGCCTTCAAATGATAAGAAAATTGGTAGTATAACCACCGTATGCACCAAACATTATTGCAGTGATTTACAACTATTTGTCATTTTTCTGCGTACACCACCCCGGCACCTTAAAAGCTCTTGAGCAAACATGTACGCCAACTGTTGAGGATTATTTGAATATACTTCTTTTGGTTTTCGACAATTTTTCATTACTCGTATTTGAGGTGAGGTAACAAAAAATAACAAACGAAAACAAACCTTAAATGACGCATTTCTGTTAAACATGAAAAATGCGTTTCGTGAACACAAGAAAACTTCTGATGTACGTTTGTATATGCATATATACATACTCGTATAAACATATAACAACCTTCAATTAAAGTTTTGTTAACAGCTAAATATGAACACGTATAAAAGAAAAGTTCAGATGAGTTCATTCATATCATTCATTTAACATTCGCCTGTGCATTTTTTTACAGGTAAAATATGTCTCCGTACGCGTTTGCTCATGACATATTACATTAAGGTACACAGAATTTTCGCATGATATAACTTGAATTGTAAAAAAGCGTGAAAACCGGGAATTTAAAAAATATTGTATATACATATGTATGTGTGTATAAGAAGTTCAACGCTAGTTGTGGATGAATGAGATCATGCACTAAGTGAAAATAATAACATTACCAACAGAAGAGATAGAATGAATTATTTTTCTTATTGCCTAGTATATTAAACTTTTTCGAAATGTTTGAGATATAATTTTTAATTAACTTATGCTAACAATTTTAATAAAAATATGGTAGTTTCAAATTTTTCTTAGTGTATGAATTTTTTATGTATAGGAATTTTTTGACAATAATTTTTCAATTCAAATTTATAACATTTAATTTCTCCTGACGATGATAACAAATTGTTATCGAAATATTGAGAAATAAAAGATTTTAAATTGTAAATTTTTTATAAAAAACAAAAAACAAAGATCTGAAGCTGCAAAAATTAAATTGATTAAAGTTTTAGAATTTTTTTTAGAAATTATCTCCGAAAAGAAACACTTTAAAAGTAATTTCAATAAATTTTTAGCACAATTTAGAAGGTAGTACTGTTAACAATTCTATATTTTTAACTCGAATAGCTCATTCTTTGAGATATGATTATGTTGCAATAAAGGAGCGATATGCTTTCGTAAATAAATGAGTTTGTTACGTCAAAAGTATACATTAGTAAGAAAAGGCAGTAAGACGCTATCTGCTATCTCTGTTCTGGATCTCAGCTAAAATTAATAAACCAGATTTTATTTTATTCAAACGTCATTTTATTATACTTTGTAGAGTAGCCGCAAACAAGCAGAAAATAATATTTAATTTGTTATTCTTTTTTAAAATATGTGTCATATTCGATTTGAATGGGAAAGTTTGTAAATTATTCATTGCCATATTATTACATAGGTCTACAACATTGCTTCCGCCATTTTTCCACCGAAATTCTAAGCTTTATTGTAAAAAATTGGTTATGCATTTATGATTCAAAGTACTGGCCATTGGTGGTTACTACTTTTTCCCCATTTTTGTGGCAGCGTACGAAAGCCGCGTTGAAAGAATGGGTCATCTTTTGAAGCGAACCACGAATCGATCCAATTTTTACTTCTTCATAAAACCGGAAGTACTAGTCAACTAGGCCGTGTCCTTTGCTCGAAGCAAGAGATATTCCCACTGAATAATATCTGGAGAATACGGCGGGTAGAGTAGGATTTGCTATTGCAGCGTTTCCAAGTATGTCTTGGCCATTTTCGCAAAATGGTGTCGAGCGTTAGCATGCTGTAATATCACGTTATCATGTCGTTCTTTTGTGGCTGTTTTTCCTTCAGTGCTCGACTCAAACGCATTAACTGCATTCGATAACGATCGTCTTTGATTGTTTCAGTCGGTTTTAACAACTTTGCCGAGCTGAACCAACCACATACTAAGCATAATCTTAGAATATTCAGTTTGGCCCTCGAGTAGAAGTATGACTGGGATATTCCCATTATCGTCTGTGAACCCATTTTTCATACCCAATTACAATGCGATGTAGAAATCACTTCCGTCTTTACCTTGCAAGCAGCTGTTGATAACCTGTGCGGCGCCTAATTTCCTAGTTTCTGAATCAGGAATTTTGAAATGGCTTGTTGAATCACTCCTAATGATCTTGCCAATTCTTGTTGCGTTTGACACTAGTTTTGATCAAGCAGTGCCGCCAATTCAGCATCTTGGAAAACCTTCTCTCTTCCACCATCATGCTGGTCTCCAACGTCAAAATCACTGTACTTGAAGCGTTGAAACCACTCTTGGCACGTTCTTTCTCTAGTAGTGGCCTCACCATAGGTGTCTGAGAGCCTCAGCTGCAGATTTCTTTATATTAAAGTAGAAAATTAAAACCTCTTCCAAATTATAATAATTTGGCACGTAAGCTGACATTAAGCATCTTAGAATATGGAGAATAACTTTATGATGCAGACACAATTCAACTAAGATTTCGATGGTGTTATGTTATATTCCTAAGCCTAAAGTAGACATTAATGATCGATTTATTACGACTACCACTTACCGCTGCAGCCATCTATTGCGGAAGCAAAGTTTTACACCTAATATTATTTGAAAAATTTTAAATAACATTTACTTAATATTTCAGGCCAGCCAAAGCTGGGAAATGGTTGTTTTTCGATGGCAAAGGTATCCCTCCTCAGTCAATCAAGGTCATCAAAGTTTAGGATTCCCTGTGCAAGTGAGTTCTGGTGAACTTTCAGATTGCTGATGTTTTGAAAGAAAACATACACAGGTTCTTTAAAATTTTTGATTTTTTATGTGCCATATAGCCAAGGCAGTATCATCCTATAGCTCCACATAAACTTTATAATCATGTTGTACAGTAAACGAACTTATACCAATAATTTAATATAGTTGCATAGACTTTAATTTTAGCTGAATTAGTTTGGCAGCAATGTAAGCCCGCGTTCCAGATTAATATTGTATTGTTGATTAATGTATTACTTCGAATTACTATTTTTAATGTAATTCATTATCTTGCAGCGTGAACATTATCTTGAACAGTGTCGAAAATATATACACTGGGCAGTGGCCAGATTTAATTAATTCCATCACTTTAAAACTGAGATCACGTTTGTTTTGGTCTTTCCGTGTTGCTGTTAATAGGTACAAGTCAAACGTCTACAAACACTACTAAAGAGGCAGGCCTCCTCCTTATAATCGATTTTGCTAGTTCCAGTACAATACACTGCATATGCCATTCCCTGAGTACTAGTCCAAATGTATAAAAAAGGTGAATAATTATTTCAATTGAAGGAATGAAAATTGCACGTCAAAGCAATGGATCACGTCGTATGAATATACCAAAAATTGGGTTGATTCGTGAACAATCAAGAGTTCTTCAGATGTGGAATCCGGACACTGCCTGCAAGATTAGAAAAAGAAGTTGTTAGTGATGTTCTACACTTCGATTAAATTTAAGCTACAATTTTTATTTTGACAAAAATAAGTGGTCATCATACATTTTTATTACGAAAAAAAATTTAATGGGAGTAGATAGATGTTCTCGTCTTTTTATTATATTATTTTATAATACTGAATATTTTAAGAAGCGAAAGCTAGGAACTGCTGATGAAGTAAAACAATCAAATAAGGCTGAAAATCTAAATAATGAACGGGAAAAGTATTGAACATAAACAGCTATAATTTCCTCCCAAATAAGCTAAATGACCTTGATGGTTTTAGTTTTGCACTTCATAAAATTTGGAAGATTAAAAGGTGGTTGGCCTCTGCCAAGACATGTATGTATTCAAGCCGGCTTCTCTATCATGCAGGTAACACTTGGTAAAATAAGGTTGGTAGAGTGTTAAAAGCGTATGGGACTTTGTGTCTAATTAAAAATATAAAATATGACCGTATATACTGATGTATTTCTGGGGGCAGTACAAGTCTAATCGTAAATTTCGGAGAAAGCATTTTTTTCCTATGTTTTATTTTTCACTGTATTGGCGTTCTTCCCGAACAGTATATTTCACTAATGTAAGAAAATCTAAAACTACTAACAGTAAAACAAATTCATTTATAATATTAAATCTCGAAAATCGCTTCGAAGCCCACTGTACACCATTTTTTCCATTCTTTTTATTAGGTAGTAGACAGAAAAAGTAAAAATGCAAAAAATTTGTTTGCACTAATATTGAATGACTTCGAAGTATTTATTCGGATAGAGCTTTCCTGTTATTAGGTTTTTTTAAGCCCGATATCTCTGAAACTATAAGCCATAAAAATCTGAATATTTGGTGAAATGTGCTGTTTTACAAAACATCAGTACAGTAAAAACTGAAGAAGATTAAACAATTACTCCGAACAACTCGATTTGACTTGAATTTATAATTTATATTTATTTATTAACTAATTAATTTTTGGGTGTAATTAAATTTTTGACATACAAGCACCTCTATTTGACTTGTATATACAATACATATTTTATTTAGTCCTTACGATTACTCTACGTCGAGCCTTTTGCATTAGTTGTTTATGCAGCGTTAATTGCTCTCGGTGGTCTTTTTTGCGTGTAACCGTATGTGTTCTTAGTATTTTATTTGTAAATATACCCCTTTGAAACACACCCCTAGTTCTGTTTTAAATTTACTGAATTGTTTGCCTGACTAGTTCCTTGACCAACCTCGATAAATTTTCTAAGAAATTTTAATGTACTTTATGAAGTTATTTTAGTTTACAACAACTGAAACATGCAATATATCTGCTCATAAATGAGCATAGAACAAAAATGCACATGTTTATTGTCAGTCAGTCATTCAGTCAGCCAGCCAGCCAGCCAACCATTCATTCATCCATCCACTCGAGAAAAAAACGACAAAAATAATACAGAACTCCTTTATTGGCTAAAAGCAAAAGAACGAAGACGACAAAATAAAATAAAAGAAAAAAAAAATAAACAGAATATTGGCGGCGGCGATGATGGTAGTGATGGTAACGGCGACAGTCACAACTATTGTATACAATAAATGCGACGACTATCCCAAAAAAAAAAAAGAAAAAACATTCTTATAAACAAAATGTGCACGTACTTGCAACACCAACAGCAAAAAACCAAAACAACTACAAACTGCTAGAAACATTCATACTCGTATGAAAAACACTCCTAATAATGTAATTCATTGAACCGTGGACACCAGCTTGCTGTACATAAAGACACAGTTCCAACATTACAACACCAAACACACAAGTGAGTTTAAATATTTTTTTTTTTTATTGTGTTGGAAAAATATAAAAGAGTTAAGTCTTTAATAGCATATTCAAACCTGGTTTTGACATTAAATGCTTAAACGGCTGATTTTGTGTTTACATATAATTTAGGTGAGCTCAGAGTTTATGCTATAGATTGCCTTAGAACTTATCCAGAACTGTGTCTTCACATACCTTTGACCAGTTTTAGGACATACCTTTGGCCAGGGTAGTCAGATTTGGCGATTTCTCGTCAAAAGCGGCGATTTGAATACTTGTTTGGCGTCCTGATTTTCTATTTGGAGGCAAGCCAATTTTTTGGCGATTTGTAAAGTAGTTGGCGCTTTGGTGGGCTATTTTTGATAAGTCATGAAATTGTTTTCCGAGCCGTTAAAATCAATGGGTATTTACATGTACTCGTATATTGTACTTTTTTGCTGGTTTATTTGTATATGACATTTAAGGCATATATGTATGCGATAAAAATTGTTGGTCGTGGAGATAGTGTATTGAGAACATATTGCATTTTGCAGATTTAAGTGAATCCACCTAAGAATGTATATGTCAAAATTATATTCTGCATATTAAAAAAATTTAGCGGCAATCAGAGGATAAAATTTCCTTTAATGTGAGTAAATTTTAGTGAGAAATATTAAGAATTTGTTCGATTTCCTAAACGCAAGTTGCATTTAAAAAAAAAACGCGTATGCAATGCCAAACATGTCTTAAGTACAACCTTGCGTTGCAGAGAAATTTTTTGCATTTAACCGGCATTTAGGAACGTCGCTATGCAACTCATACATAAAACAAATATCAAACACATGTTCTAAAATTGAATAAATTTTTTTTGGACAAATGGACAAAAAAGTATTTATCCATTTTGTTGACAAGTGTTGAGGAATTATCTAAGATTAAACCTTCAACAAGTATTGATTTGCTAAAGAAACTTATTAAAAAGGAGAGAAGAAGAGGCAACTTTTATTAAGGACAATAAAAATCCCGAGAAAAAAAGTGATTATGCGCGATTCTGACAGCTGATACTCATTAAAACGATTAGGAACATTGGACGTTGCCAGAATTTTTACGTTTGAAATGGTCTCTCCAAATACATCGATACACGGTAAGACTCAGTTTGTGAATTCAGCAATTGGTTTGCTAAAGAATGTTATTAAAAAGTAAGGAAGAAGATGCAACTTTTATTAAGGACAATAAAAATCCCGAGAAGAAAAGTGATCAAAAACAAAAATGTTTGCATAAAAAATAAAAATGATAGGCGATTCTGACAGCTGATACTCATTAAAACGATTAGGAACATTGAACGTTGCCAGAATGTTTACGTATGCGTTTACGAAGTGTATGCATTGCAACTGGCAAGTCGGCCTTTGCTATGGCTTCCAAATAGAATGCAATATTAAATCCTTGATGCCTTATTACGTTATCATCAATTATACGGATGTCAGTAGAACGTGTCACACATATTTTGTGCATTCGACAAATATCAACATACATTTCGGTCATACATTTCGACTCGATTGGGCCGCTCTTATTGGGTCAAAGTGAGATTTTTCAAAATTTGGCCCTTCAGGTCAAAAGTCGGGACTTCAAAATTCATTTTAGAGGTATGGTTCCTTCAGCAAGGATTCTTATTTAATATGGTAACTTTAGGTGTAATAATAGGAAAATTTTTTTGGTGACTTAATCGTTCAGCTTAACTAATATTCAGTTTAACTGTGAGGAACTTATCGTTAGGTTGTAATAATCATCCCGAGTATGAAAAAAATGTCACCTCAACGGCTACCGGAGGTGAACTTTACTATAAGATGCTCGTTGTAAAGTATTTTCCATAATATTGCCGAACGTTTAGTGTTGCTGTGCGCGAATATTTGTTGCGACGTTGGTCTTGTTCACACTTACTTGCGTCTTCAAAGAGAACAGTCGGGTGCTGACAAATCTGGAAAAAGCTAAACTAATATCCGAATTGCTAGAAAATACGATCAACAAAAATAAAATTGTATAATTCTGGTTATCTGTAGGTTGTGAATCTCTTTACTATTTATTCTCCAGGTGTTATTTTTTCACCACAAATACATACTGCGAAGCATTTGGCTTATCTTCTGAAATACCTAAAGTATTCGGCAGACTTGCGACTCCAGCATTCAATCAGCGTTGTCAACTTTGAAATTTCAAAACGCACCATAATGGGAGAAAACTCGCGTCATTTTAACAAAAACGCACCAAATTTAGAATAGTTTTTTTACTTTTATTAAAAATATGATTTTGAATCAGCCTTTTAATGTATTATTAGACGATTAAACAGGACCTGACAGCACCATAAAATTAGTTCAATAGTTAAAATTCATGTTTGCCAAACTTGGCCTGCAGTGCAATTCTGTTACTTTTATTATTCAGTATGTTATTCAGTAACATTACTTAATTAGATTCGCTGTCGGCCAAGCTGTTACTTTTACTGAAATGTATACTATGGTTGAAATTATACTACAGAACGTGCAGTCGATCCTATAAGCGATGAAATATGTCGAAAAATTTGCGATTATCAGATCGTTAAAAGGCGCATAATCGCACTACAGGCTATCAAACTCGTATAATTTCAATTCTATCAAACACAGTATATAAAATTCATTTGTATTTTCGTGGACGAGCTGTGAAAATCAATTAGGCATTCACGCCTTTCAACGATTTTATCGAAATATATGAAAATTTGCCTGAATCGTAACAAATGTTGAATACGAAGTTAACGATAATAAAAATATAAGACAAAATTTTGGACAAATTAAATAATTTAATAAATAATTTGCTAATATATCAATTAGCAAAACAATAAATAATTCCCGCCATCATTAATACTAACTACTCTATTCAGCTTGCGCTTTTATTGTGATATTTGACATATTTGGCCTGATTATTAAAACTCTATATAAAAACGACTAATTTTTAACATCGAAATATTTTCTTTTCTCTAGGGAATATATATAATATACAACTGCAAAATTGTTTTCTTTCTGTATATGATATGGTGCGTTTTGCACACTATTAAACCGTGTTCTGTTTGTGAAATGTACAAATTTTGGAACCTTGAATAAACTTCTCTCTTACATCGACACAAAAGTTAGTTGAAAACGGTTTGGTGGCACCGAAATTTAAAAACTGCAACGAAAATTACAAAAAAAAAATCGCTCCGACTAAATAATTTTTCCGCACAAAAGATTTTAAAAAGCACCAAGAATGGTGCGAAACGCACCGAGTTGACAACGCTGCTAGTAAGGCAAACAAAATTTTGGCAGAATAACGGAATAGTATACTAACAATTAATTCTTCTAATGATTTCATTGTTGCCAGGTTATAAATGTAAAATTTAATTATAACTAGACCCAAAAGTAAACAGCTTAGAGATGTATTATTTCTAGTTATAACTGTTCAGTTGAAAGAGAAAAACATTCTTACTCACCCACATCATTACTAAAGAACGAAATCTTTGTAATCGTGCGACATACGATTTTCTCTGGCGAGCTATCAATAAATTTCACAGAACACAAAATTATTGTAGCAGAATAGTCTGCTTGCAAAAATCCTTTAGCAATCTTGATTTAATATTTAGAATATATTCTTTTACGGATCTGTTCATTTCCCTAAATAGAAATAACATAACTTAATACATTATAAACTAACCACACCAAACATATTATAAGTGTTATTGTAAATTCTTTACTGAAAATAAAATGAACAAAATAAAATTCTAAATATTGTATTTCTATACCGAATAATACTTTTGTAAAAGTATTCGTATTTAAAGTTATTGGAGGTTTTTGCTCAGTATTTTCTTTAGGCTTACTCGTACTGTATAATTGAAGTTTTCAAAATCGCTCATCTTGTTTGCTGCTGTAGAAAACTGGTGAAATAAGATACACTTCTGAATCATCTCATCGAAAACGCAAACATTATTTTCAAAATTGGTCCAGAAATACATAATTGATACACTGATAAAAGTAGTTGCTGTGGCCCCCGTTACAGATTCGAAAGTTAGTTTGTCATGGTATTGCAAGAAAGAAATTTATTTGAAAAAATCGAATAAGAATGACAAGAATTTAAAAATTGACTTTTTAGGCGAAGTTTCTTAAAAATTTTTTTGCAGCATAATTCTAAAAGTTTTTTTTTAACTTTTTTAACTTGTGTAAATGTTTAACAACCTAAATTATAGAACTATGACAATAACACTAGTTATACTTTTCTACAATATGCAAATTGCTTAAACATTCAAGATTAACAAGATTGTTTGCGGCAACAGTCCTTAAGGTTTTATTTCCGAATGCAAAGAATTATTTCTCAGGATATTCATGTGGAAACCCATAAAGTATCGGAAAATAACCACCTTTATAATTTTTTTATTGTAATTTAATTTTGGACAGTCAAAATGGACGTACGAAAAATAAATTTATAATAGTATTACAAGTAAGTTGTAATAAAACAGAATTGGTAAAGGGCAGTTTACTACTCACTTTTGTTAAAGGCAACTTTCACATTCACCCCTATCGTGAATGAAATGTGAAATTTTTATTCCCATAAAATTTTCATTTCCCAAGTAGGGAAATTTGCTATCATGAATATCATGGGAACGTTTGTTTTGCTATCAATCCGTATTGAGTGTACAATAGGGAAGAAGAAAATATAAAAACAAAGTAAAAATTATTGAAAATTTGTGGTTAAGTGATGTAAAAAGAAATTAAATGTAAATTTTATAATTAATATAAACAAATTTGTATTTTATCTGCAACTTCTTTTTCGCGAAGTTTTTCAATAACTGAGTTGTGACGCTCCAAGTCTCTTATATTTTTCGATTTTAAGCCGTTGCTCTTTTCTAAGGAGCGATATACCCTTTTCATCATAAATTCCACTTCTTTGTTGTGGTTCTTAAGTGGCTTGAACATTTCCACGAATGTGGAGAGCACAAGTTTTCCTTGGTATTCAATTCTTTCTCAGTTGTTAATTTTTCCTGTGGCTCAATTCTTCCTCTTTAGATGGAGGAAGCGCTTTTATTACTGGACTCTCCTCTCATTGTAGTGGCTAATGGCGATGGTACTAAAAGTTTTGAACAGATGGGTGCTTCAGAGCTTTTATCAAGAGCACGTAATAAGGTTGTTTCATTTTTTTTCGCATAAACGTCTTTTGGTAAACCAAAGCTGAATCAAAGCTTGTCACTGGCTGACAAGATTTTGGTCTGGTTTGATTCATCTCCCGTTTCTCGTTGGGTTTTTAAGCCAACGGATGCTTTCGACTACACATAGCTTTCTTGTTCTATCCACACCTACGCAAGGTATATATGTACATACTCGTATGCATGTAGTATATGTATGCATGTTTAGAAATGTAAAATATTTAATCCATTTTCCATTCATGAACTTTTTTAATAGGAGGTCCAGCACTATTTAGTTCTTCCGTAAGCGAATTCCATCCTTAGAAACTTTCACAAAACCACATAAAATAATAAACAATAACCGACCCATTGCCGTTTGTTTTAAGAAGCATGTCACGTTGCACGTTATTTATTGATTTAGACCTTAAAATAGTTTTTAGTTAAATATCCCTTAAAATGTAACAACTACTTACATTTTTTTCTAGTTCCCCAAAGAAAATAAAATGAACAAATTGACACAAAATATGGGAAAAATTTCTTTGAAAAATCCATTCATGATAAGGCGAAATTTTGAATGCGAAAATTTTTTTTGTGCATGTCATCCTCTGCTGAATTACATATCAGAAAATGGGAAAAATTATTCATGATCGCACTTTTAGGAAGTGGAAAACAATTTTAGGGGAAAAATTATTCATGATAGGGGTGATTGTCTTCATTCACATTAAGTCGCAATCAAACAATTCTCTTTTTTGCATTTAGCGTGCGCGAACCTTTCTGAATACTTGAGCATTCTTGACTTATGACAATACATATCGCTCCTTTATTGCAACATAGTCATATCTCAAAAAATTAACTTTTTGTGTTAACAACGCAGAATTGTTAACAGTACTACCTTTTATATTGTGCCAAAATTGTATTTAAATTACTTTTAATCTGTTTCCTTTAGGAGATATTTTCTAAAAAAATTTTCTAAGACTTGTATGGAAACTAAAAATTTGAAACGTGTTTTTCTCGAAATTGTTTTCCACCATAATTATGTTAAAGTAGTTTTTTTAGGTAGAGGCTATTTGCCTATGACGAATGACTTGACTCTTGGAGTAAGGAGAGTTATCCGGTATTGCTTTCGATATTGGTCACAATTAGTGACTTATAAATTCTCATATAATATTATTTTTATCAAATTGAATTACTCTGCTTTGGGATATAGTACTGTTACGTCCCGGGAAACAATTAATATGTATTTCCCTTTCTTAAGAAAATAACAAATGCCGGGAAAAGAAAAGTTTTAATGTCTTGTTCAAACAATAGCAAAAGAAAGAGTTTAAAAGACTAATACTGCATTTTCGCAATTTTCTTTCTTTGGGTTTGTGTGCATATCTCCATCCAGTCTTCATCTACCTCTACGTGCGTTTGTCTGTTCATACAATATGTTGAACGCGTTTCACACAAGTTCAACATCTGCTTCCTGGTTTAAGTTGCAAAAACAACAAACTCATCTAAAATTTCTTATAATTTCTTGCAAAGTTCTCCTGTACTCGTATAGCAAATATTCACCACACTACTTTAAAATTCACTACAGACTCCAGCACAAAAAAAAAAAACAGAAAATGCAAAGATAATAAAACAAGAACTAAATAAATGATCGCTTTTAAATGGAAGTCAGGAACACTGAATAGATGGATGGGATGGATGATGTGTAATGGTTTATTTTGGCATATGCTCACAATGCCAAAACAACAACCATAAGAACAACCAGCCGTGCCAGCAACAACCAAATAATGGCAATGATCATGGGCCACATGCTTTTTGCTCAATTATTTGTTTGAAATGGTTATATAGAACTTAAAACAAATAAAGTGAAAAAAAACTAATTTTTATAGAATCTCATGCTGTTAATTGCCTGGATAGCCCAACCGCTAAAACTAATAGACAGACAGACATACTCGTACACACAAATAAGCAGATTTTGTTATCAAAACAAGATTTGAACTTATTTTGAACAAAACTAAAAATCAATTAAGGGCGGCAGCAAAAAAAAAAAAAAAATAATGAAATCTTAACAAACTTAGACAACTAAATAGGGAAACATTTGCGAAAAGAATGTGGTCATGATGCAAATAACAAAACGCCAAAAATTATACAATCGCTCCATGGGAAGTCCTGTCATCTCTGGAAATTTAGAAAACGAAATATGCCAAAAGCATTAACATTTTTATAAACGTTGATGTAGGTAAAGTTCTCATCAACATGAACAACAAATATAAATTCCCATAGAAAATGGGAGTGGTTTGAAGGTTTCTATTCTTTATTAAGGATTTCTAAGCACAGTTTTGTTTAAACGATTTCAAGGGTATGAGAATATTTTGTAAAAATATGAATTTCTGCGGCAGGGTGTTCTGCCGAACCCTTTTCGTATTTCTTTTTAAAGATTTTATTATTAGAATGAAGAAATCAAGAAATTAGACATTCTGTTTATGTATTTTGTACAATTTTTAACGTGACATAAGCTTTTTTTACTGATGATTATCTAATAAAGATATATTTGGTTTAGATCGCTTCAAAAAGTATGCGTAATTCTTTATTAATAAGTGAAACGAAACCGATTGAATAAATTTTTTGTCAATCTCATTTATTTTATTTCATAAATGAATTAATGGCGAAAAAAACTTTTTTTTTTGTTTGTTTTCAAAATGCAAAAAAAAAAAAAATATTAAACATATTTTATATTTTTCTAAGAGTTACGTATATTGCAAATAAAATAAATAAAAGCTGAAAAAATCCACTCATAAATATTAATTTCATTCACAATTTAAAGTAGGTAAGCGACATTGAAAAAATTCTAAAATACATTAATAACACGCACAAACATTTACATTTATATAACACACATATTTATATTTATATATCTGGAAAAAAGAAGGGATAACCAATATTTGATTTGGCAGACGGAAGTGCTTCTTACTCGATTGCACATTCCTTTCTTTTTTACACGTGAAGTACTCCCTTATGCGGAAGGTCTTATCTGTCTTATAAGTTATCGTTGAAGAAATTTTTTAGTACGCCTTATTACCACTTCTAATTGGAGGCTTTCTTAAGAATATCTCTTTCAGGGCTTTTTTACCAGTCCTCATCATGCACTGTGTAGGCCTTCAGCAGAAAGCAGGCAAGAATGCTCATCGGATTTAAAATAATGTATTAGAAGGCCTTCAAGAAAGCCTTTCTGATGACGACTTTCGTTTACCACTGTGTGGACTCAGTCTGGAATTACACTGTTTAAAAAAATATTTCTTGGCTATCCTTAAAGAAAAAAAAAAAAAAAAAAACGTATGCGAAATATGTACGGATTTAGATTTTGATGCGCTTACTTCAAATATGCTTTTAGTTTTTCTGTTTACAGGCCTAGTTAATTTTGCACCCAAAATTAGCCGATTACTCTAATGTATTCATATAGTCCACGCGCGTAGAAAAGATATATAATTGGCATACACTGGACAACACACTATTTACGAATTGTGGAATGGTGTTAATAATATTATATTGTTATATCAGTAAAACCTCATCATAGTTTAGTAAAAAAAAAATTATAAATAACCATACTAATTCCTGCTCAACACTATTATACTCGTAAGCAACCACAGTAATAATAAAAGCTACCATATTAATGTTACAATCAATCATATTATTGTGCCATATAATATCATAAACAGCTTTGTTGGGATATAACTATTATTGTTTATTATAATTCATTAAAAAGTGGAAATATTTGAGAAAGCAATACTATCTTATTTATTTACATCTTTCTATGTCACATACAAACGTATAATAATAAATTAAAAAAACTCTAATATTACATGATGTTATTATTCTTATGAAAGATTAAATCCGGTTTTCGCCAAGATGGATTTTTTATTTTTTAATTAAAGCAATAACTGCCGCGATCAATTAATCTTGATCAAAGATGACAGGAAAAAATAATTGAATCACTAAGCTGGCGGACAATTAGGGCTGATTTATACGGTGATTTAAAGCCATGTTTTTTTTTTATAATACTCTTTTAAAGCTTTTACCAAAATCACGTTACATTTTTACTATGATTTTTAAGTCATGTCGTTTTTTCAATTGTTGTCATTAAAAAAATCGTTTGTCTCTTTCTACCCTTTCTTGTCAGATAAAAATTCGCATTATATCGACGGAAAAGACGTTCAATTACCTTTCCAACGATATGCCACTTCTCTCGATCGGACTTTTTGGTTGGGCTTCACAAGGGTTTGAGTGGGACCATACACGGAAATACACAAAAGTGCCGTTATCTAAAAAACGGTACTTAGGAAAAAAATTATAGCGGTTCGAATTAACTGATCTTAACTGATGTGGCGTTCTTGGCATTTTTTGGCTGTAAACCAGTGTAATTAATGGGTTGTCCAATTGCAAATGATTTTGATTTCAACGAGTTCTAGCATCTTTTAGCTGAATACTTAAAAATTCATATATGACCATATGCTTTTGTGTATTCTTTAATTGCAAATGAAATACTGACTCACACACTTGTGCGTTATATAGTACTTAAATAACTTACAAATTTATTTACACTTGATACCGCTGTCTACCAAAACATTAGACTTGCTTACTTTGACTTATGACTGCCTTGCACAAAGCTTAAAAATCAACTGCTCCGTTGCCGCCGACCTGCCTGCTATTTACACTTCATTATCATCTTCTACAATCATCAAAATAATTTTAATCGTTCATAATTCTAGACTCAAATGTACATATATAACTCTTAGGCATATACACATTCATACACATGCTTGTGAACAATAAGCAAGTCACAGCCACAAACAATAATAATAGGAATACCAAGAATACAAAAAACAACAATATCATTTGTAGTTGATTTACTTAAAATTGTACGTACTTTAAATTATGTACGTTTGTTTCATCTAGTTTGTGTGAATGTTTTGTATATTTATAACAAGCAGAACAAAAGCTGCACACTGGGTTAAAAGCAACAAAATTTCTTAGCAATATGATTGGATGCAACATTCTTAATATTGTTGTTCTCAAGAAGAACTCTTGATTAAACAATTTATGGTTGTGCCAATAGGATGGTGGAGCACAATCATAATGCAGTTGCCCGAATATATGATTGACTTCCATACGATATCCATACAAATAGCAACATCTTAATATTAAAACATGATTTACAATTTCATTATTTCAGAAAATTTCAATTTTATGCAATTAATCAAATTTTATTTTGAATAATAATTTCAGCAGTATTTCTATTAATTTATTAACAGCCTGCTCGACGATATCGAATGAAAATGTGTGCTAAAGAAAGCTAGTCATTCACATTCGAATAAATTTGGGTTTGTCTATTGTTCGTTCGCATGAATTTATCTATTTCAATTGAATTTTGACACATTGTTCGCATAGAATAAAGTTAGAACAAACCCAACTCAATTTTCTTTCGCCCTGAATGAGAATGAACTTATCCTTCCGACATCGACGAACTGGCTGACCAATTCTCTCAGAGGTCAAAACATTTCATCAGGCTGGTTACTGAGTTTTTCGTTCGCCAATGGAACAGCCATAAGCTGTGGTTTCAGCAAAACACCACAACATTCCATACAGTTCGTGCCACAATTGATTTATTGCAGAAAACGTTTGGCAAACGCATAGAGAGTGAAAAAGATTTACATCAGCACATGCCTTTAGGGTCTTATCCGATGATGGACCAGTTTCACGGAGTGAATTATTCCTGATTCACCACCGCCCCGGCGTGGCTTACCAGACACAAACAGGTCGCAATTCTTACCATATGTTTGTAGCCAAATAGGCAGCCCCTTGTACAGGAGCTCGGACGTTCAAATCCCTCCTGTATGCAATTTCCCAGCAATCAACGAAAGACAAGGCTTAAGGAGTTGGTATGTCGAAGCTCACTAAGAACATCAGCCTTTAAACTAACCCGTTTAAGCATCATCTACTTGTTCCTTACAGTACAGGTATCTGTTGCAAGACAACAGCACCTCAGGGTGTTGTTAGCACCCAAAATAAGCCGCGTACCACACAATTATCAGGGATACTAACTTAGGTTTAGACCACAGCCAGAACATTCCAGCCAAGGTAGGCACCTCAACCATGATCTGCCCAGGTTAAACTGCAAGCAGAACCATTCGGTAGCAAGCTGATGTCCATTCTGCCAATTTATACCCTTGGTAAGGGTTTCTAAATCGAAGATAACATAAAACATGTGGCTTCCTAGAGTAGTATTTGCTACAACAAACGAGGGACTCCTTTCCTTTACCCTGAAAAACAGGGTGTGTTGGTTTGAAATACGCCAAGGCTAAACCTGTTCTCCGGAGGGTGGTAACCGCTTAGCTTCAGATCTCAGAACTGTAAATTGGCTGCTAACATTGTGTAGCTGTAATAAAACGCTGTGTCAGGATTTCACTTAAGAATACTGTATTTATTTAAAAGTATTTATGTTTCTGCTGATCGGTCACACACATGATTGACGCTTCAGCTGCAAAACGGAAACAGTAAAATTATTATTCCTTGTTGTATTACTTGACATTTGCTCTTCTTAACGTGTAACACGCATTTTCTCTTTTAAGCATCTGCACACGTGTTACAGTCGCTGGACAATTTTCTGTGGAAATATATAAAGTCGCTAGTTCACGTTGAAAATTAATTGAACACTTACAGGGCAAACTTCGTCGCTTTACGTTGGAAAAATGCATGGAAAATTGAGCCGTGGCATTTACATGCCAGAATTTGAGTAGGTTTTGATTTTTGTTTTATTTCATTTTAAATTTCTACTCCGCTATAAAAATCACCTTTTAATTATGTCTGCTTACTTTCAGTAAGCATCATAGCAGAAGTGTACTAGTTTGGCAAGAATTGGGTTTAATGGCATTCATCAAAATCAATCAAAAACTAGATTTTGCAGTTTTTGATAGTTACGGCTTTTTGCATTGTAGCTAGCTACGACTATGCATATAACTTTTCACTTTTATTTTTCGAGTATATCTTATACACATATTATGTATGTATGTAACTTTTGGGGATAAACGTGTTATTACGTCATATACTTATATGTACCTTGTATTTTCTTTGAGTTGTATTCTTACGTCATACGTAAATAACTCGGAGTATTTATCATCACATACTTGATTCTCTTAGGGAGTTTTTTTTTTTTTTAACTCTACTTAAATTAATTCGATTGTATTTTTATTAATCCTCCACGTTTCAAATTCAATCAATTTTACAATTATTTTTTCTTTAAAATTCTATTATACAACAATAAAATCTTACGTTGAGTCATGTTTGTAATAATATTTTATAAAAGGGAAAGAAAACTAATATTTAGAAAATATTTTCAGACGAGATGCGTTGGTGGATGGATTGTTGTAAAAAAAACTACATCCACATCCACATTTACAATTTCCATTTTTTTTTCGAAGAATATTCAATCAACCAGCTAAAAATATTTACTGCAGTATGATCTCATACTTGATAAGTACAAGCTATCTGTAAAATCTATATGGTAGTTTAAATTTTATTGTTGTGGTGGCACACATAAAATGTTGAATATTTGAACATCTAATTGAAAGTATGTATGTACAGGCATACATATGTATGTGTATAAATATATTTGTATTGATGTGAGTTCTACACTTGGAACGAGTGTGTATATCTGATAACGAGATTTTTTTCATAATATGATTTACAATCAACACGACAAGGCGTTTTGTTTCGGCTATATAGATTTAGTATTACCATATACATACATATGTTTGTATGTATATGAGTACATGTTTGATGAGCAATTTATGTTCATTATGAATTAATTAGGGAATCTTCATTTCATTTGTTATAGATAAACAATTTGTAACTACATTTAGTTGTATTGAATACTTTCTACGATAAAAAGTCCACAAAAGTCGTAAAAAATAGTTTTACTGACGAACTTGTAAACGGAATATCCACTTTTACTCTTTAATTGCATTAAAAAAACAAGCTTATCATATTTCACTTCGTCGCCTTTATTACAATTTGTAAGTCAAATAGTGTTAAAAAAATATATGTATAAACAAAAATATCTTTTATTTTTGTTGAGTTTTTGTTTTCATTCTAATTATTCTACCACATGGTATTAAAAGATAATGACGTTGCAGTATGTGCATGAAAATGCTTGATAATATTACAAGATAGAGTCAAGTTAACGTAGCAGCACAACCTGATTCAGACCAACACGTTACAAGCGACGACACTTTGTGTCGCGTCACAACTTGACTTAAATAAAAATTTTAAGTTTGTTTCTTGTGTGTATGTGTGTGACTGCAATACATACATATATGCCAGTCAGACTGTTTGTTATTTTTGTTTTTCTTTGTTATTGGCGTTGTTGTTTTTGTTATAACTGATGATGTATAACTTACAAAAACAAAATAAGGTTAACGACTTTTTAGACACATTTTATGCCATTCTAGAGCCATCATCAAAAACTTACACAATGAAACGTTTTACACACATGCATGTTTTGTTTTCAAATGCAATCTACAGTTATTGTTAATTTCATTGGAAATAAATTTATAATTGTAGAGATACAAAAAGTAATTGTTGCTTTTGAGTGACATTTTGGTGGTTTATGAGCGACTATGAACTTTAGTTGAAGTACGTAATACTGTTTGTACTACCAGCTGATTTGTTTGAACTTGATAAAGCAAAAATGTGCATATGTATGTAATTAAAAATACGTCTGCATATAATATCTGGTGATTCATTGTGAGGTTATATTCTCAATAAGGTTTTTTGATAAATCACTTATGAGTCAAATCAAACTGCTTTGCCATTTTGTTCAGTATCGTTTGGAGCGTCATGGTTTAAAGACTCACACCAGAACAACGCAAAACAAAGTTCTGTGGGAAATGTTTTACGAACGATTCAAGGAAAATACGATGCAATTCATCGAATACTGAATACCGTCATTTTGAGTCCCAGTTTACAGCAATTGGTGATAATTGACCAGTGGAGCCCACA